>OX424573.1:3311381-3801321 GCA_949152435.1 Gastracanthus pulcherrimus
CCGCATTAAATCAGGCATATTTATATCCCTGTAAAAAGCCGAGCTAGGGGTGCGCGCGCGGTCATCAGTCACACTCAACGAGACCCGCGCGCCTTCCGCGGGAAGATTTACGCCAACGCGACCTCGAGCAAAAAGACACACACCACGCGTGTGTACGCGGACTTCCTCCCGGCAGCGTGTGGCGTGGATAAAAAGCGAAAAGAATAATAATTGCCAAAGCGAGTATAATTTGGAGGAAGCTGAGCGCGCGCGCGCGGTGTGCCACCGTTTAAAAGCATTATGAAATGTATACATCATGTATTCGAGCCGCGAGTGCATTTCTCGCGGAGGAGAGAGGCCCATAGGGGTCAAAAAGCTATTATCTCCGGCGCCGTGATGATTTCTTTTTTTTTCTTTTTGGTTTGTGTGCGGTGTTGCGTGTGAAAAGCGCGGAGAGACTCTGCACGCAGGGTTGCTTCAGGAAGTACTGCGATTGTTGGACGAGGTTTCGAGGGTTAATTTGCGTGTTGTATAGTTGGAATAGGATTTATTCTAAATGTAATTGTTTCTTTTTTTGCTAGGTTTCTTATGAAGTTGGAGGATGATTGTTAGCGGCCTATTTGATGGAAAGTTTATTTTTTAGAAGAATAAATTTAAATATAAATTTTGGATTTGCATGTAAAAAATTGTTTTATCAATATTTTCACAATGTATATTCGATGGTACGTTCCACTGCTGCGAGTGTTTTTCAAATTTTTGTAATCCACCAATACGAAGGCTTAAAAAACAAACAATAAACAAACTTAATCTATCATGCTACGACAGTTAGAAAATTTGAAGAACGTTCGCGACACTCGACATTGGTATGTGCCGTCGAGTATACATTATTAGATTTTGAGCTTATAAAAAATCGTTAATATGAATCGTCCGGTACACAGAGAGAATTCCGATAAAAATTATCGTAAACATCATTGTAAACGTGAGACATTCCGACTCCAGGGAAAAAATACCCTGAAGAACGGTAAAATCTACCGTAAAATTATGAATGGTAAAAATTATAATGAATAATGCTCACTTTTACCGTTCATCATCATGATAATTTTTCCACTTAAGTCAGGTTTCCACGTTTACAATGATTTATACGGTAATTTTTATCAGAAAATTCTCTCTATGTGCGAATCATCTATTGGGTTTCTCAATGAGAAGGCAGTGTTTTGGTAAGTTTTTGTTTTAGTGTGCTTTAAATTAAATATATATTATTGGGCTTGGTGAGTCCTAATGCCTACTTCCCAAAAAAAAAGTCTGATTGTATGCATGAGCACGTGCGTGTACGTGGGTGTGTATGTATTTCATCATAGCATGCCAATCGTTTGAGATAACCTAAATAAAATTTTCTAACAAGTTGCTAACAAGTCTCAACAAATTTGTTGGATTAGTTTATGTTTTATAATCACTTGTCTAAATAATTATAAAAATTACAAATTTCTGTTTATATCGACATTTTTTAATGACGATGACTTGATCTGTTTTACTGTCTGATTTTGTATTTTGTTAAAATTCGTATAACTTAGAAACTATGAGATAATCGAATAAAATGGAAACTAAACCCATAGTCATTTCGTCTATAAACTTGCAAGATATAAGAAATCACTTCATTATTACAGTTTCTTTCACACTGTATAAATTTTAAAAACTATGAGCGTGTAAGCTTATGTGCAACGATATTTTTGCTATATGAGATGTATTATTCTATATCATCTTTTACTATATAAAGTAAAAAATGAGGTTATATATATATAAAACAAAAAATTCTTCAAGCCTACGATGTTTTGGGTGTTCTAAGTTTTCAAGTATACCATACATAGTTCAAATAAGATTTTGCTACAGAGATATGGAAGATTTAAAAAAATGCAATAAGTGCATCAAAAACTCTTTTAGAAAGCAGCAGGTAAACGCAATTAGCAGTGCTTTATTTCTTAGAATAATAGCTATTCTCGAACTCGCGTTTAATCTTTATACAAAGAATAGCACTCGCAAAGTGCACTTCCACGGAAAAGGCCTTTAACATTCCTCTCGAATCGTCGAAATTGATTGCCGATGAAATTCCAAAGCAGCGGCAATTTTCGCGTCTAAAAAATGGAAAGACTATACGTACCGAGCACGCGTGTGTCGCATGTGTATTAACGCTTTATATACGCCGGTCTACGCGAGCTGCAGCAGCAGCAGCCGCGCTGCACATTATACGCGGCTGCGGCGATCTTGCCTTCACGACACGTCTCCGCTGCAGCTCCTTTTCCCTCTCTTCTTTCAAAGCCAGCGAGAGAGAATGCGCTCACGCGAGAAAGAGAAAGAGAGAGAGAGAGAGAGAGAGCGACTTTTCTCTCTTTTTTCTCTTTTCCTGCGCAGCGCTTCGCGTCACCGACCTTCTCGTTCCTCTTCTCCTTCTTCTTCTTCTTCTACTCTTGCTCCTCTTTTTCGCCTTCTTCGCTTTCGTATATATAATACGCACTTTGCTGCGCAAAGACTTGTACGTCGGCGACGGACGATTTTCAATGCTTTGGGATTAATCATGTTTGCTGCGCTAGGTGTGTTTATGGGAAGAGAAGATAAAAATGCAAGGTGAAGAAGATTAGTTAATTGATTTTCATTGCTGTGATTTTTGTTGACGGCGATAAATGAGCGGATTACCTTGATTCCTCGGAGTGGGAATTCTTAAAAGGGCGAAGTTATTTCAATTCTCATTTCCACGTAAATGTGTCTCATCGAAGTAGACGTTTAATTAAATTCCAGCAGTTGTTTTGCTTAATAAAAGAAGATAAGATTACTGAAGAAGTTGTTGGTACTTGAAACAGATGTAAAAATTACAATAAATCGGTAATTCCTTAACCCTTTAACGTCCGAGCTCCCAAGTTTGAGTGTAAAAATGTACGAGAAGCTGTTTGTTATCTCTAAAATGGTCTTTATATACAAGCTCTGAATATGATTCTTAGAGGTGTAGAATATAAAATTAACTATATAAGACGCCCTGCTCTTTTATTAAATTTTAACAACTAACATAGTAATAAGTTCGTTTACCTGTTTTTATACAATTATCTATCAATTTACAGAGTTTTACGTTTGCTATTCTCGATTGTTAATATTTTGCGTGAGCTTAATTAAGAATGAACATATACGTCCTCCTGCTCGCTAAAGGGTTAAAAGAAAAACAAATTCCGTTAGCTACATTTTCTCATAACTATATTATTTATTTGCACACCTATTTGATCCTTTTTCATTAGCAGCAAGCACAATCTCCAACGTGTCACGCATTTTTCGATCGATCCCTCGCAAAGCATGCGCCTCCTCCTACCGCCTGTCGGCTACGTCGCTTTATCATAATTCTTGAAATTGCGCGCTTGCGAAATCGCTCGAGTGTAGGTGACGGAAATGGATTCTTTCCAAACAAGGCCCGACCGGCCCATAAGAAAATGCATCGGTCTAGGCTCGTTTGTCTCGCGGCGCGTACACTACTACTACTACTACGCGCGCGAGCAAATTCTTTTCCGTCAACTCCACAAATTGTGATGCTGATTGGATATGATTTATGCTCGTAACTCCGCTGACAAGAAAATTTCGAGGTCGAAATTTCTGTGCACGCTCGCTAGACATGTTCATGGGAACCCGATTTTTGTCGTTCTATCTCCTCGGCTAAAGCATCGGGACCAATTAAAAAGTTTATTAGACATCGTGGTTTATCGCCGCGCGTAACGCTGAATTCGAGATGAGTGCGAGTTGCGTCACGACACAGCGGATTGATCCGCGAAAAGCGCGGGAAGAACAAAAAGCGCTTGCAGACATAGTATTTAGGTGGAAATTTGAATACAATTGGGCGAAAATCATGAACTTTCTTTTATCTCATATTCCAATACATATATTATAAATCTTGTTTCATTGTTAGCGCTTTTGAATTTTTTAGACAGCATTAAAATTGAAGGAAGGCATATATACACACGACTCTTCGCAAAAAAGCGTTACAATAGAATGAGCCATGACGTCACAATAGAACCGCGAGCTTTAATAGCTCCCGTAAAACTTTACACCTGCGAAAGAGGTGCACAATCGCAATCAAGACTCCACGCGCACTTCTGCATCAATAAAATTACCCCCTTTATCCTCAATTCCAATGTCCAGGTTATGCACAACACTTCCAGATAACAATAACAACAACAACGACAAAAATTCGCTTCATCATCGAAAATTGAAAGTACCGTCGTCGCCCACGCGCGAAACACTCCTCAAAATGCAAACGCAAATCCCAGGCCTAAAGCAACATCCTTTTCCAATAAACCTCATTATTGCTCCTCTCGTCGACACGAGAGATCCGCGCGCTGCACAATGCACCTTTACAAACTCCCATACAAGCAGATACAGGGAACGTCTCTATAGACACGAGTGCGCGCGCAAGGGGGGGAGGGGGGGAAGACGCGATCCTCGCTTGCAGCGAAAGCCCGAGTGCAACTCCTCTCGTGTATTGTAGTAGAGATACATGGGCACTCGCGCACTTACATTCGCATTACAATCAGAGGTATGGTCGTGGGTATCCCTTTACTCGCGTTCGCGCTGCTGCTGATGCACGGCTGCTGTACGATGGCGACGTGCGGATCTGATGTAGGGGAGAACGGGGCAAAGTGTTTTTGATTTACAATTGTATTTTTGAAAATTTAGGTTCAATAAAGTTTGATGATTTGACCTGTGTGGAAAAGTTTATAGTTATAGGCCAATGATTAAAAAAATGAATGTTAGAGTTGTTGTTTCAGACACGGTAAAATTGCATTTTAAAATTAAACGTTAAAACCGATAATAGAGGAAATAGGAAACTCCTTTTTAAAGAAGTATCTTCTGTTGTTAAGAACGTGGATCGTTAAGAGCTCTCTAGGAAAAGGAGTTTTATTTTACCCATTTTGAAAACTGTCATAATCTAATTTGAGAAAACTGAAACAAACCTCTTATAGAAAAGATTGTCTGCAGAATTTGCAGCGTTAATTCTTATAGTTATTTGATAAAAGTTTTTACAAAGCGTTCGTTTGAAGATTTATCTGCAAAAATTAATTCTGAACGAATTATGGGCTAATGAGACGTAGGGGAAGGTGGGGCACGATGGGTTTGGCGGGTGGATTGGGCATTCAAATGTTCACTAAATAAATGAATATTCTAACATGATAGTATTTTTTATATGTTGTAAATAGCTTTTACTTTTTCCCTCTGCAAATCCTAAATGAAAAAAAATAATACAAATCGTATGAGAATTATTAGAAATTGAGGACTTCAAAACGTTGTTTTTTCCATAATTCTAATCTATTTCTCAAGAACAAATAAATCATATGAGCTTCGAAAGAGAATTACTTTTACAGTTTAAATCGTAAATTTTTAATAGTATTTTTGATTGATGATCTCCGATGCTTAGGAAAAAAGTAATATTACATATAAAAATACTCTAAAATGGGGCACGACTGGCACCACTAGCGGGGCACGATTGGCAGACGTGAGTCGTCAATTTATTTCCGCCGAGTTTAACAGCTGATTTTCTTAACCTTACTTTTGCGCCCTTAACATTTCGGAGTCGGAGTCTTAGATGTTGGTGAAAGAGTCAGTGTTAATGAAATGGTCTGGTTTTTAGTTTTGATCCTCAATCCTATAAAATGCAAATTTAATAGTAACGTCCAATATTTTTTTTTAAATAAATTTTTCATTAATTCACCGTGCCAATCGTGCCCCATCTCCATGCCAATCGTGCCCCACGGGTGGGGAAAATGGGCAGTTTTAGCGGTATTGTACTTTGCATTATAAAGAACAATGCAATATATATTTTATAATAAAAAATAATGTATCTAAATCTTGAGATATTCTACTTTAAGAAGCACTTTTAATAATTTGTATTGGTACAAAATAGAAAGTACAGGATTCTTTTGAAGTTAGGGTGCCCGTACTGCCCCACCTTCACCTTCCCCTATCAACGATGCAAATAAGGATTTTAATTTGCAAGCTGAACTTTTTTGGAAATATTGCAGATAATTCTACATGTTTTTTGCTTTTCCCGAGACTTTAATTTTAGGTATAATCAACATGCATTTTAGTAAATTCTCCTAATTATTTGTTTTAACTGCATTTTTTATTAAAATGAACAGTTTCTCGTCAAAATATACTTAAAAATCAAGCGATTGATTTACACCAGAACGGTGATAAAAAGTACTTTTGCTTTTACTATTACTGTCAAGGTGTATACAAGAGATGAGGGTTCTAGATATCTTCCAAAATTTTCGAATTTGTTTTATTATCACAAAATCATTTTTCTTTGGTAAAAGAATGATGATTGTTTAGAAATAGAGGTACGATTTTTTTTACTATAATAGTGCATAGTTGCAGTGGATTAGCTATGATATCTTAAGATCAAGGATTTATTCAGAAAAAATGCTGAGACACGAGGTCTTCTATTTTACTGATACTCTCCTTGTGAGATTCCACAATATAATAAAGTTTTCCAAATATTTTCGAAAAAAGATTTGCTACCATTTGTGACAGATTTTGTAAAATGTAGAAAAGTACTGCATCGTGTTTTGTAGATATGTTTATTAGAAAAAATTGATTTTATATAAAAGTGTATTTAGAAAATGATTCAGCTTCAATAATTTTAACATACATTATTACAAGTTTTTTCTTTCCTGGTTGGTAGCGGCAATTTTTATGCAAATGTCCCAGATTTTTCCAAGTTTATAAAAAACTGCAGGTTTTAAAAATCAAAATCAGTTTCGAGACTCACTCTACCCCGGTCTCCCCTATACAAATCCTCCTCCGAAGGATCGCGAGTATACGCGCCCCCGCACATCCCCCCTCTTTTTTCTCTCTCCACTCTCGTATGTATCTCGCTGCATGCGCCTACTCGCGATCCGCGTGCGCGAAGAAAAAAAAGAAAGGAGTCCGCAGCTTGTGTCTTATGCGCTTATACATACATACCTATAAGTTCAATGCGCGCGGCTCGGCGCAGCATTGTTAAACGATTGCATCGGAACACGAGCGAACGCGCCGCCAGTGGATATAACAGGTTTCCTTAGCACAATTCTAATATTTACATAGTATCGCGAGGTTGCGCACGCGTGTATATATGGATAATGCGGCACGGTTCATTAAGTCAACACGTAATAATATAATGCTCATGAATAAATCCAGGAAATTGTCTTGTCGAGTGCTTTATGATGCCCGCGAGCTCGTGCGAAATTTTCATTATTATGTCACGAGCGAGCAGCGGCGGCTCGCGGGTTATTAAGTCCACGTCGGGGGCAATGAGGAATTCTATCGGTCGAGTGAAATTTGTATTTGGGCTTGATAAGCGCAACGGGTTTTGCGTAATTAATGCGGTGGCTGTGGTTTTAATTGAAAAGTATACGAGAAAATGGTATTTTTCTGTCACTTGACTTGTGAACGGCAATTTATGATAACTTTTTTAAGAGGTAAAATTGTGTCAACGAGATATTTAGCCTGTTTGGAAAGAAATGGATCTGGGAAGCCGAATCTTTATTTTTGTCATAAATTTGCAATATAATTTTGGTTGTAAAAAGTTAACTTTTATACATGTAGTTTCAGTAGTTGGCAATGGAAAAAATTCATACTGATAAAAAGAGATAAAATTTTGTGTGCAATAAAAGTTATGATTCTGGAACTACTTCATGAGAAATACGTTCAGTTTATACTTATTGGACATTCAATCAAGAGAGTTAATTTTTATCATTACATTGCGAGACAGTGTTACACAGTGTTCACAGTAAAAATCATAAAACTTTTATGATGCCGATAAAAATGTTTCGAATTATTTAATTTTACAGACGAATATTATGATAAACATTGATATTTTAAAAAATATTCGTAGATATCATTTTATTTAACTTTTTAAACGCCCAATCTTTATCGTCCAGAAAATTTCGCTGCGATATACGCTCTCTCCCCCTTTACACAGTCTCGTTTAATTTCACTTTTGTCAGTTCACGCTTATTAAGTCTGAAATTGACACGTGATTTCGATTTAAAAAATAAAGCGATTCTTGGAAGTGATCCTAAGTACTAAAATCCTCTTGAGCGCAACACTTCAGAAGTGACCGAATCGCGCCTGAAGCGCTATATTCGTGTAAGTCTTATAATTTTTGGTAATGCGTCCAAAGTGCATTTAGATTATTTCTGACTGAAGAGAGCATTTTCGGATATTCGATTAAATTTGTATGTAGGGGAAACTGGGGTAAAGTGAACACACGAGTAAAGTGAATCATGCTTATTATTTCTTCAACAAATTATTATTTACGTCTCATTTTAATTTTAGTGAATGATAATTATGCAAGAATGATAATTAAAAAGTTTAATTGCATAAGAAAAATAATTGTACTTTTCGACCTTAAAAGAAAGTTAGTTTGTCGAATTTGTTATAACGATTAAAGATATTTATAATCAATTTCATTGCTAGATTCTTTTTTCTAATTACTTCAAATACGTTTTACTTACTATTACCAAGAACGCAGAGCTTTAAAAGAGCTTTTTCATTTTTTAAACAAACATTTTAAAGAATCGACGTCTCGGGGTAAAGTGATTTAAGATAAAGTGGTCCGGAAAATAACGCGATAGCACTAATTTATACGCGGGCATATGAAAAATTTAACAAAATATTAATCAAGATGAGTGTTAGTGTAGTACACAAAGCTACTATTGCAACGCATTTCGTATTTATACCAAAATCGGCCAACATAACCACCATATTTAACTGTTTCGTATTTTACAGTATTTTAAAGGTTTTAAGATGTCTTTTTAGTTTTATTATTGTTTAAATTAACGTTTTTATCTATACTTGTACAAAAACTAGTAATATATTTTCAAAATATTCAATTCTATCCTCTAGTTCACTTTACCCCGCACTGAATAGCCCGGGTAAAGTGAACAGGTATTTTTAAAAAATAGGTAAATAATATTAAACTTAATAAATGACTTTCTTTTAAGTTGCTAGTAAGTCTATTGATGTAAGAAGTTTCTTGTGCAACTTAAAAAGTAATGTTTTAAGTCTGAAAAATACATTTTTTTCGACTTTTAGAGTTACTATGTTCACTTTACTTTAGTTTCTCCTATTATATGTTTTCAAAGTTTATTATAGAAAATCATAGACTTTTATTTTCTATATAGGTAATCCGATAATAAAACTTCCCGAGACGCTACAAAAATAGAAATTTTAAGAAGCTACGTTCGGTTTCACTTCTATGAACAGTTGGAGTGTTGCAACAGCAAATTATAAAGTATGACATTGGAAAATATCAGCTTACCTAGTTGGAAAATGTCCGAACACGCCGTCTGTTACTACTGATATCACGCTGATATGCCCATTTGCATTTTACTAGTCATAACAGCAACTTTTCACAATTTTCCAAGTTGCGTAACACTATGTCAACGTGTAAACAAACTAGTTGGAGTTAAAGTTACTACATATCGTACCCCCTGCAGAATGAGACGACGAATAACTCAAAATTCTATATTTTTGTATAACCAAGCAGTAACGTAATTTTTTTTATTTTTAGGTTATTAATGTATTATACAGGCTCTCAACTTTTTTTATTGAATTTTTAAAGCGGGTAAAGAGCATTTATTTTTGTATTACCTATTATGTGTTAAGAAATCAAGTAAGGTGGGTGGATGTAATATGGCCACCTCAAGGAACTTTCGGTTCCCAGTAAATATATATATCGGGTTTTGAGGCTTCTGAAACTGTTAGGACTTCTTACATGAACATTTATCTCTAATACCTTATGCATTCTTTTGCAAAAAAAAATTCCTCTCTGAATGATAATTGAAGAAGTTGTAAACAGTTAAAGATTGGATTTTTTATCAACAGTGTTGGTAAAATGGCCACCTATCAGTTTTAATGGTAATATCGTATAGTATTCAGAATGTCAAGACTAGCCTAGCAGAGACTTCCATTGAATACCTAGGAATTTCAGAGGAGCAACCGTCGTTTTGAACTTCGTCGACTGACGTTTGTCTTGCAACGCATTCGTATGGCCGTTTTACCAACCGATAAGCGTCAATGAAAGATGCAATTTTCACATAAAAAATTCAGTGTACAGCAAAAACTAATGCATGTATCTTAAAGTACGTAAAAAAGCTACAATTTCGTGTGCCGAGTGCCTTTTTTTAGCTCAGATCACGCTGAAAGAAGTGGCTTCTTTATTTGCATTCACTGAACTAAGAAATCACTGTTTTGATGATTTTGCGCATATATAAGCATGACACTATTATCTTGTAATTAGACGGTGCTAGCAGCGGGATCACCTTGCCCTTCAACATCTTTTGATACAAGACATATACTACAGAAGTTATGGTACTATAGAGTAACCCATAAAGTGATATTTCTTATAAATGGCTATACCTAGTACGATAACTATCACGTCAGCAGATTTGAAATACGCTAAAATGAATATTTTTTCCTAGTTCGTGAATCACGACTAAAAATTTGTAACCTAATCTAACTATTTGACGCTTAGATATAAATGTCTTAATATTTAAAGAATCCGATTTTCAATAAACCGAATTTTTCATAATATTTCAACCGGGCTACACGGAAAAAAAACGCCTTATCCTCAAACTCACGAAAACCCTCCTTCCGCTCTTATAATCGAAAAAATTGATTTACACCTGCAGCCTCGTCAACCCTTCAAACCCCCCCGGCTCAGCCAACCAACCCGACCACCAAAAATTCAAATGACTTCCCAATCCCTTACGAAGCGCTGCGCCAGCGCGCAGCCAAAAAGAAGGAACCGCTTGCGCGCCCGCAGGCCTCGCTTCCCAGGCGCATACCACCGACGCGCGGGCGAAAGTCCCGTTGGCAACGAGCGCGGCGCATAACACTATCTCATCGAAGACATCGCTACCGCTTTTTCGGGGGGGAGGGGGGGCGCCCCCCCCCCCCTCCTTAAACGTTTTAATAGAGGGGTCGGTCTCAAACGCAGCGCGCCGCTGCACTTCCACGTATACACTTGATACCGCGCTGTGCGTGCATGCGTGGGATATGTACGCATGCGCGTGTACGAGTGTGTTTTAACTGCCGTGAAGAGAGAGAGAGAGAGAGAGCGTCTGGAAGCGAAGTACGATGGCTGCGGGTTATATAGCCTTTTGAGCAGCGCCGTCGAGTTGGTCGACTTCGCCGAACCGATGCGCTCTTCAGTTTTTATAGGGATTTATGAATGGTAAAAATACTAAATGCCTGGGTGGTGGGTGGTGTGGCTTTGGGAATTGATTTTGACAGGAGTGATTCGTAGAGGGCTGTCGTGTGTTCTTTTACTTTGGTTTTCTTTTTTTTCTATGGCTTTGTATGAGTGTAATGATTTACTTGATTTTACTGCACGGAGAGAACTTTCTGATGAAAATTATCGTTTAAAGGTCATTGTAAACGGGGGACATCAGGACTTCAGAGGAAAGTTACGCTAATGAATGGTGAAAATTGCCCTGATTAACGGTAAATTTCATTGTACTGAATGGTAACAATTATAATGAATAATATGTTAATTTTTACCGATCATCAAGGTCATTTTTCCCCTGAAGTCAGAATGCCCCACGTTTACAATGATTTTTACGGTAATCTTTATTCGAAAATTCCCTCTGTGTATGGGAGAAAATGTAGGCTGAGAAAAGTGATATTGTGACAAAAATTACGTGTTTTAAAGTAAAATCTACCTATATTTATACATTGCAGGATAAGTAGAGCCGCTTGTCTCCGAAAATAACGAGAAACTTTCACAGTTTGTTTCATGTATGATTTTTCACTTATTAAATCAATTTAAATCCTTAATAACACATAGGGTATCTGGCCCCATTACTGATAGCTTAAGCCCTTTCAATTTTAATACTTCTAAAAATTAATAAGAAAATGTATCTTTTGTACGAAAACATGATTTAATATACGCTTTTATATGAAAATATAGTTTTGTTCACTGAATTTTTCGGCAAGAATAATTTAAATATGAAGGATATTCAAATGCAAATATGACTTTACTAAAACATCTGGGTATTAAATCTCGAGGCGCATAAACGGTTGACATGGATAATTAATTAAAAAATATACAACATTCGTTAGCAAATTTATGAAAACCAAATTATTAAATATGTTATGAACACCATTAGTGATGTGATTATCAGTTATCTATAACTATCAATAAATATTTAGTTTTTTTTTATTATTTACTGTCTCAATAATTTCTACTTTCTCACTTATGCTCGTATGTCTCATTTTCGTTTCGATCGGGATAACTTATCAGACACTTACTTGAATTACGAACATCGGTTATGACACGTAAAACATAATTCAGAATTATGAATTACAGAGGTTTATTAAATCTGGATTGGTAGTTTCAAAATTTGATTTTTTTTATTTCTTTTAAGTTTAATAGATATTTTCTCAATATATCAAAACTTTCCTTCACTTTGGATTATGGACGTTTTCCAGTTCAAATGATTCGTGTAGTTAAGTATCATGATTTTAGTACAGTACACTGATGAATTTATTCCCATCATAATCATGAGCATCAAAAATGTAATCTTATAAAACAAAGCCTAAATAACAGAATCCACAACACACAGCTCCACCAAAAAAAAAGAAAACTTAAAAATCAAGAAAACCCGCTACACCTATCCACGAGCTGCCAGTATAAGTGGGGTCACTTACCCTACGCACCGAAACCAAATTGCACAGCCCGCTGATGCAGATCGAGTAGGAGGACACATACACACGCGCACGCATATACATAATACATACATCGTCCGCGGCGAGCGGGGCCGCAGAGAGCCAGCCAGCCAGCAAGCAAGCAAGCAAAAGAGAGAGAGAGAGACGGAGAAGATGCGAAGAGAATGCTCCCGGCTATCCCAGTCATTAACCCCGAGAGACAGAGAAGAAGACGAAGAAGAAGAAGAAGAAGAAGCAGGAGAAGAAGAGAACAACTCTCCTCGGCAGCTCTCTTTCGTCACGCCCGGCACATGCACGGGCGTAGGACATTGCGGTCTCTGCAGTCTGTACCTACGCGATTTGCGGCGCGCGATGCTTTCAGCTGGAAGCTTATAGGTGATTTTTTAAGAGTGAATGGAAAAGAGCGCTTCATTGTCGTCAGGTGCGTTCGTTGAGTTTGTTGGATGGAGCTTTCTTCTGGCGAGAAAAATTGGTTAAGTGAAAAATAACAACAAACAGACTGTTCTATCTAGGGGGTAGTACGATTTGCTACAGATTATATATACATACATTTTACCGTTTAATATCTATATAATAATTTATCACTGAGGAGTAACGTGAATTTGCTTATATAGAATGTGACTAAAATGAGCATCAATGCATGGTGAACTCGAGTGATAAATTATTTTTTAGGATCACAACGGTGATACTGTTGTAAATTTTATAACGTATAAATCTGGGGCTTAGAAAGAATAATCGGCTCTAAAAGAAAACTTGGTAAACCTTTTAAGCCCAATGTTGATATCCGTTCGAAAAAATACGGGAAGCGATTTATTATCTTTACAATAGTCCCAATATGTGTATCGTATTGTTTATTTAAAGAAAAACAAGCTTTAAAAATATGATTTTTAGAAGTGGTTCTGAAAAATGTATTTAAGTCATTTAGCTCTCAAATTAATTAAATATTAATACGTAACACACTAATTTGTTAGTAACAAACAAATAATTGTATTTATATATTTCAGAGGGCTCGAGTACTCGTTGTTGGTTAATAAATTAAAGAAGAATGGATTGATCGCTACGAATCAATTTTATTATGTTAAATAATTTTATTTGAATTTTCACTATGCGCATTGCTTTATCAGTATGGCTTCACCACTTTACAGAAGGCAATCACAGTTCGTATTCATATCTAACCGTACTACAGCGGATTACTATACATCCAGACAAAAGAGCTGAATGTTTTAGAAACAATTTTTAGCGATTACCAATCAAATCAGGTGTACAAAAATGTCACTCTGGGCGTCAAAGAATTAAAAGTAAAAAGCCAATAAAAATCTCATACTTCTGCAGCACGAGCTCGTTCATCAATACCTCTTCCTCGGCGAATTCCATCCAACAAATCCAACAGTCTCATTATTCCCTCTCCCCCTTGAAATCACCGCACTCTCAACACCTCAACGCTCTACCCTCACTTTTTTTCAATTGTCCATCCGCTCGTTCACGGAATACCTAGGTATGTATAGGTAGCCGGCAGACTACAGTCGTCGTTCTGTGCTCAGCGCAGGTATAAGCATAGACGCGCACCTTTACGGGACTTTAATGGCGCAGTCAAGGTCGCCGCACTGCTGCTCCTGCACAAAGAGAAGTACACTCATACGCGCATGCACACGGGAGTCTGTGACTAAACTTTCGATCTTGCTGCTCCGCTGCGGGAGGGTTAAAAAGCCGCGCGAGAGAAAAAGCCCGCTGAATGGACGACGAGCCGACTGATGCTAAGTGCCCGCGTCCTCGCGTTATATTCGCATCTCTTTCTCTGTTTATAGTATGCAGGAGAGTGCAGATTCTTTTTTTGCGCCGGTTCTTCTTCGTGCGTTGTAGGTGATGCGCGTTCTCTTTTTTGTACTGTCTTTGCGGCGAGTTGCAGAGTTGTTTCTGGCAGTTTCTGGCGGTGGTTGGGGATTCTTCGTTCTTTCCTTGTTTTTTAAGTGAGCCGAGGTGGGTTGGGTTGAGGATGGAGGAGGATTCGAAGTTTTCAGGGGAATTTCGCGTTCGAAAGTGAAACGTGCAATTTCGCGGGTATTACGCGCTCTCTGGGCTCGCAGGTTTCTTTCGTGCGTCCGTTTTGCTCGCGAGTTTCTCGAGAGGGTCTTCTTTTTTGGTTCGAGTTTTGAATTTTGAGAGATGCTTCGGAATTTAAAGTAAGTTGTAAATATTCAACGAATGGTAAATTTAGAATTTCTCGTGAGTTACAGTATTGTGTTTCGTTGTGATTTGGGGGAGGTGCTTGTGAAAATTGTTATTTTAGCTAATTTTGTAATTTTTATCTTTGGGTCGAAGAATGACCTTGCATAATATATGCGAGGCTTTACCTTAAAGATTCGTATAGAAATTCTTATACCGTAACGTATAATATAATAAATTAAATTATAGAAGAGAATAGATTTTTTAGTCTTGCTAGAAATAAATCATACTTAAGAAATCGATATCTTCATGGAAAAAAAGGAAAAGTCATTTACAAGGACAAGACCAGGGTCGTGGGTCCTGGATTCTGATGAAACTTTAAGGATCATTCATTCGTACCTAGAACTGACGCAATGCATCTCTGCAGTTTTTATTTTAAAAAATCTTGGTAAAACTGTTTTAGTTGTATTTCTACTAATCGGTATTTGTACTAGAGTACTAATACAATATGAAATTATTGTATTAATTGATTGTTTTGATCTAATTCAACAACAGTATTATTTACAACATATTTCTCGACTTCGATTATAAAAATCATATTTTCTATTTTCTTTTTACATTCTATGGGTGTATTTCTTAGTTTGAAACTAACAAGAAGAGTATCAGGGGTTTGGATCGCGGATCTTGCTGAAACTTTAGGATATGTCTCCTGCACCTCAGAATGAAGACCTTGTCAATTATGAGATATTGGTGTAAACATTAACATTGCGAGTATATCTATATATAAGATTTTTTTAACATTGTGTATATGAGTAATACTAATGTATACAGCTATATCTCATGATCGGGGCAGCGTTAGACGCTTTTACAATACAAAGTCTTCATGTTGAGGTACAAAAAAACATACCCCAAAGTTTCAGCAAGATCCGTGACCCAAAGCCCTGATACTCTCCTTGTAAGTAAAAGATGATCAAATAAAAAAATCACATTTCTTAAACTTCAAATGGCTCTGGGTGTTAAAGGGTTTTAGAATATAAAAAGAAAACCGGAAACATGATTTTTACAAACGAAGTAAAAAAATACGTCAATAAATACTGTTTTTGAATTAGATAAGATTCATCAATTAATAGAATTATTTATGATATTACAAATTAAATTTGTAATATGACAGGTTAAATTTACTGCAATTATTTTTTTAATATAAAAATTTAGAAAATGCTTCATTCCTACAAAGAGTCTGTTGATTTCACAAGCAAATAACTTTGTAAAATGTACTTCAAAAATTGTTGGTGCAAATTGAATCAAGTGACTTTGTGATATTAATAAACTAATTTTTCTGTACATACATATACATATTACAACCAATAAAAATGAGTAAGACATCGATTTTGATAGCTGATTCCCCTTAATTTTTACAGTTTTCTTCACTGCCGTGCTACATAACAAAAATATCTTCAGTATATCATAATTATCCTACATTTGGGTCATCTTTTCATCCTCCGGTGCGAGACCCGGCTCTGTTTTTTTCACGAAAGAAACGCTATATTTCTCGAAAAATGCATTGTTCCTTATTCGGAACAGCCGCGGGGTTAACGAAACGAGACCCGTTGTATGTGCGCCCGTGTAAAATTTATGGGTCCCCGGTTTCGCCTACTTGTGCGGTAGCTGTTACACAAGCATAAAAGAGTCGATCGGGTTTCGGGGTATAATGTATAAAATATGAATCCGGCCCGCGCGCGGACCCTTTTAACCCACGACAGCTTGGGAAAGAAGTCGCAGGTCCTTTTATATCACGCGTTCATAAAATCCAATCCGATTAATTTTTTTTCCCCGCGACGCGCGTGTACCTCACAAGTCGGCCTTTGTATATATAATACAAAGTGTTTATACACCTACATTTACATTTCACAATAATATTTATCGCGTTGCACGCGGTATCTGTATGGCGCTGCTCGCGAGACGAGTAAAATAAATTAGCGTGAAATTTCTCTTTCGCTGGATCTTTTTTTTTGTGTGTGCAGGCGCGCGTCGAGATGAAAATTTCATATAGGAAACAATAAATCTCACTCGGCTGAAAATTCCAATTAATTCCATTTGCCATATCGCGCTCGTTTCTTCTTTTTTTTTATAACGACGTGCTACTTCTTTTATTCAGTTCTAGATCCTATAATTAATATCGTTCACTCCAAGGTCTTCTGCCATCTCTCTCTCTCTCTATCAAAGTTTTATGTTAATTTTTCTATAAAGCAACGACGACGTTGAATAACTCGAATGTATATATTTTTTCTTCTTCCTCTGGCTCAACTTCATATAATGACTGCGCGCGCGTGAATGAATGAAAGTTACAGGATTATTACTCAACGTTCGTATCTTCTCGTTAAATGTTTTTCTTCTCCCATCGCGATTGCATGAAAACGGAAGCGACGCCTTGTGTTTCAGCAAATGGATTTTATATGACAAATGAGTAATGAACTTAATAGCCGTTAGGTGTTCGCACGAATGATTTCGATAAAGGCCTCCTTCGATACTTCGTCTTCTCCTCGTGAGTGAATTCCGTAACTTCGACGCGCGCTCATTAAGAACAATAAAGAATTGCCTTGTTCGACTCCCGCGGTGACTAACGAACGAATATACATATATATGCGTATACGTGATGGGAGCCTCGCCGAAAAATTGCCGCGAGTGACGAATCGCGCGGGGCGCGTAATTTTTATGGCCTATCAGCATTGGGACAGAAATAGCGGAGTAAAATATCGCTGGATAGGAAACGTACGATATGTACTTTTTTTTAATGTCCATTCATCTTTTCTATCTGTATTGAGATATATTGGAGCAGGGGGGAATTTTTATCGTAGGAAGATATGATGTATGTGCGTGGGAGATCAAAACTATGATGTCATCACAATAGAAATCTATAACAATGAATTTCTATGATTGAAATGACTCGAATGTTTTTGTTTTATTTGCTGCTCGTAAGGGAAATACTGTTATCGGGCATAACGAATCGATCACGTTTTGCCGGAATAAATATCAACCTAGCGCTTTATAACGGGTAAATATGTAATTTATGTCATTTTTAATTTGCTCACACTGCAGTGATAACGATAAATATAACATTTAAGAGCTACCGTGCAAATTTATTTTTTAAGCAAGAGAAGGAGATACAATTAAAAGGAAAGATTACAACTGTTGATTGTACTGATTGAATTAAAAATAAAACGATAAGATCTGATTTTAAGTACTGAAAAAGTTCAAAGTGTTTACATTCGCGGGATAAAGTAAACTCAATTATTTTTATTAGGCAAGAAAACATATAAAAAATTTAATTACTTATCTCCCCTTTGGTATTTCAATTAAAGCTGTTCTTGCAGAATATCGGTTAACAGGGTATTCTTTAATTTATTTTACAACCAATGTACAATACTCGCCGCATATTATAAGTATACCACTATATTTATGTAAATAAACTTATAACAAAGGATTTCACTTAAAGTCCAACATGAACGGACTCTCGTACATGCCTGTTTTTGTCGTACTGTATATGAACGAGATCCATAAGCTGAAGTTACAAAGGCATTTATACTGTTCTGAAGTTACAGAAATATTTATGATCTATTCAAACAGCGCTGCAAAGCTTTTTGCACTGATTTTGGAAAAGCGGTGCTGTGACATCATTCTATTTAACACATTTCGTTCTTTTATACATATTTTATACGCAACGCAATGTTTATATTATAAATTGAAAGTAATATGCAAAATTTGATTTAGAATCTAAATGCTCTATAGCTCTATCAAAATGTTTTTGATATTGTTATTGCAATTATGGTAAAGCTAATCTCATCTAACCTATAATCTGCATGTTTTCGGTAATAGTTAGCAAATCGTCTCATTGACGCGTGGATCGTACTAATCGAGTTATGGTACTAGCAAATTATTTTTCTCAGTATAGATACGAATTCGTTAACCAATTTTAAAATTTAAAAAAATAAAGGTATAGAATTCTGGTATTTCTTATCGAGGTTGTAAGAATATTTTTAGACCCACTAGATATTAAAATTAGAAATCGTTTACCATTTTTACATCTTTCAAAAGTCATTTGCATTAAACTTTGCTTTGCTAAAACTAATCCAATCTTTTTTTATGGCTTAATCAGTTTTGCATTCACAAAGACAGAACTCTATAACAATCAAAATTTTCGGTTCAGAATTTATTTTTTTAAACTAGATAGTCCGTTAGTCGGTATAAATAATAAGATTTTTTCAAGCTTACCTTTTGAGTTATGAAACAAAATTTCTTTTTAGAAAAATAAAATATATTTTCTATAATGTGATTAACAGTTTTATTTTATTTTAAAGCAAGGGATGAATACAGATTACTTCAAAGTATTATATATCACATTTAAAAAACTAAACATTTTTTATAAGAAATCGATTTTTCTAAATAAAAGTCTGAAAAGTAATGGACCAATCGAGGTAAAAATTCGTATATACAGTACCCTCTATTACAAATAATTTTTCACGCGCCAAAAATGTCAACTCGATACTAAAAACCACAAAATTGTACACACAGCCGTATACTGCACTTCACCGAAATACGACACACCCGCCCGAAAAGCTCTCCCCGGCGCATAAATCCTGCTCATTACCGCTCTTTAATTTAGCAATCAGCTTAAACGCGCGACGATTTATAAAGCCGACGCCCCGCACGCGCGCAAGAAAAAACTCCGCGCGGTACAATCTCCCCGGAGGAATCTCTCGCGAACGGGCGAACAGCGGGCGCAGTACATAAAAAAAGAAGGCAAAAACGACGAACCAACGAATAAACAGAGAGCGAGAAACCTCGTGGGAATCAAAGAGAAAGAGCGAAGGAAACGCTGACATCGCGCTACGTACACACACGCGCGAGAAAAAAAAAGAAGAGTCGGGGTCTTCGACATTATAAAAGACAGTCGCCTTTAAAAATCGCCGTATTATATGTTACATCGCGACGATCATCATCATCATCATCGTGATCATTGGGAAAAACAGGTTCCCGCGGAGTTTTTCGGTAAAGCGCGAGCTTCGGCTTCCGTCATCAGTCATTCGTCCCGCGGCTGGCTTATAGCTTCCTCCTTTTCTTTTTTCCTTTTTCTTTCTTTCTAGGTGCGCTGCCGAGCTGCTGCTGCAATTATCCACGAGCGGAAAACTGGTTGGATGCGGTGTACGTGTGTGTGTGTGTATGTGTGTGTGTGTGTGTGTGCAGTGAAAGAGGAGCCGCGCCGCGTATTATATAGGTGTATATATGCCTATTTTCCCCGAAGCGACGACGTACATTATATTATATGCTCGTGGCGCACGCGGCTCGGCTTCGTGAGATTATGTCGGCTGCGAATGGACACTTTTTCACTTCGCGGCGTTTCGCTTCGCGGAAAGGTTTATGCACGACTAGTGGACACGCTGATGCGTGATGATTATTGGCTGATGGAGGGTCTTGGAGGGTTGTGACATTGTTTCTAAGGAATTTGAGATATTTCATTTTGAAGGGATGACGGAGTGGAAATTATTTTTATTGATTGAAGAGTTTATGTTTTCACAAATTTTTTTTTTCGAGAGAGTATAAAATATAGAATGTATACCTATAAGAATTTGTTATTACAGATTTGAAGATTATAAAATGTTTGTGATTATAAAACGCAATACAGCATTTAATATTATGATATCGACAGATACATTAAGAGGGTGTCAAATCAATCAAATTTCCCGCCGGAACTCCTAACATCAAATCTTTGACCGAGGTGTGAACAAGTGATTAAAATTAATAAATAAACCGAATTATGAAAAATCAAGATATCATTGCCCTTCCTTTTGTAACATTCTACCAGTCTGCTAAATTTGAGGTAATAATATCATTGCATATGTAAATGGCATTTGATCGAAATTTCGGTTCAGCTTTCGTAGATCTCTATTTTATCACGAAATTTCGTTCGAATGCCATTGACGTAAGCCGCAAAACTTTGACTTGAAACTTTGCACAGTGGTAGATAATTACAAAACGAAGGGCATTGACCTCTTATTTTTTCACAATTTAGTTTATTCTGTTAATTATAGCCAATATTTTACAATTCTCGGGTCGGTAAGGTTAGGAGGATAAAAAATAACTTTAACAACCCCTTAAAAAACTCTGCAAATGGTCGACATGAAATCTTATCGTAGACTAATCTGAAATCTGAAAATCAAAAGGTTCCGTAAAATTTATGGCGTGCATGCTTATCGTACCGGTAAAAATCTTTCAATAATGTCTGAATTTCGAAAAATGATAAGGATATTTTAATACATAATTTAATACCTATGTTTCAGTAAAATTTAATGTTGTATCGCATTGCAAACTATACTGCATACTGTGAATGTAAACATAATAATATTAAATTCCAAACGATTTTTTACTCTGTATTTTAATCGCTTCAACAGAATTCTGAAATAGTTGATATGTCTGTAACCTTTGAACGGGACATACCTACCATTTCAATGAAGAAATGGCTATAATTATAATAGCATATAATTTTTAAAATGTGTGTAAAAAGAAGGATGTTCCATACGAGGATGGCGAAGTATCAAACTTTAGTCAAATGGCAGCACGGTGAAATAAGATCCCTGCCAATCAGAAGCGGCGATCCCTACGATCTGATTATTTATTTATCTCAACATATATTTCTCAGACTATTTTATAAAAAAATCGAACTAGTACCTACTGAGTCGCATTAATAAAAAAAGTATAAACCATTTTTTAAATTGTTAGCATTATTATGCTAACAATGTCGTACTGGTGATAAACATATTGATATATTGATTCTGAATTAATAAACCAGAACTACTTATAATTATAAACGGACATCTATATATACCTAATTGAAGACACTAAAAAATGATGAATAAAGCTTTCTTAAATAAATAGAATTTAAAAATATAACGCTCTAATAAGTAAAAAAGAATACTTAATTTATTCATAAGATTGATAAACTAATGGGTTCCCTATTAAATATTTATCGGTGTTAAAACTTCAAGCAATAATTAAATCACTAACTTTTTACAACATAAATATTTACATCAAACAATGAATATCGCAATTATTGATTCCGGCACTCATTTCAAAAAGTTGTAATTTATGAATTCAAAGGACCAAGTCTATTCTATTTGAAAAAAATATTTTTCAGCTCAATATTTTACATATAAATAATGGTTCTTTGAACCAAGAAGACTATATTCTTGAATAACTTACTATGTAAAAGAACAATCATTATGAACCGAAACTATTTCCACTTATTCAATATGTTAAAATTTTTTTAACAAATTGATTCGTCTCGAACTCACCAATAATCCATAAAATTCGAAAATAAGATGTAAATAAACCAAAAAGTACCTATTGCAAAATAACGGAATCTGTTTACGCTTGCCCCGAAGCCTCGTATCATGCACTTATCGACCGGGCGTAATTTTATGGACTATTTGCATTTCATTGGCTGGGCGGCGCGCGGCAAGTGAAGAGTCGATATCTCGCGAGTCACGGCGCAACGGCGAACTCGGATCCCTTTCGGCTGATTGGTCAATTGAATATTTGAATAGCCGAGAATTTTTTCGATTGCCTTTGAGCGTGCAAAACTACACAGCTTGTATAAGCTTGTTTCTACGAAGGAACTTATTTTGCACAGAGAAAATCACTTGCATTTCACGATTTACCTGTGGTTAGGTAGTGAAATCATTATTGGAAAAATTACTTTTTATTGGGTATGAAAAAAAGGCACGTGTATACATTTTTTATTGAAAAGGCAACTAACAACTTTTTGTGATAAATTAAATAACGTTTTTATAAAGTTTATCTGATTGGATTCTAGAATTCTTGCCGTTAAATATTATTTGATTGATTAAAATGAAATTCAATTGCATCGATCTGCAAATTGCTTAAGTACGCGATGATTGATAATGCTAGTTAGCCGTATAGCTTTTAATTGAAATTATTTATTACTACTTTATGAAGGCCTATTTATAGCATCAATGATACATCGCCGAGTTAAAGGGTTAAATGGATAAAGCATAATAAATTGTTTAGCGTATTGCACGCAATACGCTAAACAAACATAAACACATTTAACATTTATAACTATAATCGACTGATGTATTATTTTAACATCACGTATGTAGGTCTAACAATATATAGTACTTCTATAAAAAAAGATTGTTATCAAAGAAATTAACTTAATCATTCAAGAATATAGAAAAATCATTACAATTATAATATGGACAGCGATAAATACTAATTTACTCTACTTTTAAATTCCAGTCCCACAAAAAATGTTATGATCTTAATTGGTTTAATGCTACAGAAGGTATCAAAAGATAATCTAAAAATTATATTCATCATCAATCACAGTGTAACCATATACACACTCGCATCCCGTCAAGCAGACGCACGAGCGCCATCAGAAGTACAAAACAGGTGGTTCGAATAAAAATTGTAAACCGCGATAAACTGCAGCGCTGAGCCGAATATAATGTAATCCAATTAAAGTTTCTTTTGACCGGGAGGCGGCGGAACACGATTATAAAGTACGTATGCGCGCGCCGCGCAAAAAAAAAGATCCAGCTCCGACTCTCAAATCAAACGAGCCGTTGATTCGGCCTCCCGCGGTATGTATAATACTCGTAAATGTTTGCTTCAATTTCGCGGCGCGCGTATACACTCAACTGTCAAGTTGGATTTCGATTTTCACGAGAGTGAGCAGGTACACTTCACCTTACATACAGATCGTTATCGCGCGAGTCAAAACGGATGATTGCCCGAGTTTACGAGGAACAACTTTCGATCTTGGCGATCGCGTCTCGGTTTAGATAAAAATTCCTCGAATGTAAATTATGCGGGGCTCGGGTTTTTATTGAATGGTTCGCTCGCGAGGTGAACGGTGGTAATTAATTTTCGGAGCGATGTACGAAGAATCGTGGGATGGTTATTTGATAGGATACTTTGTTCTTTTGAATATTTTATGTAAATGCGTGTAGTGAAAGATAAAAATTTTCTGATATTGTAATTATTTTGACATATAAAATATGTATTCAATTAATAAAATCAAACAATCTTTTGTTAGATGCACGGGCAAGATTCAGGCAAGTCTTACAGTTGCATCAGACATGTGACAATCCACGTGCTCAGGATCGCCTCGGTCTGAACGTAATATTTTTTTTTCTAATTGTTAACCCTTTAAGGCCTGCTGGGTCCTCCAGGACCCATACATTTTTTTCGATTTTTGAAGATTTCTACGTAATGAATTCGAAATTATGTAATTTAAATGTATGGATCAGGTCGAAGTGGACCATTTCCAATCTCGTTAGGCGAGCCTAAGTAATTTTTTACCTCAAAATAGCCGAGGAAACAAAAAATTAAAAAAAAAAATTTATTGCCGATTTGTCACAGTGAAATATTGTAGAAATATTTTGACAATATTAACGTGACATGCATCGAGAAATGTTATCCTGTAAACTTGTAATAATATTGATGTAATATTGCAATGTGATATATCACATAACAATATTGTAGTAATGTACTACGTATATTATGATGTGATTTATCACAATGTAATATTGTAGAATTATTGCAGCAATCTTGCGTTGTAGTTTATCATCGCGCAGTGTTACAAGAATATCACTGCAATATTACAATGTGATATATCGTAATGTAATATTATAGAAAGATTGCTGTAATACTGCAATCATGAAAATCATACTGAAATGTCACAGAAATGTAGCTGCGATATATCAACTTATTCGCAATATCACAGCAACGTTGAAATATTTCTACGACATTCCTGCAATTTTGGGTGCTATGTGGGTATTATACATTTCGAAAGAAAAGTGCCTACGATTTGCTAATTTAAAAGTGTCAATGTATTTTAAGAAGGAATTCTTTATGAATTGAATAAAAAATCAAATCAAGGATTATAATGTCGGAATCATAGATATTGTTGTTAAAATAAAATACGATAAAACCCAATTTCTTTCTTATTTTACGTCCGATTTTAATTTAAAGGTGGGAGAAAAGTAAACTATAGTGACCCTTGCGAGTTAAATTCAATTACCTATTAATACTTACGTTTCGGATGGATTCGTGGCGTCCCTTTTCAATTAAGGCATCAAAAACTTCTAAAATATAACGTTGGAATCGATATTTATAGAGATACAAAGTATTTTTATTAATCCGATCTTAGAAGAACCCGATTTTAATGATTAAATACTCATTTTATTGATTGAACTTTTATCTATTAACCCTAGTGAAAATGGTTTTTATATTAAAGTTTGCCGAAGATTGCTAGAGTTTGTCAGAGTACACCAAAACTCGACAAACTGTGTCCAATTGACCGTTCTGGCACACATATGGCAAATTTAGTCACACTTTTGGCAAACTTTGACATAACTGATTTTCACATTAAAATATATTCTAGTGCAGTTTTATTCCGGCACAGTAAGGCATAGGTGAAACATTATGCCAAAGTTTGCCTGAATATGCCATAGTTTGCCAAAGCATGCCAAAGTTTGCCGGAATATGCCAAAATTTGCCATATTATGCCAAAGTTTACCATATTATGCCAAAAGCTTGCCAGAGTATGCAAAAATTTGCTAGAGCTTGCCAAAGTTTGCCACAGTATGCTACATTATGCCTTAGTTTATCGAATAAAGTACACTTTCAATGTGAAAATCGGTCGTGCCAAACTTTGTCAGACTTTACCAAAAGTGTGCCAAAAATTGACATATGTGTGCCAAAACGCCCAATTGGACGCCGTTTGTCGACATTTGGCGTACTCTTGCAAACTCTGAAAATATTCGACATATTATGACGTGCCAAGGCAAACTTTGGCACACAATTTTGTTTTCCATAATATTTTTTCCATTTAACATTTTATTTTACTGGAAGGTTGTTCTAAATGTAAAAAATTTCATAACCCATGAAGTTCAAAAGTCTTATATTCATAAAAATCAATAAACTTCTGAAGTCCAGTTTTTTAAAAACTGTCATTAGAGTTAATTTTCACTTGTTTAAATGGTGTAAACTACTGTAAACTTAGTTAAATTTACAGAATTAAATTTAATGTATACTAATGTATGAATAATTTTTGCTCTTCGGCATTCATAAGTTCTAAATAAAACAATATTCTACATACAGAAATTACATACTAATATTTGTTGAGCAATATATTTTACATCAGTCACTAACCTTTTCGTACCTTGTGCACCATGTATTTTCATTGAATTTATCATACTTTTCCTTGCTTCTCGGCTCGCTGGGGTGGAAATGATCCGTTGCAAAACAAATGTCAACAGACAAGCCGGTGTACTCATTAAAAAACGAAGCTAACATCTGTGTTATGGCACACGAAGGCTCTTGTTCTTGATTATTATCGGAGATCGGAATTGATGATTGAGCCGACGACGACGAAAGTTGACCATGTCTGTCTATGTGTGCACAGGGAATTCGCGAGCAGAAAGCAGTCTGTGCATAAACAACTGCTTTCCTATTCCCCCTCTCTCACTCACTTCTTCGTAGCCAGACTAAAGGTATTAGCGAAAGAAACTATAAAAGCTATTAGCGTAACAGTTCGCGAGCTATGTGCGAAAGTATAGGTATCTCACGCGTACGATTGTCGAATTCGTACGAACATCGGTAAATATTTTCTTTTAGCACACTCTTTTCCGCTTCTATTTTTTTCTCACGCGTGTGTAGGTAGTATAAATTGTTTATAAAAGCTCAAAGGGTATTATACATTCACTATAGTGATTAGAATAAACTTGCAGAGCTTATTGTGAGACGTATTTCTGGCGCGATACACGCTTTGTGTTATTATGTTCAATAAAGATTTTTGTATATTTTATTGGATAAAGAAAGGAAGGCCATAATTTTATTTGGAATTATGTAATTTTGGATTTTCTGTCGATATATCATCCTTCTCAAAATTGTTTCTTTAATTCTCGAGCAAGCGCTGGGCGTTTTTTAGATATTACCTCGGATGTTACACTTTTTTAGTGGAAAAATTTCAAATTAATTATTGTAAAAAATATTTTTTTCATACAGACATCTTTATGTATTCTTCATTAGAAATGTAAATCTAGGATTTATGGTGGAAATTATTTCTTGTAAAATTCTGCAGAATTTGCCAGAATTATGAAATATGTTTAAAATAAGGTACTGTAGGAAATTAATTTTATAGAGGCTGGAATTGTAGGTATCTACAGTGTCGACTGATGTTCAGCGTTATTTTATAGCAAACCAGTTTTTATCTATACAGATAGATACAAAACATGCAGGTAAATGCGAGTGTATGTGCATACAAATTAAATATAATTTTTTTTTAATAGTACTACAATAAAGCGCAAAACTATTTAGAACTGTGCTATAGCAAATAGAAATTTATAACTATATAATAGAAGATTTATACAAACGTAGTGTGCGCTATATAATTCTCTAATGCTTAAATTTAACGAAATATTTGTATTATAATGTTAGAAGTCCTAGTAGCAAAATTGTAGAAGAAATATATAAAAAATAATTTTATAAAATTATTAAAATAAACATTTTAAAATCGATGTTTTAATGTGGATTGCTGGTAATATCAACATTTACTATGCAAGAAACACTGCAATGTTCATTGTTATTTTACAAAATTATTCTTTACATATTTTGTATACAATTTTGCTACTAGATTGTCTTCTAATATTCATTTATAAGTAGATAATGAAGTCATAGTAATATTTATTAACCTTAGTATTTAATGTTTATAAGTAGTTCGAGGTATAAATAATAATTGGGAATGTATAAATAATCAAAAATACTTAATTGTTTTTTCAATTTTTACGAAGTTTTATTTTGCTTTTATTATCATCAATTTTATTCTTTAATAACTACTCCCGACGTATACTTGAATTTATAGTGATTTGCAAGAGATTAGACTTTTAGACTTTTAGACTCCAATGATTTGAGGAACAAATAATTTAATATAATTATACCAGTATATAAACAGAATATTTTTTAACATGACTCTTATTGTACTATATTGTACATTTTTCATCAAAAAGTTGTTATTCTTCATCCCTGTAATCCGCCGTCCACTCTTTGAATTTGGTTGCGAAGTAAAGAGGTATTATCATAGGTACAGAAAACATGAAAACTCCATGTAATACTTTTTCCTGAAACAAACAGAAATCAGCATTAGTTAACAGGAAATGAGAAAAAAATTTTCAAACAAAAAAATAAAACGGATAGCATATCAAAAACAAAAATAGGGGACCTTTAAGCAAATTACTTAAAGTATGGTAGCTATGATTTTTGTACTAAATCTGCTGGTTGTTAACATTTTTTGTAAATGTTCAACATCAAAAAGTCATGTCGATTAATTTCTTTGAAAAACAAACCAAAGTATGATTATGATTATTAACTGTTGTAAATCAATATTAATGGATTGTTTACAATATAGGTTGCAGGGATATTGATGAAGAAAATTTGTGAAACTTTGTTTTTTTTACTATTGACATCTTATTATTATTAAGTAGAGAAAAATTTAAATAAATAAGTTTATCATTAAGCTAAAAAACAAATTTTCACAAAGTAATATTGAGGCACTTGAGGTGTACAAGGAAAAATTATTTAATAGGAAAGATTAATAAAACTGTTAAAAATTCAATTGTAAATGTTACATATGTCCTGGAATTATTCAACTTAAAATTAGAATTCCTGTAATTTTAAAATGTTAAGTTATGATTTTTATATATAAGTTATTTAGGGGAACAAGTCATTTAGCTAACACAAAATCTCGTCAATCTGATCTTGTTTATAAAGTACAAAAGGAACACTTGCACATTTGTGATATTCGTTGTGTGAATAGGAGTTGAATCACAAGGCGTGCGATTTTCAATAATATTTCGTTGATTATACTCACAGGAAAGCTTACACGTACTCGAGGTTTACTGGCTATATGTGTATACGTTTTAATATTTACATTATTGAAAATAACACGATTGTTTGCTTTAACAATATTTATTCCTTTACTGAGAATCATTTTTAACAACTATAATTGTTCTACTAAAAGTGTGTCAATTTAAGTAAAATTTTATTATAATTTAAGTCTGTTCAATTTAGTACTGAGGTAAAGTAATGGAAGGAGTGGCATAAAATTGAGCGAAGCTGACTGATAGCAAAATCCCTTATCTCTTATCACTGGTCGAAAAATCAATGATACTACCAGTTAGATATAGATAAGTTTCGCACCGCAACACAAAATGTATTAGACAGTTTTGCAAATCCGTGAAACATGTAGAGTACAATAGTGCATATGTGAAATTATAAACAGTGAATATATTTTAAGATATGGTAAGAAAGTTGAATATTTATGGTAGAATGACTTATAATTATTTTTATAACTCAAAATAAAATTTGCAGCTAAATAATTTATTTGCTTGTATGGTATGCTAATGAACATTCAATGTTCTAAAACAACTTAAAATGCTGAAGCTTCTGAATACACTATCATGCATAGAACTATTAATACCTTAAGAGATAGAAAAAGAGTAGATGCTTCGCTCATTTAATTAATACTTGTTCCTTTTATCTATAATGCACAAAAATAGTCTACAATTTTAAATAAACTTTGCATTATTTTAGTATACTATATATATATATATATATATATAATTTTAAGCTTTATTCTTCTGGAGCACCACGCCATTTATTAAAGTTGAGGGCAGACCAAATAGGTATGGTCAGTGATACCGTACACATAAAGAGTCCATGTGCACATTTTTCCTGTTGAAAATAAATTTAATCTAAATATTCTAAGGGGAATATTATTTTTATATTTATTATTTAATTTTGTTTTTTAATGATATATACCAGAACAGTTTTATATTTTAATAACATTTTATGTTGTGACTAAAGTATCAAATGTTAAACCTTTACTGCTACTCTGATATAAATTGGCAATCATCAAATAGTAAATAAGTTTACCACAATATAAGTTACTTAATTCATTTATTTATATACTTATTTATTTATTTATTTATCAACTTATTCTCTATTTAACTAACAATAAGTTACTTGTAGTTAGTACTTGTGAGCTATAAAAACTCATTGAGCTGATAATCTAATACATTGCCATTTTCAAACACAAAAACCCTCATATTTAAATGCTTTCTTTGCACCGATATCCTTTGTGCTTAGAAATATAGTAATTATAAAATTTAAATGAAGTTAGTTTTAAGAATAGATCAATTCTTTAGATGTAAAAAATCTTTTATTGGTTGGTCATTGAGGCGATAGCAGTCATTTACTCAAAAATCATGTAAAATATCAGAAAATCAATACGTGTGTTAAAGAGACATATTAATTTATATCTGCAGAAATGAATTATATATTTCCCTGAAAAACTAATATGTTGTAAAGAATTACTACCTATATTACGTAAAAGAAGAAAAACTATAGTTAGCGGTTCCCTTTCAAAGATATGGCTAAGTATTCTGCCTTATTTAAAAACTTTTGAGTTGCTTTTAATATTTTAACATTTTAATTTATGAGTTTAAGACATTGAGTTATAGTAATGCCATTTAATGATTTAAAATATAAATTAACTTTTTAACCTTATTGTCACCGGTGAACTACCTTAACTGCTGACAACGCTGTTGTCTAACGACTCAGTGCTAACGAATCTAAATAAAAATAAACAAATACAAACTACCTATAAAAAGACTAATTTTCTTATCAGTAATTCAATTCAAACTGCAGATCCAATAAGGCACATAACCTAACTTCTTCAAACATTCATCTAACAACCAAATCAATACCCCGAAACAATCTCCCCTTAATTCCACCAAACCAATCGACAGTTCGCCACATCTCACTCATCCCCAGAACCTTCGACCCTCGCGAATCCCCGAAAATCGCTCCGATTACGTAAGACTCTACAAAACGCAGCAAGATCGAAACTAGTTACAGCGAGAAGAAGTGAGAAAATCCTTACCGGGAACGAGACCCGCACCCTCGGCTTCGAGGAGATGTTGCTCATTGCGCACTTCTGGGTCACCGAGTTCACGAGCTTCGGCGTCGTTCTGACGACATTCTGCAGGGCGTACATTTTTGCGGAGAGTTACTTTCGGTTGTGCGAGACTCGCGTGTGTCGGAAAATCTCGACGGTATGAATATACGTGATGCTCGCTTGTCGGGGCCGCCCGTCTGCTCAATGCGCAGCAGCAGAAAGAAAAGATGATGTTGCTGGGCGCACAGAGTTAGGAACTTGCGAATACGCGAGTCGAAGTGACGTGCGCTTTCGTACGAGTGACAATTGTTTGGACGATTTTACGTTGGAGAGGCTTGTAGTTGATAGTTTTATTGGTGTGTTGACGTTGTTTTGAGTGTAGGTTTGAGTGGGATAATGGTTGACATTCGGTTCAATCGCGGTTTTGAGGGGTAGATAGAAGTTTACTTGACTCGCGTAGTCCGTTGCAAGTGTTTCTGTCGTGTTTTTGAATTACTAAAAAATTAGGTATCGACTGGTTATTTATTCGATGTTGCAAAACACGCAGGTTTGTGCGGTATTCAAACGTAATTGGACAATCGAATTTCGATAAAGAAGCTTCGTTGTCATTTATGGAAACTGAAAATTTCAGTACAATTAAATTGCATTATATAATTAAATTTCTTGTAAGTGTAAGGTGTTACGTTAGAATATTATATCAAGAAATTATTCTACTACTAGTCAAGTTTTATGTATTGCATGAAAACTTAATAGTTTTTTTCGCTTAATTAATAAAACAGATCTGTAAATGTTCACTTTTCTTGGAATACAATTTTTTATTTTTATAATAATAATACTATATATAATAGGTAAATCATATACGTAGTTCAGGTATCTAACATAATTTTTAAGTAATATTTTTTACTATTATATGTATAAAGCATTCTAGATATATGTTAGATTGCATTTACTATACCTATATAATTACTAAGGAAGTTTTTAAAAACTTGCTTACGCTCTTCATACATAATAATATTATACTTGATATGCATTTAATGTTTTGTCAGTTTCTATAAATTGATGTTCAATAACATGTATAAATAGGATTATATAATAAGATAGATAAAAAGTAAAAAAATTATGTCTATTACAATAATAAAATAAATAATTATGTCGGTGCATTGGAAGCTTATTCGTAAAAATCATGAAAATACTATAAAATTCCTAAAAGAAAATAAAATCATAATCATAGACTTTGGAAAACCGAAAAAGCAATATATTTGTTCTTGCATCCCCAATGCAAGAGCGCGCAGAAAAGCAGTTGCAGCTATAAGCGGTGTGTCAATTCAGACGATTCTGCAAATGAGAAAAGTCGGCAAAGGAGGAAGAGAGATACGATTTTTATCGAGGTCATCCGTGTCCCCACAGATACAACACGTACGCTCACGCATACAGACACGTGCGAGTCAGATATATAAGGTTTATTCCGCCGAGTGAAAGCAATTGTCACATTGCCCGCGCGATATTCAAAGAGTTGTTTTAGATAGCGCTTTTCTTATCTATGTTTTGTGAAATACACTCTTTTCTTTGTGGTGCGTGTTTGCTTATATTAGAATAGCTGTACGTTATTTTTTATAATTTTCACTTGTTGGTGGAAATAAATTTGTCTATGTACCCTAAATTTGATGAGCTCGTCACAAGATTCAATTATTTTACGCACATTAAAGCCGTTTACAAAAATTTACACGAATTTTCGCAGTTTTACATTATTAAAAAACTCATTTGTAATATAATTTTAAATGTTAAATAATTATTTACAGACAAAATTATTTTCTAACATTATACATTAATTTTAGAAACTTACATTACTCCTTAAAATTATTGAGAATAATTTTTCATAGGTATCATTTCATGCATTTTAAAACAATATTTAATAGGTTTTAACATTTTGTCATAATTTAAAGAATTTCATTTCCATTAAATAGCAGATACAAAATAAAGTTCATTTTTGATATTTGATAATGTTTCTTAACATTTTATCAACAGTTTTAATTAATTTTAGACATATTTTTAATTTTAAGATATTTTTACATTCGTATTATATATAAAAAAATTAATTTGTAGGTTTATAAATTTTTGCTTTAATAATTTCCAACATTATTAACAGAAGCCAACAATTTTCAACATTTTCTACATAAGAAAAAATGTTATAATTATAAGTTTAAATTGATAATTTTTGTTTAAATTAGTGAAGTATTTCGATTCGCTATTGTTTCTTTTTTTAAATTATAACATTCTTTAAATAAATTATGTCAAATCTAATACACTATAAAATATCCTCAAAAGATTAATTCAGAATTAATTTTTGAAAATGTTTATGTTTAATTTATTTAATTTAAATCTCTACAACTTACATTTTCACGAAAAAAAAACTTTTTCTTTATGTTTACGTTTCGTGTCAGAACAGAAAAAAATTTTTTTTTCACTGTAACTTAAGTGATCGACGAATGCGACAATTTGAAAATTGTACTGATTTCCCCTGACACTTACCTTATACAAACCCAAATTGTGAAAAACCTCATATGCATTTTCATCTCGTCCCGCTCTCGTCACATTACCATCCACGCCCGAGCCTCCTTCCCGCGAACTCACCTCACCACCAATCCTCTCTCTCTCTCTCTCTCCCTTCGCGCCACAGACTCAGACATCAGTTCAGTCTCCATCAGCTCGCATCTCGTGCGTGTGTGCGTGTGTATATATATATATATATATATATATATCCCCCAAGGGTGCATTCGAATGTAAACATGGCCGCCGGTGTGTCTCGCTTCGACCATCGGGGCTCTGATCGTCGTCAGCGCGACTTTGGCTGCGTGAGCGAGCCTCGCGGCCCTGCAGCCTCGCCGTCCTCCTGCACCTCCCGCAGCCGGCTCACGTAATGAACCCGGATACCCCTAGGGACTATGCCCAGGAAGGACCCAGGTAACACAAACAAACGTCAGCCTTCCCCCCCCCCCCCCCACTTACAACCCTCTGTATACCAAGGGCTCAGCTCCCACAGTGTTTTTTGTGATGTATACGATGTGCGCGCGCGACTCTCGCGCTCTCGCTCGCTCGCTCTGACCGAGAAAAGGCACATATAGCACGGCAGTGCAGAGCGAACGACACACGAGAGCTTCCTCGCTTTTCCTCGGCTCTTTTCAAGGGTGTGCACGTAAAGCGGTCCGGAGGAAAGGAAGAGGTATCGTAATGTAGGTCGGTCGCGCGAGTGTGTTTCGTTATAGATACATCTCGCTCTCTCTCTCTCTCGCGAGTGTGAGTGCGCGCAGTCCTGGTGATCCGGAGGATGTCGGGGACGAACGGCGAGGAGCCTCCTCGTCGGAAGCGACGAACAGCTGGTCGTCGAGCGAGCTGGTGCTGCTGCAGCTGACCCACGGCAGAGGCGAGTGACGATGGGAGAGACGCGTTTGCTGTAAATTGAGGAGAGAAGAAGAGGCCAAGTGTCGCGCGTGTGCGTACGTGCACCAGTGCGCGAGGATATTTTGTTGTTGTGGTTTTTCGTTTTTTCGTCATTGGGACTGTGCAGTGGAGAACGGTATTGTAATAGCATTGTGCTCTGTAAGATAGTCAGGTCGGTTGTGTGTGGGTCGATGGGGGGACTCTTCGGATCTCTCTTGCTCTCTGACGTTCAAGCTCTCTGTGTCTCTCTCGCGCGCGTGTAGGTTCGTGCGCGCGCGATTATAAAGTTGTGTGTTGTGGGAGGAGAGCGAGCGAGACGGAGAGATGTATAGGTGTATGCACACACCAGGGGAGAGGAGTGGACTGGTTTATGAAATGTATCCGTGAGCATTCGAAGCGAGATATGGGCACGACGTCGATGTGTTTGTGCAGGGGATCGAGGAAGCAAGTGGAGAATCATTCACGATGTAAAGCATGTTTTTTTCTTTCTTCTTGTTTGTTTGCGAATCGATGAGTTTTGTGTTTGTGTTGACGTTTGCGAATTCTGTTTTCTTTTTTCCTTTCCTTTTTTTCGTGGTTGATTGATTTCTGGAGCGGAGACGTGTGTGCCGAGGCATGCGAGCGCGTTGGACGGGAATTTGTGTCTCGTTGCGCTTGCACTTGAACTAGATTATTTATTTATTTTTTTTTTTAATAAAATGCAGTGAAAAGTTTGTGTATATACGCGTGTGGAGGCTATGATTTCTGGCCTCAATGTTATTGATTTTGTTTTGTTGTTCGTTGTAGGCGGGTGTAGTTTTTTGTTTACTTTTCGCGGGATGAGAATCCAAGTCGTTTTAGTAAAAATGGCAGTTTGGTACAATATAAATAATGGCACAGTGCTTTCACTTCGTTTTTACTGTTGTGTTTTTCTATTATTTTAGTCGTGCAAGGTTGAATAATTATTTTTTTCTTATGCCATTGAAAAAATAAGTACTAGTAACATAAAAAGTAGAATTCTTATTGCAGCAATTACTTTTATTTAGCTGATACAAATGTTTTTCTTTGTTATGATAACATTTTACCAGTCTTCAGAATCCAACAATAATTTGAAAAAATTCTTATTATCGTCAATTTTTATTGTAAATTATAACCAATCTGTTAGTATAATTATCAATCAATACATAGTTTGAACTAAGGATTCATATTTGAGTAGTTTGCTCGAAGAACGGCCTAATAATTACTAGAACATACATATTGACTCCAAAATTAAATCCACAGTTTTGTAAGTATACATACATTAACAATTTTAAATAGTTATACAAAGTAACTTACAATATAAAGTTGGATATTTGATTCACTTTGTGTGAAGTAAGTGAAATCAACTTTTGGTCAGTCTTCGAGTAAATCGCTCCAATATGGATTAGACAAAGAATAGTTTTGACTAAGAAACAAAGTATTATTGAAATAGATATATTTACCCAGATATTCTTTTTAACACTTATGTAATTTAATTAGGTAACTGAGTTATGAGGATTATTCTTTACAAATAATGGTTTTCAGGCTGGTGTCTGGGTGAGCGATGAACGTATTCCGGGCCTTAATCCCGTGTGCACTGCAGCGCAGTGGCGAAAGTGGGGCTGGTGGAGAAGGAGACAGCAGCAGTGGCGGTTGCTGGTTCACAGGAAGAGGACAGGGCGATGACTCACGCATGACACATAGAATGGGAGCATCCGCCTCTTCGAGCCTAGCGCCCGTCGGAGGAGACTCAGTGCAGGCAGCCAGGCTCTCGGCCTCCGGCAATCCTGATCCACTGAGTATAATTGTCAGGTAAGGAACATATATCTAGTAAAAATGTTATGAATCAAAAATATTTAAAGAATTTAAATATGTTCTAAAGAGAAGAATCAATTTTCTTTATTTGTAATTTATTTCGTGAACTTCACACATATAAGCTATGGCCAGTTTTACTCCTTGGATATAATTAACGATAGAAATAGATTCAGTATTTGTATGATGACAATCATCGTGACCACTAAAAATCACAGATTTCTTATTATCATGATTATCCTATTTAAATTTTTTATACTAGAGTTTCCAAAACTTTTTGCAGAATGATACCTTATAGGCATTACAATAATGCTGCTCGCTGGACACAATGTGTTAAAAATTGAAACAACAGGCATCGTGCTTCCTTCAGATAAATAATTAGGTGATACTTTATAAACCTAAATTTGTAAATAAGTTATTAGTTTTGAAAATTAATACCAAGTCATCCAGTATTTTTTATTTAAAAATAATAAGAACTTCAGAAACATAAGTTTGATTTGTATTAAAATTATACCGTTTTGATTGCTTTAGCAGCAGCTTCATAATGATTAGATGAAGGATCTTCTTGCCAAGGGTTAAAACCAAATATCATTTTCAATCTATAAGTGTTTGCACTTTTATAATGATGCCATAATTTTTCTATATGTCTCTCAAATTGTTCAAGTGTTCTATTAACTGTTTGGTTGAGTACTAAGCGTACTGAAAATCTTGCTTTGATTCTATTGAAAAAATTGTTCATTAACATTTTACTATATTACTTTCCATGATTACCTTGATTATGTATGATATATGTATTTACTTATTTGGTATTGAAGCACAATCTTCTTTATCTGCACTAGCTGATATTATATGAAAAGCATTCACTGTGAAACTTGGTAGACGAGTCTTATGCATTATTATTCGAGATGGTATTTCTTTATGGCTAAGAGATGTCACACCAGTTTCCCGTTTAAGAGATTCAACAGAGCAAAATTCTTTTTTGCAATATTTTTGATCAGCTTCTGTGATCGGCTTTACATCTTTTAAAAACTAAAAGTAATAATTTTCAATTTTGTATTGAAAAATAATAAAATTCATATATAGTCTATTTCTAAGACATCAAGCTTACTTCTGAGATATCAATTTTTCCATGCTTATTTGTAAGAGATCCAATGATATTTATTGCATCCATAAGCGGTTGATTAAAGGCTCCACCATACGTACCACTATGCACTCTTTTCTCACCGCAACTCACTATCAGTGAAAAATGACAAAGACCTCGATAGCTATATTTCAAGCAAGGGGTCTCATTTACCATTTTATCAATTGTTAAACAAATGTATTCTACGTTATTAAAAAATTCTCGTTTGTTTTGAATAGCATTAAATAAACTTTGGCTGTACGATTCTGAAGTTCCTTCTATCACAAATTTAATGTTTACTGGGATCTCATTTTTAGTCATCTTGTAAATCTTGAGAGCATTGAACCAACAGAGTAGAGGAGCTTTGTTATCTGAGATACCGCATCCATATAGTCTTTCATTTTTTTCAATCAATTCAAAAGGAGAATGCTTGTCGTTCTTTGTTATTTCTGGTAATATAGTATCTGCAAAATGTTCATTTCATGACTGCTGAGGGGAAAGCGGAAACCAACTAATTTGAGTATCAATGTAATTACATATTATATTTACCAATATTTCCATATACACATATTGTTTTGTACTCATCATCTACAAATAGGTCTGCAAACAGAACTGGTGGTAGATTTGAATTGGTTTCATTATTACCATCAATTATATCTACTGTAGCATGTAGCGCTTCCAATTTCTCAGCACAAAAGTTTAGCTGTAAATGTTATAGAAGTTAATATCTTTAATTTGATATCAACCATATAAATCATTACCATTTTCAAAACATCATTGAAATGATTTGGATCATTTGATATTGATGGTATTGACACAGCTTCTCTCAAATCATTGATAATAGATTTTTTATGTTCATCAACTAAACCAAATAATTCTGGAATTTTAGTATTTGGTGCAGTTCGATCATCATCCTCTAACTCCATCATTGTAACCTTGTTGTGAAGTATAAATAAACGCGAGAAATGTCAGTTTTAATTATGTCCAAAACATTTACAACCAACTTCATATAACTTCATTAATTGGTATTCTTATTATTTGTTTAATTGATAAATGAGATAAAAAATCGACGCTTTTTACAACTATCGCGTTTTATTTTGCAACAAAACTGTTTTATTTTCATGAAATATTTACTGAGATAATTAACAAAAACATATTTTAACAAAATACAAAAATAGAACATAGATAAAGTGAACATACTGTTACAATTTTTACTAATAAATTCTGTACGAACAATTTCAATACAAGAATATGCTACATTCTACATTCATGTTGCAACTAAAATATGAATTTAGTCTGATTAATTGAATATAAGTTTTAATTATTTAAAAATCTAATTTAAAAAGATAAAATTCAAGAATAAATAAACGATTGTCTGACTGAGTTAAATATTCAGCCGCTTTAATTTTACTCGAGGTAATTAAATATAACTTATAAATGATTATTCCCCTAATAAAAAATGCCAGCCAAACTACTTATACACTTAACAAAGTGCTACAAATAACGTTTCAGCGCTGCACAGCGTAAAATAAAACATTCTCCACCCAATCTCTCGTTGCCCAAAGAACGCACGACGTGTTCGATCCCAACCAAAGGCCATCATTCCCAAACCCTTCCCCACACCCCCATCAACCACCAAATCAAACAACACTGAGAACCACCGTTTTTTACACCACTTTCCTCCCACAACCCCCCTCAGGGAGCGGAAAAAGCGGGTCACGGGCTTCGCGACGCTGCGCAAGAAGTTCATAAGGCGCCGGCGCTCGTCCAAGGCCTGCGACCACGGCCGCGTCCTGCGCGACCTCGTCGCCGGCTGGAGCGGCCTCGAGGCGAGCGCCCTCCTCGAGGAGTACGAGGCACTGGCGGCCCTCAAGGATCTCCACGTCCAGGCGGAGCTCGCCCGGCCGCCCGCCGCCACCTTCAAGCAGGACCTCTCGACCCTCTACGACTACAAGTACTGCACGGACGTGGATTTGGTTTATAGAGGCGCCTGCTTCCCGGTGCACAGGGCACTGCTCTCGGCCCGCTGTCCCTACTTCAGGGACCTGCTCGCCGGCTGTCCTGGTTAGTGGTATTGATATGTATTGCACGCGTGTAGGTGGATGTGCGGGAGCAAGGCATAATGACACGAGTTTGATTTGTCTTCTTTTTTCGTTTTATGTTTTTGAGATGGATTTGAGGTTTTTGGTTTCCGTTTGAGGTGGTGTTGAGGGGATGCTAAGCCACCTGTCACCGATAAATACGAGGAACCACTTTTCTTATTTAGTTTTCAATTTTTAGCTAATATCTTTATGAAACGTTGTTGTACTAGCAAAGACAACAACTTTCCAGAGAGATGTTTTCTCAAAATTGAAAATTGAATGAAGTAAGTGGTTCCCCGTATTTGACGGTGACAGGGAATTTAGCATCACCTTCAAAAGAATTCATAAGTAATATGTAGATGTAGTCGCTTGATTTTTACGCGTTTGGGATTTTTTGTTGTTGCATTTTTAGCTGAAAATGTACTGTGTAAGGATACTAAAAATGCTGAAAACGCAGTTTTCAAATAATTGGACTTGTGTCATTATGCAGGGAATCCACATATATGTGTTTGAAACGCTGATAGGGGTTGAATTTTATTTTGTATATTTGCTTTATTTCGATTAAAATAAAAAATACAGCAAATCAAAGGCTCTCCTTTGCGAGTTATAGGTTTACAACAAATATAAGAAAATTTTGTATAGAACAGAAAAAGAAGCCTTAGAAGAAATATTATTGGTGATGAAGACTGTACAGGACACTAGAAGTGTAGAATTTATTATTATGTGAATAAATTAACGGTATCAGGAGGATCTTTTGTTATAAAGTGACCTTGTATAAGAAAGTTTTTAGATTAGCTAACTAATATCTGATAATTTGAGTGACAATATATGTAAAAGAAGAGTGTTTCACGTACTGGAGTAAACATCAAATTTATTTTTATTTTCCATTCGATTTTAATTTTTAAATACTCATTTTACTTTTCAAACATTTATAAAAAAATCTATAAACTTGACCAAGAAAGATTTCGAAATAATTATTGCGGGTCCCGAATTTTCATTGAGCTTGGAGAATCTTTTCCTGGTACCATAAAACGAAGTCCAGCACACGTAGTACAATTGATTAGGCCCTACATCGCGATATATAGTTAAATACATTAATATTAGCAATATATCTCTGTATACGAATCTTTAGCATTACGTATATATATATGAGCAATGTTAATGTTTTACAAATTGTTACTCTATACAAATTAATTATTTCGTAATTTCACTTTGTCAAACTTACTTAGGTACCAAAAATTTAATCGAAATTCGCTTTCCAAAGTTTGTGAACTCTTGTCGTTAATTGTACAAAGCGTACCAAATTAAAAAAATAATTCAGTTTTATCACTTTCGCACTACGTATTTATTCGTACGTGAATAACATGACTATTTTCTGTTAAGTATTTCAAAATTCTAGAAAATTACGTAATATTTAATATATCGTTATAAAATGGTGAAATTGCAGCTTTAATTCAAATCAAACATTTCTATAGAATGTGATTTAATTCTATAAAATCTACCTACTAACAGATCTAATTGGAAGATTTAATGAACATTTGAAATTCGTAGTCATCGAGTGTACAAGTTAGCCCCGATATGCAAAAAATATTATAGCCTCATGAATTATAGAATTAGTTAAAGTTTTCCTACACAGCATCGCATGTTGTAAAAACGCCTCTCGAACGTTTCTTTTGCAATATAGCCATAGACATACTTATGAAACAATCGGGAAACGCCCTAAGGAATATATAATTTCTATTTGTAGAAAATATATTGATTGTATAAGATAGGCTTGACGGCTACGATTGTTTATGCATTCTTTGAAAAGCATTAAAGCGCTTTACTTTCGTCATTTTTAAAAATATATTTTTTCTTGTTTTGCATTAAGCTTTTTTAACTAAATTTGAGACGCTCTATGTTGCTTCTGAGTATAACGTTGATCATTCTAAGCACAGTAGGCCGAGATTATATACGAATTATTGGGTAATACAAGTAATTTTATGAAAACTTGGTTCTCCAAAATGCTTGTAACTTTTATAATTACTAACGAAAATTGATAAAAAATTTATAAATTCTACTAAAATCAAAGCAAAAGCATACAATAAAATTAAGGCTTTAATAGAAACAAATCATAAAATTTTGAACCATTACAAAGAAACTTGAATAATCACCATGTGCTACGAATTTCAACTCATGTTCTCAGTGTTGGTAGACTATTATATAGTACTAAACATGTAGGAGGGAATCATGATAGAAACTAAATGGGATAATAAATGTTCAAAAATGAAGTAGTTTAGAAGTAAAAAAATAGAAGTGTTTCTATTTTTTTAATCCCGGAAAATCTTGTTTGGCTCCTCAGTACGTTGGTTTGGCACAAGCGGCTATCTGCTACGCTTACAAACGACAGATGTCTCCTCTTTAGACACAGTTAATGACAACATTAATTTAAAATATCTAGCCAACATATGGAAGACGCGGGGATCTATATACAAACTAAATAAAATTTTGCATACCATGTTCCGCATATTCCACAATATCTAGAGCACATTGTGGAATAAAAAGGTTTTGATTTTATTTTGGTTTTACTCTATTATTCGTTATGGGTACTAAATTAATGCAAAATTAATCTCCGCGAGCTAAACATTTCCTCTCCATTTCCGTATAAAGATGGGTTGTCATTGTCACAGTCATCAACTTCATTGATTGGAAAAAAATCCAACTTTAAGAGAAATTACGAGAAATTACTAAATTAAAAATAATAAATGTAAGTTGAAAATAAAACTTATTAAGGGTAAAAGCGTCTCGTCCGAGCTGTTTGATGGATACATCAGATTGTTGTTACAAACAGCTCTCACCCAGATGCAACTGCAAAAACACTAGCTTAACGTTAAGGTGGAGTGAATACGACTGAAATGCGTCAGTGCCACCTTTATGTTTATCCCATCAAATATACGTAGAACACAGAGGTAGAGTGTCCACCTTAACCTTTTGAAAGAAATTTTGTGAAAGGCGAATACGTGATGAGGTAAATGATAAGCAGTGACAAATGTGTCTTTTTTTTACTCTATTGCTCGCTATGTATATTAAATTAATGCAAAATCAATTTATTGATAATTTAACTCGCTTTAGGTAATTAGTAAAAGTAGGTATACACTGCACTTTTGTATTCTACATGCATTTGATGGGATACACATAAAAGGCCGATTGCGCTGATGTTTTTCAGTCGCATATCGGCTCACCTGAACGATAAGCAGCTACTGCTTTGATGAGTATTTTGAAGTTGCTTTTATTTTGGTTAGAGCTGTTTGTATCTACCCACTTATGGTTCCAACAAACAGTTCGGACGATACGCTTTTATCCCTAATATATATTTTTTCATTCCCATTTATTTTTTTATTTCATTAGGTTCGCTTTGAGATGGGATTTTTATCTCTCTCGTGAAGTTGATGGCTGTAACGCCAGTCCATATTTATGTGGAAATGTGGGGGAAATGCTTGGTTCGTGGAGATGTATCTATATAAATAAATTTTGCATTCAAAAAGTTTAGACACGTTCCGTTTATATTTACGTTTACTTTATGATGAAATTTATTTTTACAAATTGATTTAAGTAGGGGTTAGAACCACTAAACATCGTTAAACTAGTCAAAGTATTGTTGCAATTAAATGTGGAAAATAAATAAAGAGAAAGAAAACACATAGTAGAACTATTTATAAAAAAATATGGTATTTCGATAATAGTACTGGCGTTATACATACGGGCCCAGTATCGGTTAAACTGGAACCACTAGTCTAGGTGCCCAGCATAGTTTCGTAGCATCTTGCATGTTCACGACTAAAAGCAGGCTTACTTTCTCTTTTTTGACTTCCTGAGCACGAATTTCTTGGTTAGAAAATCTGAAAATGGCCAGGTTATTTGTTATTAACAATAATTTGTTAAAATAATTAAAAAATCATTTTGTTTTGTCTAAGAAAAATTTTAAGAACACTTCAGCTTTAAAATCTTCCGGAGAATGTAAAAGCTTAGTCAAAAAACGCATTTCTGAAAAATTTTAAACTTTTGAAAGAATTAAAAATAAATTTTTTTTGACTTACAAGTTTTTTTGTATAACCCTTATATTTTGAGTAAACAATGGTCAAAAACGCGATTTTTTAAACTTGGAAGATTTTTTACTCAAAAAATAGCGTTTTTCAAAAAAATATATAAGAACATTTTTTATCTAAAGAATATAATAACATTTTTTTAGATAAAAGAAATAATTTTTTAATGATGTTAACAAATTATTATTAATAACAATTAATCTGACCATTTTCAGACTTTTTAACCAAGAAATTCGTGTTCAGGAGGTCAAAAGACATAAAGTAAGCCTGGTTTAAGCCGTGGACATACTTGGTGCTACGAAACTATGCTGGGCGCCTAGACCACACGGCAGGGTGACCCTCTATTGAAAGCAAAATGTATTATCAATACCTATAGATTAAGCCGTTCCCATAAGTGATGGCAAAGTGTACATAAAGAAAAAAATACCCTTACGTACACATATTTCTAAATGGTTAAAAGATTATTTCTGAAGTCTCCAAAAACTGTTTTGTAACAATAAGTTTAAGGTGATGCTAAACCCACCTGTCATTGATAATTACGAAGACCCACTGTTTGCAATTAATTTTCAATTTTGAGTAAATGTCGTTGTCCTAATCAAAAACAATAACTTTCCAGAGATATTTTTTTTAAATTAATAATTAAATGAGAACAGGAGTCTCTATATTTACCGGAAACAAGGGGTTGTAACATCACCTTAAGGGGAGGTCGGAGCTTACATGCAATTACGTAGTTACCGACAATTTCGTATTTTTCAGTATACTCATTCTATTTTTATTTTTTTTTCAATAATCTCAGTTGTCCAGGGTTCCTTAGAAGATTGAGAACACGAGACAACTAAAGTTTTTAACTTTTATGAACAATTAAATTAGAATAATGTAAAATTCAATGCAGAAATCTGTAACCGGCTCCGACCTCCCCTTAAGGTGATGCTAAAGCAACCGGTCACCGACAAATACGAGGAACCACTTTTTTCATTTTATTTTCAATTTCGAGTAAATATCTCAATGAAACGTTATTACCCCTATAGAAAACAACAACTCTTCAGAGAGAGATTTTATCAAAATTGAAAATTGAAAGAAAATAGTGGTTCCCCGTATTTGACGACAATAGGGGGCTTTAGCATCGCCTTAAAGTAACATCATTATGTAAGATTAAAAAAAGATCGGCATTACGATATAGACTCAAATACCTCCTTCTTCTTCAACTCACTTAACCACCCATCTCTCTCTCTCTCTCTATCCACCAGGCTACGGGGCGCGCATCTGCCTGGAGCTGCGCAGCCACAACATCGAGGTGCCGATGTTCTCGGGCCTGTTGCGCTACCTCTACACCGGCGACGTCTGTCCCCACGACGGCAGCCTCGACTCCGGCCTGCTGCGCCGGCTCGGCGACGAGTTCGGCAATCCGAATCCCCTCGAGCACGATCTGCGCTACCTCCTCGACACGGGCAACTACGCGGACGCGGCCCTCGTCTTCACCTCGGACAGCGACTACCAAAGACCCGACAGCGGCAGCAGCGAGTACGGCTTCAGGCCCAAGCTCGAGCTACCCTGTCACAAGGCCATCCTGTCGGCGCGCTCGCCCTTCTTTCGCAATCTCATACAGAGGCGCACGAGATCGGGGGAGGACCACACGGAGCGCGCACTCCACATACCCACGAGAATCGTCCTGGACGAGTCGGTGATACCTAAGCGGTACGCGCACGTCCTGCTGCACGCGGTTTATCTCGACACGGTGGACTTGTCGCTGATACTGAGGGGCAGCGGATGCGGCAGCAGCGCGGGCAGCCTCGGCGAGGTAATGTTAGGATAGTTCGGATGTTGGGAGGGTTTGCTGGGTTGGGCTTTTTCGCGGTGTACTTGAGCTTGAAGAATGTCGAAGGAAATGAGAAACAATCGATAATTCGAAGTGTACTTTTGATGCAGAGAAGCTTTTGACAGTTCAAATTGGGGTAGTTCCTGGGACATTGGTAATGGATGAAAAATCTGCTTGATTCAGGTTTATAACGGGACAAGCTATTGTTGAATTATAATTCATATTACTTGAAACTTTCAGAAAGCCTTTAAAGCACGGTTCTTCATTGATTAACTCTTTGATTATGGCTTGTACTATACATGATACCTGTATCACTCAGAAGATCAACTGTAACACTTTTGTGAAAAATTAAAAATTAAAAATTTTTGTAGAAGAAAGTTAAATTTTTCAATTCTTTTTTAAACCTAAAATGTATTTTTATTTTAACATTGGCTTGTATCCTTAATTCGAAGTTAGCTTCTGAAAGTTGAGATTATCGTATGTATTGATGTAAGTTAATTCGAAACTCGATGATTCGTTTTTTTCCTGTTCCTTCAACTTCGAATTATCAAGTCGATAGTATTTTTGACATGTTAATGATATGATTTTTATACATCACAATTTAATTCTGTGACTACCTAGAGAAACAACATAAGTTCATTTTTTTTTTCGAAAATTGAGATAAGTTCATTTAGAAATGGCTTATAATGCTTCATTTGATTTGATACAACGTGTTATGTTCTTCATTTTTAATATACTATTGTTTGTTAATAAATCGTAATATGCACAGAAATTTAAACTTTAGCATTTCTGGAAAATCGGCTGCAGTTAATTTTTTTATTCCCATATACTTAGAAAGCTGCTGAAAATATTTAAACTTTTATATCTGTATCAACTTAAATCTGTGTCTGGATCTGTAGTATAATTAAGTCTTTTAATTCATGACCATTGTATATTCGATATTGAATTTCATTTAAATCAGTTTTAAAATTCGTTCATCCGCACTATGTAAAAACATATCTGTTCTCGGTAAAACGTCTAACAAAAAGATATATATCTTCCGTCTTATACTACTGTTAGTATAATTTTTCATACTTCTTTTTTGTAAATATAATAGTAATTGCTGCCACTTATTATTCGGCATATAATTTAAAATGTTAAAACCTTCAGATCTCAAATATATGAAATATGAATTTATATTATTTTATTGGGAAGCCACAGAATTATGTATTTTAATCTTATTATTATGAGGGATTGATATTTAATGAACTTTTCAAGGTTCAGGCGTTAACACATACAGGTCGAATGCGACCCAGTCCATTAGAAGAAGCCATGGAATTATATCAAATAGGTCGATTTCTCGAGTTAGATATTCTTTCACAAGGCTGCGAAGATCTCATTTTGGAATGGCTTACACTAGACTCTCTTCCAACTGTTCTCAAGTAAGTAACTTTTTATTCTAAGGTATAAGTAAAATAACTAGAATCACCCTTCACTGCTGTCAATATATAAAAGATAAGTGATCTGTATAAGGGCAAGAAGGTTATGGTTATTATACAAATAAAACCATTATATTTTTGCAAAAATTAGACTTGCAACGTTTCATAGATCTTTTCAGATTAGTTACTATTACAATGTACTTATAAAACAATTACATCTTTGTATGTTATACATTTTTTCATATATATATATGTAATAAATTTCAGCTTTCTCAAAATATACTAATTCTTTTCAAAGGCTTCTTATAAAATTTAACCCTTTTTAGATTCTCTGATAAAGATGAACATTCTTTTAAAACCTCTGAAAAAGTACTCGGATCAAGTGATACGAGAAGTAGCACTTGATTTTCCGTTGAAAATCAAATGCTAGTTTCCGTAGGAAGCTTCTGAGTAGAATTAGTATTTTTCGAGAAATCTGAAATGTGTTAGTATACCTCTATTTGGGTACTTACATGAATTATCCATGGGTTGGGTAAAGAATGTAAACCGATAACTAACTTGTTTCGAAAATTTCAAAATATTACAATCTAAATTACGTAAGGCTTTAAGGAAGCAGAGGGTGGTTTTTATTACCCTTACGTGTATACTAAATGCATAGAAAAATCAGTGAAAATGTCTTACGTATGGGTAAGAAGGGTCTAAAATTCTCCAAAAAAGCCTTACGTTATGGACGGCCCTTTATTAAAGTTCCTTTGAACGTCATCATACCTACCTACATAACACTAAAAAGGTGCCACTACATACGCGCGACGTCATCAGTAAGTTTAAAGCGTTGTAATTTCAAAGATTGCAAAAATTCACAAAGAAAGTAGCACACGACCTAACCAATCGCAATACAACAAGCTTTCACGCAAATAATCCAATTGTCTCACAAGCAGACACTCCGTAATAATAATTTGCTCAAAACCACACGTCACCCTCGTACAGATCACACATCATCCGCAAATATTTCCTCGCACGCTCCTCGATAACTCGAGAGTCCCAAAACAACCGAACTAATCGACCATCTTCCGACACGCAGATGGGGCAGTCAACCGCACGGCTCGGCGTGGGTCCACCGCCAGGCTCTGCACTACCTGCGCGAGGAGTTCCAGCCGGTGGCCTCCTCGCCGATCCTCCACCAGCTCGATCACGTCCACCTGTCGAAGGTCCTCCAGAGCCACTTCCTGCAGGCGAGCGAGCTCGAGGTCCTCCAGGCGGTGCTCAAGTGGGGCGAGCAGGAGCTCGTCAGGCGCATGGAGGACCGCGAGCCGAATCTCCTGAGTCACACGGTCCACTCGGTCGCGAGGAAGGGCGTGAAGAAGCGCGACCTCAGCGACATCGAGCTCAGAGAGATACTCAGCGAGCTCCTGCCACTCGTCAGGATGGACCACGTGCTGCCGCCGAACAACGAGATACTCGCGCAGGTCGGTCTTAAGGCTGTGCTTGGGGTAGAGTCTAGGCTTGAAGTTACGAGGGTTGATTGAATAATTGGGTGATGTAGTTTTTTTTTAAGTTTTAGTGGGCTTTGAAATTCAGAAAACTAAGGGATATTGAGGGAGTTTTAGTTTATGGTTGGTAACTTAAAAAACATACTAAATCATGCTTTTTCGCGCGATCATATAAGAAAATGAAACTCCCTCAATTTTTCTTCGATTTCTGATTTGTAAAGCTTATTAAATTCATAATTAATTAACTACGCCATATAATTGTTTATCGCAGATTGAACCTCAAAAATGAACTTTTGCATGGACCTTACGGTTTATACAGCCTTAAATTTGCGTGAAAAGGAAAATTAAAATAAATAATACTAAGAATTGACAACAAAGTATTATTTATTTGCATATTGTCTTATATCGAAGATGTATTTACAGCTTTCTAAAAAATAATAGTTCTTTGCAGGAATTTCCTATAAAAACTAGCACTTTTTCGACACTGGCAAAAACTATTACTTTCTCAGAGGTCATAAAAAGCGTTAATTTTTATCAGAGAATCTAAACAGAGTTAGTTTTTATAAACGGTATCTGAACAGGACTAGTGTTTTTTGAGAAAGCTGACATGTGTTTGTCTTCGTACGAAACGTCGATATAAGAGTATTGTATTTTATATACATTTTATTAGATAAAATTTGATAATATTCTTAAGATTTTAGCATGAAGTAACGTTTTAATAACTTTTACGCGATTCTTAAAGCCTATCATAAAAATTTATAATTTCAAGCAAGTTCGACTCAAGCTAAGAAAGATTTTAGGTGTGCCATAGTAAATATTTTTCGAATGAATTACGTTTTAATCAGTAATGATTCTATTGCTGCCCTATATTCGTTTGGTGGAGGCGCATCGTAGGATAAATAACTTAACGTAAATTAAAATATTTTCAAGACATACTTACATACTTATAAATGTTACAACTTTTTTTGAAACGTGTGACGTATACGTATGCCTGTAGGTTTAGTCTCGGTTATCTTAGAATTACTTCCAAATCAGAACAATATCACAAGCATGTTTTAAGATTTTTCTATCTTTCATTGTTTGAAGCAACTTTAAAACATTCCCTATTGATTTATATTGTGCAATTATATTTCTAATGATGTGCCGAAATGCCATAAAAAACTTAAAAATATATTGATAATAATAATGCAAAAATTATTAACAATTTTATTACATAACGTTAAAAGTTAAAAGTTTGATAGATTTGTCCACGTACTTGCTATACTCTGCTTTCCAAGGAAAAGTCATAATTTTTATTGGTCTGTAAATCTAAAAATACGATTAACAAATATATTAAAATAATTACAGGCTATCAGAAGAGGTTTAGTATCAACTCCTCCAAGTCACATGATAGGCGACGAAAGGGAGAACTTAAGAATAAACGCTTGGATAAGGGGAGGAAAGAAAAACGGATTATTCGTACGGCCTCGTCTTTTTATGCCATATTATGAGGAAATAAAGGTAACCATTTATTGACATAATTTTTATAATGTTTAATTTATTCTAACCAATTTAAATTATAATTCAACAAATAAATTCGAATTTTACATAACCAGGCTCTAGTCGAAGAACAACTGGTTCAAGAAGCAGAACTGGTAAGGCTGAGAAGAGCGCGATACATTCCTGATATACCCGATACACTGTATATGGTTGGCGAAAAACCAAGGGTTATGGGAGCTGCCGGAGTCGATATTTTGGCAGCAGCTCTACCAGGTAATATTGCATTTACATTTTTAAACAAGCAATCTTCAAATATTGCAATACTTTACCCTCTTCTCACGCGTAAAATTGATCGACAGTTCCAGATTCTGCTACTATGTCGGCTATGCTGAAACGCGAGCAGAAGCTACGACAATCTCCCAGTTGTCAACGAGCCATTAGTTTGCCGCTGTCGTCGCGCCACGAAATCAACAGACAGCTGCGATTGCGCGTTGTCCGCGAATTCAACTTGCCCGACGCGGTGGCCGATCTCCTCGAAGTGAGTAATAATATAGATCTAATCTTCGGGACTTACAAAATTCAACAACGATGTGAATCACGATAGCCGCATTGTTTAATTTTTCGTTTGTCTATTATACTGTCACTTAAATATCACATAGCACTTCGTTTTTTTTAGTATTTCCTATCTGGAATGAATTAGTGTAAAAATTTGTGTTCTCTTTAGAAAAATCTACGCATATACACCTATACATTATACACATTATCACATACTCATCGCTGTTAACTTCTCACGCAGCATAATAACTCAACGTCATACGAATGTCATAAGGTGATTAAGTGATTTTTTCGAAAATTGACGTTGCAGAGACGTTTTGAACTATCATTTCTGCGTAATTATTTTCAGCGACTTGCTCGTTTCATTCATATATTTTTTTTTTACAAAACCTCGTAAATCGAGCCTACAGTTCTAGAAAGTATTATCTATCTTTCTATTCTCGATTAAAATTTATCTTTTTCTAAAACCATTTATTGCATTTCAAATGGAAGTATGTAGTACTAACTTCCATAGGACTCATTCCATTAACAACATTTTTCAAATATAAAATCGAATCTAATTTTCCTGCATAGAAAAAACTATGCAAATTTAATTATATTGTTTGTAGTTATTGACAAATTATACAATGTACGTACGTTAACCGCATGTACATCATATTATATATTTACAAATATTCAACAATTATTGTTTTTATTTTCTTAAATTTTAGAACTTTAGGACGTAATCCTAAATAACAGAGAAATTTTCACCTCACTGTAAACCTCAAGTGTGTAAAATATACGATAAACGTGTAAATGTATTATTTTAACACACTCGCTTGCCATCAACATTCCACATGTCTAAATATACAATTTTATGCGTTGAAAATTATATCCAAATGCATACAAAAAGCAGTACACGTTGGAAACGTGGAAATTTGGCGACCCACAGATTCACAGTGCTACTTTCCAGCACCCCAACTCAACCCATCCTTATCGCTCAGTCTTAACTCGCGTCAGAAGCGACACCTCCTGTCGTTCTCCCTACCTCGCCCATGGTTTCATCGAAAAAGAGAAAAGAAAACCGACATCGAAACATCGACTTTTAACCGCGAACAAAAAGACAAAAAAAAAGAACATCGCCTCGACGAGGCCGCTCAGTCGGCCAGCCATCCGTTCTTCACGAACGTGTGCAGCACGTGCAGCAGCTTGTCCTCGTAGATCTGGCCCTTGCCGATGCTCAGGAAGGCCTCCGAGTTCTTGATGCTGTTGACGTCGGGCGCCGTGCCGCGCGTCGCCTTGATCACCTGTATCATCATGATGCACTGGGGGAACTTGAGGGGCGCGCACTCCTTCAGCAGCCGGTCGAACTCCTCACGGGGGTAGTCCTTGGTGTCGACCTTGAGCTGGTGCAGGGTGTCAACGAAGGTCTCGTAGTACAGGCTGATGAGGTCGTTGAGATTGTTGTCGATGATTTCCTTCTTGGCGCTGGATACGAGGAAGAAGATCAGGTCCTTCATGCCGTAGTCGCAGACGCTGAGCTGGAAGTCGACCATCTTCATGCCGAGGATCTTGCCGTTGTTGCTGTAGCGGTACATCATGTTGTTCACCCAGAAGTCGTTGTGTACGAAGGTGCACCAGTGTTCTGAAAGACGTATTGGTGTATTTGGATTATTGGTTGAATTTTTTTGTCTCTTTTTTTGAGTGATGGTTCAAGTTGGATTAACAGTACAATCTGTGTAAGTTTTAATTTTTTATTTAAAATCGATAATGATTCATCAGATAAAGTGCTGTTTAAATTTTTAAAATGCTTAATAATAATGAGCCTTGTTAAAGTTAAATTGAATCAATAGTATGTAAAACTGTTTCTTTGTTTTATTGTGATTGTTAATAATGAACCAGCAGTTTTTAATATATTACTGACACAAAAAAAAAAACTTTTTTATTGTTCAATTAAATTTTCCATCGAATCACTAAGCCAATAATTGAAGAAGCACTTTGCACGTGAATCAATATTGATTTTAAGTGGAAAACCAACTCTTGACAACAGACTGTATAATTAATTTATCTTCGACTTCATTATATTCCTATAAGTTGATTGTCTAGGTACTGATCAGTTTTTCGTCTAATAAAGAGTAAATCAATAAAACTAGCTAAAATAATCAAAATATTGATACAAAATGATTTTACTGAATGTTTAATATCTGTTCTTTTAGAATCCAGTCAGTTTCTTTATTTTTCTTCACTCGAATTATAATGACTGCTTAAAATTGATACAAAAATAACAAAATTTTGAAACCATTTTTGGTCAATTTTGAGCAGACATATTAAATTTCAATGAACAAAATTTGTAAATCTGACTTAGTATTTTGAAAGAATAGGTGTTAAATTTTAGGAAATTTCAGCTGTGTCATTATGCAACAAAAAATGCTAATGTATAGCAAAATTTACTATTTCTGTTTGTATATTGAAGACGTACTAAATTTTCAATAAAAATTACCATATTTGCACTTAAAACTGTCACAGTAAAATTCAATATTCGTTCGACAACCTCAACTTGGAATGTGGCAACTCTTACTAAACGCAGTAATTTTCTAAGAAACCGAAATACCAATATTCTCCACCCAAACCCCAAAATTCTCGGTTGACTCACCAATCATCGGCTTGTGCTCCTTCTCGGCCCTCTCGCAGTGCTCCAGCGTCTTGAACACCTTGTCGATGTGGGGCTTGGCCTCGTCCATCTTCTTCAGATTATCCACGGCCTTGCCGATCATCTCCATGACGCAGTGCATGGCGACGTCGTTGGGCGAGGGCACGAGGCCCGGGGCGATCGTCTCCCCGAAGTCCTTGGGGTCCCTCGCCCTGTGGCCGCAGGTGATGGCGTGGAGCTTGGCGAGCTCGCGCACCCCGTACTCCATGTGCTCGAGGTCCATGCCCGAGATGCGGTCCTGGGTCGAGTAGCCCGAGTAGTTGAGATTCTCGAGGACGATCGAGGCCTGGCCGTCGAACTTGTCGCCCCCGGCGAGGCACATCCGGCCCCCGTAGAACTGGGGCACGAGCTTGATCAGCTCGTTCTCGCCGATGCCGCTGTTCAGCTGGAATAGTCGATGGAGCGGTTAGGCTCGGGGGGGTTTTGAGGTTGTTACGGCGATGGGTGGGATTTTGTAATAGGAAAGATGAATTTTGACGCAGATCTTAATGCTTGTGTGGGAAGAAAGCCTTAGTCAAATTTACTTAGTTCGGTTAAGTAGGTGATACCAAATTTGAGTTGGGTAGGATTTGAACTTAAATGTAGGAACTAAACTCAATAGGGTAAGTAAAATTTACTTAGTGGTTTGGTAAATGTTTACTCAACTCTATTAGGTGAATATAACTCAACCAGTCCAGTTTAATATTTTCAGTAGGTCTACTTGACCGTTAAGTAATATTTACTAGGGATTTATAACCCGTGTAGGCGTTCCTTAATTTTTCAAAAATAAAAAGTAAGAAATTTATTTATTGCATATTAACTATATAATAATAAATGAATAATATTATATTAATTACACGTGACGAGAATATATAAGAAAATAATTCTTCCTTATATAGTATGTTTATATTTCGCTACAGAATTTACAACAATTTCACCGTCTCAATTTAAAAAGATACAATCACTGAAAAATAGCGGGAATTTAGTTATAGAATATGATAGTTTCTAAGGTAAACAAATACAGGTTGTTCTGCAGTGATTAAGTATTTCCTTTTATCGTAACTTTAAAATTAATATAAATTCTATAATGAATAAAAATAATAAGCAGAAAGAACAATCAGTCCAAAAATAAAAATTCGTTACGTCGAAAACCAATAGAAATACTAATATATCATACTTCAGGTGCAAGCTTATTTGTTGATATTTTTTGTCCAACCAATTTTTTTCGAGAAGAATACAATTTTGACTAAATCATGTAATAAATATAGGTATTACATATAGTTTATAGCGTGAAATACCTGAGTTTGTGCAGTATAGTATGATGCAATGAATAATTTCTTCCGCTTTGCTTCTAAAATTTACGGAGTTTCTACCATAAGTCATAAAGTTATCGCATATTTATTTAAACAGAATAACAAATTTTAGCAGAACTTATGAAAACATAATAATTTCTTGTTACGCAATGTTTGGTTTAATATGCAAGTATAAGATACTAGCAGTTAAAAATCAATATAAAACGTTTTTGCATTCTGCGACGTCGAATTTTCCTAACACTCACAAATCATTCTCGATTGGAATTAATTGTTTAGAAAAAGTATTTAAGCAGCACATATCTATTTAACCATTTGACCTAGTAAATATAATCCAATTTTACGAGTTTACTCTGTGACTGCATTTGATAACTCCAAATATTAACGCAATTACGATCGAAAGAAAATCTAATTCCACCAACAACCGCGTCTCCCAACACACCAGTAGTCAAAGCTCAAGGGAAGTGATTGAAGTAGACACAGTCTGACTATAGTCAGCCGAGCCATCGCGATCTCTCGGAACAAACCTGGAGTTGCAGGAATGCCGGCGCGATCTTCGTGTAGAAGTACAGCTCCTTCTTGAACGTCATCGGGCTGTTAAAAAGGTCCAGCAGATAGTCGGATTTGGGGGGCATCTTGCAGACCAGGTGGTGCGTCTCCTGCTTGCCGTTCCGCGTCACTTTGGCGTTCACCGCCAGGATGAGACTGCCGAAGTTCTCGCCGGGATCCGTCAGGTGCTTCCAGTCGTTGATCTGCACGGTCAGGGGCGAGCCCAGCGTCTGCTGGAGCAGACCCTCCAGGTCCTGCAGCGGCAGAGGCTCGTTTAGTTCTGGCATTTCTGAAATGTGTCGGTCAGAAATATGATTCGTTGTAGTGTCGGAAATTTGAGGGTTATGAAGATGTCGGCGTTTTATAGAGCGTAAAAAGATTTAATTTGATGTCAATTTTGAGGTCTTTATTGGAAGGGAGAGTTAAAAGAAATGTTCATTTCTACTTTGTATTTTTAATATTTTACAAAATATAATTACGTTTAGAGAAAACCTATACTGTCATTTGAGGGGTAAAAAAATATTAAATTGGATATACATTTTGAAATATCAAGGAAAGAAAATTGGTTACAAATCGATTGAATTTTCGCTACGTGCACATTACTAGCGCCACCACGAATTTGCTGCAAGCCTGAGAACCGTCGGTTTGCTAAAATACATGTGAATATGTAGAAAGTTGTACAATTTATTTTGATATAAATTACTATTTGTTCAAACGTTTGCAAACTTTTTTGTAAGGTTATCTTACGTATACAAAAAATTTCTAACATTTTAAACATCTGGAGAGTAAAAGAAATATATTTTTCGAAATTCTCCCATTAAGCTACAACATGCACGTAGCGAATAAGTGTCTGCACACATTTGCACTTTTCTACTTTTATATATTTTCATGAAAGTATCCTTTCATTAAACTTTCCCTTCTAGTAAGAGTAACAAAAAATTTATGTCAATTTAATGTTTTATTTCACGCTCTAAATGATAGCATATGTTTCATACGTTCCCCTTTCATATAAAACACTTTTCGTCGATTGGCAGTTATGGGCATCCTCGTTTTTGTGTTCACGTATCGAAAATTCGCTAATGGTTACCCTTTTTTTGGTACAAGCAACCAACTTTCTCATTACTACTCCTATCGGGTGTAAGCGTTTGCTAATTTACTTCTGCTTTGAATATCAAGAAAGTTAAAAAAATGCTGTTTTTGCTGTTGCTATAGCTATTATGATAAAACCAACTTCATCTAACATACAATCTACAATATGCTCGATGATATCTACAAGTTTCGATAATTATTAGAATCGAATGATTATAAATCGCCTCAATGACGCTCATTTCTTCTTTATTTTACTGAGCGTAACTAGTTTTGGCGATAGGCTTTTAAAATGTCACCCAGGTAGTTTAATTTCGTTTGCATGTTTTTTTTCGGAATGCAATAAATAAACTTCCAATGACAGGAGTTAATTAGATTTTTTTCAGTTTTGTAGCGGTTGCGCGGACAATAAGCGAAACAATTTTTCATATTTTCAACCGGTTATTTAAATTTACAAAAGTAATAACTTCTGCAAATTGTAAATGAATATTTAAAAGTACTTATCATTGTACTTCAAAGTGTTCATGCTAAAAGATTATCAATTCCTTGACCTAGTGAAGTATTGGATAAGCAAAAATTTTAATTTCTTTTTCGTAAATGATCATGTACTCATAAAAAGTACATGATGCAAGAATATTACGTCTTTAAACAAAACTTGATTAAACTTAAACTAATTTACATACCGATATCGATCAAATCACAACCATTAATTAAGTTAAATTGACGCGAAATTGATTGTAGAAACCACTTACAATAGAATCCGCAAGATCCATTAATTAAATTAACCTTTACTGACTAAGTAGCTATAAATGCTCGTATAAGTGTTAAAAGTCGATAAACAAAGTATCAGATAATTAGTTTTCGTTTCTGTATGTATATAACTTACTAGCAATTAGACAATTACCATCAAACGACCAACGATTAACGAATAAATTTAGACTGCAAGAAAAACTCACAATAGGATTCCAACACTCGATAATTAGCCTTCACGAGCTAAGCTCTCCTACCACATATCGAAGTTAAAAAAAAAATATTGTCTCAACAAACTATATCATAAAAATACCAGACATGGCGCGCGTCTGTTCAAACAAAAGTGCTTATCGTCGCGCGCACATGCATTCTTCCAATTAGTCATCGAATTTTACTCACGCGCGAGCGCGCGTTTGGCGTCCCGCGCAAGAAGCAAAAACGACGCGGCGAGTCGTCGCCGATAAAACACGAACCCGTCCCAATAAATAAGGCAATTACATTGAGAAAAATCAGGCGATACTTTGTCACCTGCCGTGCATACGCGAATCGCTAGCAATGATTCAATATCGCGTCGAGATTTCGTGAGATCCGCGGCGGCATATATCATTGTATCGCACGATGCGCGTCTGATGAAGAGGCAGCTTTATTAAAATGCGCTCGCGCGCGGGGTTTTGTATATTAATATGCAGCGGTATAATCCCGCCGCGAGTGAACGCTCAAAGAGAAGCGAAACCTCTTCTGGAGACCCTCTTTTGCGCGCGGCGTCTCTCACGTGGCTTGCCCGAGCATGCACCGCGCGCGTGCAAACATGCGCTCGGAAAATCGGTTTGCTGGTGGAAGTAGAGATTTTCATGCAATTGAGGAGGCTGGATTGTCGATTGTCGTATATTGTGACTATGTGTACTGTAAACAAGTTATTCCCCATCTTGATGAAGCATTAACATCGTTGTGAATGCGATACAGTCGGTTAATGAATTAAAATGAAAAAATAAGTATTTCTCTCTTTTAGAGAAATCAGCGTTTTATAAGAAATAGTTTATAACTAATAGTCCAAAGCTTGTTTTATTCGTTTTTGAAAATTAAAGCAGCTGGCCTTTTAAGAAATAATTATTGCATTATTTGAATTTGTTATGGCGTTAAATTAATTAGTTATAAGAATATACTATTATGTACGCAATAAAAAGAATGTTATTGTAAATTGATTGACAGTATAAAAATGTTTTTAACGTTCAATCACTTTAATTTTCAAAAACGAATAAAACGAACACTAAAATTTTATAATTGGTTGATAACTTTTGATTACTGTTAAAAAGACTGCATTTCTGAAAAGCAAGTACAATTGTACCGATGTTATAATTTCGTTAGATGAAGAGTAACTTATTGACAGTATATATAAGATTAGTCACAGTATATGATGGTTGATGATCGACATTTGACGGATGCGGACGTGTACAGAAGTATTAACCTACACTTGCAGCCGTATAATAATTTCAATATTTTACTACTGGTACTAGTGACAATAGTTTAAGTGATTCTTTTATATAGTAGCAGGAAGATAAAGCCAATTAAAATAAGAAGTAAGAAAAGGAAATATATGATTTGTAAGTGAATATAATGAAATTTATTGTTTTCCTAATAGTAGCTTACTTGATTAGCTTTTTGTAATAAAAAAACTTTAAGTATGTCTGCAGTATATTTCATTTTGTTACAAAAACAAAATCGGCTTTATTCTCATTCAAAAAGAAAATGCGCCTCAATAAATCACACATACTAATTTATTTTAAAAAAATACAAATTCCATCCCCTTGCAAGAAGTGGATTCTGCTTATATTAAATAGATTTTTAATCAAAACGAAGATCAAAGTTTCCAAACAAATGCAAGATTTATATTTGAATAAAAAACGTGTGTTTTGAATAGAAATACGATTCACTTCCAGTAAGTAGATTTAGTCTTACTCTAAGTAGACCTCGAGCAGGTAGACATTTCTGATTGTGCCGAGTAACCGATTTTCTAAGTGGCTGCTTAGTCGGCGCAGCATTTTTGCACGCGAGCAGAATTATGTGCTCGGATTTCGATAGCACGCGCGAATGGAAATTGTTCAGAGATGGGAAAATATATGCGTCTTACATGCTCGAGGAGTTATTGTAACTCGAGTCGCGGCAAAGACAGGAAACGTTGTCTGGGAATCTGTACGGATGGATTATCATTTTTCTGTAACTATTTTTAACTCTAAGAGGATGAATTTTTATTGCGAAGCAATGAATTAAAATTAGATAGATTGATATAGATCTTTTTAAATCTCAAGCTTTTCTTCTAGACTGGTAATATGTTACGGTTGTTTTTATGACTAAAAATATGTTCCGTTTTGTTAATTATGGTTTAATTTCTTTGAAATATGTTCGTCTTATGCACTGAGAAAAGAATATTATTGATATTATTATTATTTATGTTAGAAATGAATGATATTAATATTATTATTTTGGTAGTGTAAGCCAAAATGAAAATTTATTTTGTTAAAAATAGATAAATTTCAAAATGTTTCTTGGGTCAGAACCAACTAGCCTAATATACTATTGTACAATGTAAGAATACCTTCTTACTATTTTATTGGTACTAATTTTTGCTATCAGCTTATCTGTAATTAATTTGTTTTTATAAAAGTTTACAACATTTTTAATAAAGTTGGATGGGGTTTCTTTCTAAAAATCCAATTTATAAAGTTACTGTCAATAAATTTTATTTTAAAATACTGTTTTAGAGGTACACTGAAAATTTCATTAAGATCTAACAAATATTTTGTCGCATGAAGCACTTTGGAAACACTATAATCGAGTAAATTAGTTATATAAAAATATGTTATATTTTAATTGAAAATCAATCCTTTCACAAAGATGAACGTAACCACATTTTAAAATATATTTTTCTTGTATTTATAAAAATATATAGGGTACAAGAGTCAATTAATGTAAGTCAATTGTGTGCCCTTATCGATTACCGTGGCCCTCGATATTTTTATTTAAAAATTTTAATTCAAAATCGTATGAACTCGTTGCAAAAGTAATTATAATAACAAAGAGTAATACGTAATAGTTTTTATAATAAATTAAATATTTAACATTTTTCATGGAGTTACTCTAATTTCTTAAATATAATAATACTGAAGGACACAATAATTTACTCTCTTACCTTAGTAATGATATTTGTGAAAAAAATTAAGCTTTCCCAAAAATCTGTGGAGCGGCATCGTAAAAAATCAAAAGCAAAAGATTTGAAACTAACGAAATACCAATTCCGATATGATTGCAAATCAGAGCTACTCACCTTACCTCGCTTCCCGATACCAAACGAACCAACGCCTACGTTATTTACAATCACTGATCGATTCTCATACCATAGAGTAGCACAATATTGACAAATATATAGCGTTACGGCATCGTCGCAGGTAACTCAATGCTTGTACGAAGTGCTAGCTAATCAAATTAAACGCAAGCACCTAAACAGATATATACGTGCGTATATAAAGCTCTCTCTCTCTCTCTTTCTCTCTCCCTCTCTCTCTCTCTCTCTCTCTTTCTCTCTCCCTCTCTCTCTCTCTCTCTCTCTCTCTCTCTCTTGGTCGTGAACGATGGATCTTCGAAGAAACGCCAACGTGCCAAGAAATTTATTTCGGATGCAGCTGCGTTGGTTATGTTGCTTATACGCGCGCTTGCTCCACTTGTCCGTAAAACGGGACCGCACAATCGACTTTGGTGTGATGTATGGCTTTTTTTCTTAATTTAATAAGCGAAGCCCGCGATTCACGCGCAAAAAGAAGAGAGCGAGAGCGAGAGAGAAAAATAGTCTTTTTGCTCGTTTCAAAGAGTTGTCGAATGAATTTTTGCGTGCAAGAAATGTTTAGCCGCTGATTAGCCAGGCTAATTTTGCTTGCGTAACCGCGGCTCACGTAACGCTACGAAAATACCACTATTTTGGCAGTGCTAAAAAGAGTATTTTGCAGAACAATCACCTTTGACTTTTTTTTGCTTGTCTGATAATTGATGAGCGTGTATAGGGCAATTTTCTAATTTAAACGGCGAAATATGAATTACCGTGCAGTGGCTTTCATCATCGTTCATTGATTCTTATACTTAACTTTCCATTTCTAATTAGTTCATAATACTTTATAAGTCTGCCTATTGAATGTACTTTTCTTAATTATTGTGTTGGGAATATTCTTAGAATACTGATTGAAATTGCTATTGTAGTTATTGCTACATTTTTTTTCAGCTAATTAACTATTATGCACATTGTTTACATAGAAATAGCGTTTCTTTCACTTTGTTTTCATAATTCTATGAAAGTTCATTGACTAATAGTACTTATAGTATTTGATTCATTGAACGTCGTTTCGCATAGACTATTATATACATGGGTTATATTTATTATGTCAGAGTGTCTCATTTCCGGGTCACAGATTTTTATTATGTTTTAAAAATATCTTCTGGTACCTAGCTACCTCTTCCCGCCCCAGAATATGTGATATAACTAAAACATTAGTATAAATTGCTCATACACTAATGTTTAAATTATGCTATGTATGCATATACCAGTAATGGTAATGAAACGTGCTATATCTACTACACAAGAGCTAATGGAATCAAACTACGGGCACTGGGCTTCATTTTTTGGTATCATAAAACATTTCGCATATAAGGCTCATCCAAATGAGTGATCGCCAGGTGAGACATTTTTTATAGTAAGAATTATTGGAATACAATAAAAATATACTGACAAGGAAAGTGTGAGAACTCCAGGTCACGGATGTGGATAAAACTTTGGAAACTGTTTTCTGGTACCAAATAATGAAACAAATCAGGGGTTATACATCCTAACGCTCCCTATTTTTGGAGATATTCATCTATCTTTATACATGCAATGTATAGATTAGATTAATGTTTTATCGAAATAAAGCATTAATCTTCTTATGAATTGCATAGCTGCGCCATAATGTCTTATGCATTTTTTCACAAATGATACATTTATTAAAAGTTAAGAACTCATACATTTGAAAAGTCCGCGCCGGTAATAGAAATAGATGAGCATGAAAGGTTATTTGCTTACTTCTAACTTATGGAGATGCGTTTTAAACACTAAAATATAAAAAGATCCCTGAGTATGTACTTCATTGTGGCAATACTTTTATTTACATATAACTCTCTTATAAACATTATATAGAAGCGTGGAAAATAAATCTTACCCACGATCTTACCTACATGTGAAATGGTTTTAACACTTAGAAATATTAATTTCTTTGTATTCAAATCCACAAAACGTAATGATGAAGAAAGTTAATTCTTAACTACATAAGTCATCCTTTCTCTCAGTACTATGTACAAAAGTATTTACAAATTTATCTTAAAGGATAAATGAAAAATATGATAAATGTATTTAGAAATATTATAACTAGACTGCATGCAGATTAGACGAAATACCTTTAATTGATAAGATTAGATTACAATTACATTTTAGTTTTAATTAGATTAATTATAATCATTTATATAATATTTTAATCTAAACTTTCAGAGTCGGTAAAAAAATGTGAATGAAAATAAAAAAAGAATAGAAATCAAATGAAAAATGCGTCGGTAAAAAACTGTGAATGAAAATAAAAAAGAATAGAAATCAAATGAAAAATGCGTCATCAACTCTTCGTCAATAATGCAGTAACGTAAAAAAACACTGTGAACAAAAAGCGTATTAGCATCTCAATCCAATTAGAAAATCATCCTTACGAGCCAATAGCCCCTACGGGTAAACGATCTTATAGCGGCCGTTGGCTGAAGCTTTTTTTTTCACCTCCCCGATAATCGCGTGCACCGTTGCAAAAAGGAAAAGTCACGCGTGCAACGTTGAGAAAATTACGTAAAGATTTTGGCTTCCGCGTGTCTGCGCGCCGCACACCCCGGTCAATTCATCAACGTACTATGATTAATTGACTGCAATTCTTATTCAAGCGTCCTGGCATTGCATAAGGCCTTCAAAACGTGAGGAACGCATACGCTCACACATACACAGACGCGCCGTAAGTTAAAAACAGTTTATTGTTAAGGTACGCGCGGTGCATTCCGCAAATGCTAATGTTCAGGACGATTCGAGGGGACATGTGGACTTTGGAATTTTATTTTTTTTGTTGACTTATATCTCGTAATTTTTAATTCATTTTGCATTGACAAGCATTGTTAGGTCATATATAGAAATATTCAACGTTCTGAAAATATAGCGCAAAAGTGTTATTTTTATGTTTATCAGTAGCCTAGCGGTTTGTATTTATCGCGGTTTCAAAAAAGTAGCTAATATTTTGCAGCGAGTTAATAAAATTTTATGCTAGTGTTATCAAGAGACGAAGCTATTATTTTTAATGCGTTATTACAATTTATCATTGTCTTGTGAATGAAATTCAATTTTTATTGTGATTTTCCGCTGTTTATGAACCTGCTCTTTTTTTTCCTCTTTGTAGATTATTTATTGAGAATCCATTTATTAATGCATTATTCATTAATCCGGTAACTTTCTTTAGCTGGGTAAAATTGTGATTGCATAGCACGTTGTGATTTATAACAAAGGTCGTTCGAAAAAAATAGCTTAGAATTTTTCTATTTTGAAAGCAAAAATATTACATTTCCGATTAAGCAAATCTGAGGTCAAAAACTATTTACGAAAACATATTAAATAAACAAGCATAAAAATTAAAGCACCTTCCTGTTTTCATTACAATATCATGTCAATTTCAATTCTCAATCATTAAACTTCATACATCGCATTGTAGCAGTAATGACTCTCAAGCTTAATGCACTGCATTTGAACAGCTGTTTCTAATCCATATAAACGTTCGATTGTTCCGAGTATTTTTATTACTCGACGTGAATTATTGCAGGCCGGAATCGACGACCCGCGCCTATTGCACACCTATACGGAAAATCGTCAATACCGATCTCAAATAAAAATATCTCTTTTATCTAACGGTGTATGCGTATCCCCAGGTATAACAATCGATCGACGAACGATTCTTACGTATATATAACAGGTGTTTACAGGAGCTCCGCAAAAACAAATTCCGTGCGCGCCAACGAGAGCTTAAACAATAAAGCGCGCGAGTCCAATTTCTACCCCTCGTTAAAAAAAAGGCCTTTCTATGCCATTATAACCGCTGTTCGCGTACAATGTTTTTTACCCCCCCCCCCCCCCCCCCCCCCGCCGCATCGTAAACCGTGTAATTGCCGAGAGGTGCATTTAAAATTTAGCGCGAATCGAGGCATCTAGAGTCAATTATTGCTGCCGCAATTTTTCGTAGTTTTTGCGGCTTTTCAATTTGCGTGTTTGCACACGCGGTCGCGCGCGCGCGCGCGCCGGAAGCGCAAGAAAGGCTCCTTCAACTCTCTGTACTTCGACGGTTTTACGATGCTTTTCTTCGCCGTGGAACAATAATGAGCCGCGCGTTATTACGTCGACGGGGGAAGTCGTGTCATATTTATTATATTTGGAGGAATTGTAAAACAAGTTGATTTCCTCTCAGTGTGCAAGGAATTTAATGAAAATATTGATGCTTGGTTTGTGACGCGAATGCAGCAAGTACACGGTAAAAAGTGCTCTGTTATTTTAACAAAGTCACTTGGTAAAATACGCACTAAATATTTTTTTTAATTACATTTACCAAGTAATTTGTTAATTTAACAAACGGGTTACTAAAATTAACTTATCACTTCATAGAAACAACAAATTACTTGGTAAGTGTAATAAAACAAAAATAGTTAGTGCGTATTTTACCAAGTGACTTTGTTAAATTAACAAAGCATTTTTTCCATGTATAATGCAGGAAACTACTGAGACGTCGAAAATGCAAAGCGAATTTTCTTTCGTCTCCACTATCGTGTTATGTAAGATTTTTCGCTTATCTCAAAATAAATAATTTGACAGAGTGTCAGAAGCAGTGTATTGCAGTTTGCAAGATGTAATAATCGCTTTATGAGCTTAACAGCTATTGAAAAGTCACTCGCATGCGTCGGTATGTGTGTATGTACAATGTAGCGTGTGACTAGTCGAATAGAAGGTAGATAAAAACGTTCATTTCATGATTGCAGATGATTGGCACGATTATAAAACAGAAATAGGATAGACATAATTTAATGGTGATTGAACTCTCGGCTAATCGAATGAGCGGGAAATTTGATTCGCTCGACGTAATGTGTCTCCGCGCTGATAAATCTAATTATCGACGTTTAATTATTAATTAATGAAAAATTATGGCATCGCTAATCTGCCGTTATTTACTAGTTTTCCATGTCAACGTACTTATCTAGTGCTGTTTTATTGCCCCACTAAAATCTATTGTTATTGTGCATTAACTATTTTCAATTATAAACTCTGAGAAATCTGAATAGTGACCCCATAAATAAAAAACACGTATATAATAAGTAAATGTGCACTTGTTTTAAGTGAAGATTCTCTTATTTTAAGTGATTTTCACTCATTCATATTTAGAGAGAATGAATAACTTTTTCAAATTAGCAATAAAAATTAATGTAGTTATTATACACAAAATTTGATGGGACCGTATATCCCATTATACACTGTAAATACAAGCGTGTGTCGCCAAATTTACACGATTAAAACGTGTAATTTTTTTATATACACATATAGTTTTTAACGTAAAAATAACATACTAAAGTGTGATAAAGCAATACATAGACATTATTTTACACGCTTAGCGTGTGTAATTTAACACTCATAAAGTTTGCAGTGTAACCGTACAACCGCATATTCATAATATTTATGAGTGTTTTTGTGAATTTCAAACATTGTTCTTCGATAAAGACTGCATTTTTTAATTTGGTCTTTTCATGTCTAATCTATATAATTTATAACACATGACATTTATGTTTTAGACACTTCATATTGTCACGTACAACAGGAATTTTAGAAGGATGTATAATTAAAAAGAAATGCTCACGTGTAATTCCGATAATTCTTGAAAATGTAATCCAGAGATAATGTAACACCTAACTTGGAAATTTATACAATAAACCATAAAAACATACATTTAAAATACAATGTACTTTCCTGCGTACAGAGAATGATAAGATAAAGGCTTTAAACGCTTTCAAACTTTACAAATTCATTATCTTCTTTTTTTATTTACTGTATAAATTTCCATGACAGAACTTACTTCCGGCTTCGCGCGACAATCTCATTCCCGGCATCGAACGTCGATCTACTATAAATTCTCTCTACTTCGCATCATCCGCCTCACAAATCAAAATTAAAAATAAATCCCCAGTCACTACCGCGCGTAACATTCATTCATCCACCACCCAAACAGGAACTTTATTCACTAACTTATATCGCGCCGATATAAAAGGTTTTCTCTATAAAGAAGCTACCTAATTGGTTCAGACGCGGTTACACCGTCTATATCGGCGTTAGTGAATAAAGCCCCTGGCAAATCGCACATCCTCATCATCGAGTTTTCTCGCTAGGCGCGATCGGACCTTCCGCTCAAAGCAATTGCGCAACGCGCACGTGCCCCCCCTAATTCTAGCACAACTCTTCCTACTTTTCCGATAAGCTCTACTCGATACACATCGCACGCGCGCGCTTATAACTCTTCCCACGTCGCGCGTCCTCGTTTCTACCAAATGACTCACCAAATATTACTATCAATTCTGTATCGAAACCGCGAGCTTCTTGATATTCACTCCTGGTGTCGTATCCGCCCGGCTGTATCGTACGAGCAGCAGCAGCACCCCTTTTCGAAAAAGCGCGCACCAACGGGATAATATCCAAGCTACGCAAACTGGAGCAGCGACGCGCGACTCGAGGAGGGAAAAGTGCGACCGAACGTGGCCGCGCGGCAAAGTCGACTGACTTCGGGCACCCGCGCGCGCGCCTTCTCGCGCGAACACCCGCTTGACTTTGACCCTCCGCGCGCGCGAGTCGCTGATTGGCTCGCTGGGTATATACTCGCTCGCTCGGCTCCATGTACCCATTATACCCTACGGCTGCCGGGGGACGACGCGGGTCTGCGAGAGCAGTGTAGTGTGGTCGAAAAGAGAGGGAGAGAGAGAGAAATGAATGTGGATGCTGCGAACGAGCGCAGACCACGTGCGTTACGTCATTGCGTTCGCGAGGAGGTTCGGTTTTTTGGGGGTGAGTGCAGCACGCGAATTTGAAAGAGTGGACATCGAAGTGGGATAGTAGGAGGAGGTTGGTGGTTTGCTCGGTTGGAAGAGTAAATCGCTGATTCGTCTTTACTTTGTGATAGAAACTGTCGTTGTATACTTTTGAAGGAGTGAATTGAGCGGTTCATCGTTTTCGTAATGAGTAAGTTCCACTTTGCAAAAGTCAAAGCTAAGGAGCTGTTTCTTTTATAAGAGTAAACATATTTTTTTTAAGAATAAAATGCTTGATTTACACTTTTAAAAAGTTGCAATAATGTACAGTTTATACTTTTGCGAAGTAGATAATTAGCAGTTTGCGCCTCCATAAATAATGAACTGCTGAGTTTTTACTTTCTGGTCGATTTTTACTCTTTGCAGTTCAGTGTGCATTGTCCGTAGGGAAAATGTGCTGCTTGCTCTCTATAAATGAAACAGTGTTAAGTATGTCACTGCCACTGAATTGGTGATAAGTCTACTGATGTAGCAGTGAGTATTCACTAATTTATAGTCAAATATACTATTGCTGAATTGATAGAATTATCATATGTACTTTTCACTTATTCATTTTTAGAGAGTGCACCAAGCACCAACCCATTACCTTATAAGACTCTGTGTATTGTGACGTATCTCACGCATTGCGATTAGAAAAGACCAATCTTATTTGTTACGATTAGAATACATCTATCTAACGTGTTTTAATTAAAAAACATTATATATCTTTTAAGGTTATTTTAGATTCTATTTGACACTGGAAAATTATTATAGAAAGATTTGGCGTCTCGCATGTAGTAGAAAATCTTGTAGTATGGACAGCTGCGACCCATGAGTAATAGGGCTTCTAACGCTAGATTATAGAATTGATAGCAGCAATTTATATGCTGGATTTAATACATGTTATATAGCTCTCTTAAATATGATCCGGTTCTTCTTTTTAAATCACTCCTCCGATACTTATCTCGAGCACAATTGAAAAGTCATATTTCTCCATGTCAAAGATTTTAGAACAGCTTAAAATACTTGTTTTAGATCACATACTTATACTTGCAAATTTCGACTAAGCAAACAAAATTCTATGTACATGAATGCATAGGTGTACTCTGTAGGTATATTTCCTAGCCGAATTGTAAGACTGAATATTAAAGATCTTCTTGTTTTTAGTAATCGCTAAAAATACCATATTCACGTCTTTACAATAAATTTTTATTAACTCAGTCTTGCGTTATCATGCCGGCATTATAACAAGAGCCCACTGTAATTCTCAATGAAACGTATTTGTTTCCAAATAAATTGCCGTGAAATCATAATGTTCCATCTCTCAAATGTATATTTCAATTAAAATTCGATTTTTCTTTTACGAGACCAGTTTATAACTACTCATAACATATTAGAAAACACTCAAACAATGAGCATTGGTATTATTATATAATAGGTACATTATCTCCTGTGATTTTTCTTTTTTAAAGAGATAATGCAAATATTTTTAATTCTGGTTTATGTTATGACAGTGTAGAAGTTTAGTTCAATGGGTCTTTCCTCGTAACTGGGAATTTTTTGCCCGTAGGCTGTATTAAAAATCGGAGCCCTGATGCTTATGATCATTTTAAAGAGGGGCTGGTAATACCGTGATTGTGAAACTGTCGGGATCAAAACATCTTAAAGATCTTTCCTCGATAAAAGAATTGGGTCGGATTTTTTTTATTCCAATAACATTGTATGTTTACATTGTTAATCATAAGAATACCAGTAGTAAACAACATTCATTTTCCTGTCTGATACAGAAACGTGTCGCAATATATTCGGTATTCCGTGTCTGCGATTGTAGTACCAGGAAGGTTTTCGATCATATATACCCAAACTCGAATTTAAATTTAAATTTCTTTCATCGATTCATGACGATCAAGTCATTATCTTTTTAACTCGTTACACGCGGCAATAACTACCGCCGATGGGCTCGTAAAAATCGTTTTCAATATGAAATTACAAACAGTGACAGCAAAGAAATCATTTTCGCTGCGTGTTCATCGTCAGTACGCATGACGCTTCGCGTACATTTACTTTTACGCTCAATGTATCTCGTTCGTTGTATAACAATCTTCAGATAAGTTATACATGCACTCTAATATTATCGTTGCTAAGTATTCTTATCGCATTCTTTTCAAACACTTGAAATTTCGTTCGTGTATGTATAACCGTGCAACCGCCGAGACATTGCGCGACTATTTGCCGATCCACAAAATTAGCTGAGATCTCGTCTTTTTTAGATATTCATTCTCGCGGTTTATTTTTATTATTATTTTTTTTTAATAACCGTCAGTTGATAAGGAAAAGTCAAGATGTCAAGTACGCTATGGGTTATACTTACTACGCTCGATGCCCCGCGATAGCAACAGATGATGTTCAAGGTAATCGGACCCTCGCTGTACACGAGCTTCAAAGCTCATTGGAACGGTCAAATCATTGTCAAGAGCTTTCAACTAGGAAAATTGAGATAGTCGCCTGAATAAGATCGCGTTATTTCGACATTTAGGCCGTGGAGGGGATGTAGAGCCATGTAATTATAATGCAATATCCTAAATAAATGTAAAATTAACATTTTGGAAAATAACGCGGTTTCTGCTTTCTTTGCTTTTATGTGATTAAAGTAACTTTCCATCTTGAATTTCATGTCAATTAACTTGATGTATGATTTTGTGATTAGGCTTCAAGGTTTTGGAGGAATTAATCATACGTAGTATTATATTTCTTTTTAAACTTATAGTCTCCAGCGAATAAAAGTTTGTACAAATGAAAAATTAACGAAATCGTATTTGTAAACGAAAATAACTTACCTTACTGTTTATAATGTGAGAATACTTTTATAACCGCAATCACATTTTCCGTAGCGATTGAATATATACGTGCAAATATATACTTTATTTTAATCTATATTAATGCATTGACTTGATAAATAAAGAAGTGAAATCATTCTTCCGTCTTAATAATTATAAGTTCCGTCTCTATATTCAATAGAAGAATTAATACACTTTTTAGTTATAAATTTATGTTCCTGTTAAGTACATACATTTTGAATAGTCGTACACCTCGTATTGATGTGCAATTTTAACGCAGTTCGTGTATATTTTGTTATCAGTTATTTAAGAATTTCATTTTCAGGTCAGTTATCTATTGTTTTGCACTATTCTAATTCTAGCGATAAAGTTCTTTTTTTTCCGATAGTATAATTTCGTAGAGCAAAATGCACTCTACTATTTTACACGTGCTCTAAAATACGTGAACGTAATATTATTTTTTCATTAATTTAATCGATTTTTCAAGTAAAATTTAAAATCTGCGCAGTCGTAGTCGAGAATTATCACAAAGTGATAAATATTTTTTTTATCTAATAGAATTATCTGTACTATATGGATAATATCATATGTATTAGAAACTTTCAGCTAACGAGCTATTTTACTACAAATATGCGTTATTTTGATTAAAGAAAGGTACCCTATCTACTACTGATAATGAGTCTGCAAGTTTGTAGGCTATATAATTCATTTGCAAGATAACAAAAGTAGGCCAAAAGAGCATTAATTTAAGCAGTGCTCCGTATTATTACACAGAGAGAATTTTGTGCTCAAAATTACCGTAAAAACCATGGCAAACGTGAGACATCATGACTTCAGTGAAAACACCATCCTAATTCATGGTAAAATTTATCACACTGAATTCATCGAGGTATATAACTGTTCCCCCGACGTCAGACTATCCCAAGTTCACAACGATGCTTGTTACAATACTTAACAATGCACACCTCGCTCCACCTAAACCACCTAGAACCTCAAACATCGCTACCACTTGTACACTTTTCGTCAAACTCGTGCAACCGCATCCCAGCATCAACAACGACAATAACCCCCCTTCCATCGTCTCGTTGCAGAACGCAGCGTGCTACAGCCTGGGCGAGCTGGACGCGCACTCGGTCAGCGCCGACGAGGACTGCGGCTCGCTCCTGGGCCTGGGCGGCGGCATTGGCGGTGGCCTCGGGGGCCTCGGTGGCACCGGCCACGGCGCCTCCGCGGCCGTCTGCTACGGGCGCAACATGACCTTCCCGCGACACGCCGCCTCCTACGCCCACCGGCACCACGAGCTGCCCGCCATCGTCACCGAGGGAGAGAACTACAGACTTGCCGCCGAGGTAAGGAATTAGCGTGCGCGTGGGATGGTGTGGTTTGGGAAAGTCAAAGACGTGGGATACTATAAATTTGGTAAAATCGATACAAATGATATACGTACGCCCATGCAAGAATTTACTCTCGGCAGTATACTGTTCGAGTATTAGTTGCCGACACTACCAGTACTTGCAAACGTTAGAGGTCCAGCACTGAGATGTAACGGGGGTGATAAGAACGGGCCAGTACAACACTTTTCTTCTTGATATATTCAAAATTGTACAAGAAATACACATTTTTAGGCACACGCGAGACACTTCGCTCAAAGTTTAGTGTAATAATCATAACTATAGATTACTATCGCGCGGCCGAAAATTTCACGTAAGCTTAGTAATCGTACATTAAATTAATATTTTATTAAAAACTAGCCTAAAAAGTAGGTTAAGTTACGCTTGACGATTTCGCGATGTTTTGTTTTCTTTCAATATCGGTAAAAAGTATTACACCGACTCTTTTCGTGAGACGTTTTTCGGGCCAACGTTGATTCATTTTACTGGCCCATTCTTATCAAAACGATATAATCCCTTTATTGGTTCAGCACCGAAAAATAATTTACTGGCATACAATATTCAGCCAGAATCGGCCCGAACTATCACTGCTGGCAAATTCTTTCATGGGACGTATTAATCGAACATTTTTGATTATCCTTTTTATTTATATGACAGTATTTATATATTTTCGGATTTATTAATATATTAATAATTTCGTTCCAAATTTTTTTTATTGCTCTCCATATATATAACGAATTGTAAAAAACTGCTTATGTATATATATATATATATATATATATATATATATATATATATATATATATATATATATATATATATATATATATATATATATATATATATATATATATATATATATATATATATATATATATAATAAACAAGTCGGTCCAACAGTTTTTTTACAGGTCGTTATAGAGAACGTATTAATTTTTATTTGACAAAAATATCCAAAAAGACTGAATAATCGACCGTTCTTCTATAAAAATTATTTAAACAATCATTAATCATAATAGCTTGCATTAAAAAATCTGATTGTCAAACTTTCTCATTTTAGTATATATTTGTCAAAAAAAATGGTTAATATCATTAATGAAAAATATCATTACGAAATACGCATCAATCAATGATATTACAATACAACTACAAAGTTTGATAGGCCCAAAAATGAAATGAAAAAATATCCAAATTCCGAGTATCCTATATCCTTAACAAGCGTATACGTGTCTAGACGATGCGCCTCTGCGCATCTGCGCGCACGACCGACGCGAATGCTTATTTAATTGGGTCTCATATCCCTATTTGAATGTCGTTAACGCGCTCGCCTCGGCTGCGGTCGCTTCCCTTCTGGATCTGGCGGCAGCGCGTCGGGCGCATTGTGCGTCTCGCTTCGCGGGAATTGAGAGAGAAAAGACGCGTGTGGGACAATTTTCAAGATGAGATGGATTCAGGCTAGATTGGCTAGTATGGCGTCTTGGAAATTAGGACGAATAAAGTGTAATAATAAGATCCGGGAAAGTGAATGTGTAAGGTGAACGCACCTATTGCGAAACGGATTTCGAGGTGCGTTTTTGGGACTTTTGTAAAATTAGGGTTGAATGGCCTTTATAGTTTTGGTAATATTAGAGGGCGAGATTTAGCTTGAACAGATTATACCTTGAAATTTAACGGTAATAATTAATCATATTAATTAATGAAATACTGAAGAGATCCATGGTACGTATGGTATAATGTGATCGCACAATGTCCAGGCGTTCCATAATTTATGTCCCTATTATGAAAAGTAATAAGTATATAAATATCACTTTATTTTATTTACCAATGTTATATTTATCATAAATAATGCCCTTAATGTATACGAGGAATAACGTAAACCTAAGATTGACACCACCTTTTGACCATTTTTCAGTAACAGCTAAATGATCATATTTTAGGTAATGCCTTACAGAATCCACTTTTCCGGAGTATGGAAAATATCATTTAACGTAGTTGTAGCGTGATTTTGTAAATAAGATTAACATCTGATTTTCACGTATATTGGAGAATAAATATATCTGGATGTACTGCCAAAATTTCAGCACAGCTTGCGAGACATTTTAAAAAATATTCAATTTCAAAGTTTGCATTGTTTGCACGTTAACTATAGAGAAATTGCATTTTTATTCATTCAAACAAAAAATTCATATATTTAAAGAAAAGGTAAAAAGTTCAATTTTTTATTAAAATAATCGTTATTCTTTCTAATTTATTTACACGCAATAAAAGAGTGAGCTCGTGAGACATTTAAGAATGCAGTTACCATTACTATTTAATGTCATTTTTAGTACATTTAGCCTCAAAATCAGAGTCAAATCAGCGTTTGCATCGAACTTTTTATATATATGTAATAAATAAAATAAATACAACGAATATAATTATCCGTAATAATCATATTTTTTGAAGAGTTTATTTATGCAAAAGCTTTAATAATGCTCGTAAAGCTCGCTAACAAAAAAGTTTTTTTTTTCGACAGTTGCGGTTTTGACTAGTTTGGCGCTAGGACTATCTTAAGTGTACTATTTATTGCTTTATAATATAGAAAATGCTATGCAAATAGCTGAAAATATAGAAATGCTATGCAAATAGCTGAAAATATAAAAAAGCCCTTGCAAATGCGTTTGAGAAATACGGACTTCAAGTAACTTGCGTACCCATTATCAATAGCTTGGAGATAATTCAAACTTAAACATTTGCAGAGGTTGTAGTCATTTATATTTATAAGTATAGTTCAAAAACCATGTCGTATAAAACAGCTGCTTCGGTTTGCAAAACCGGTAAATTGTATATACGGACTTTTAAGACACGCACAGTTGAATGATTTTTTATAACGTTACTTATTGAATAATAATACTCGTGTTCGTGTATTTACAGACAAAAACATTCATAATTATCGACAAAAGATTATATTCGCTCATGCATGTTACATAATTATATCTTATTTTTACATTTTTCATGCTGTTTCATAAAAGGGACACAGTTAAGAGGGTATTTCTTAATAGGTATTTTCACCTTACACAAGTCGAAATTTGCAGAAGTATGTAGTCAGTTAAGTGCGTTAACAAAATGCAATGAAAAGAAACTAATTTTTTAATCTAAGATTTTGTTACTTATTTCTTTTATGAAATGTTTATCTTGGTAATCAGCAAAGCGAACCAAGTATATTACCATTATTGCGTTACTTATTTTTTCTATTAAAACTTAAAAATGAATTATTATGCTGACTATGCAGAGGATTAATTGAACTACTAATTGTGATGTTTAGATTTCTTTAACAGAGTATACTCTTTCAAATTCTATCTATTGTATTTTAAGCGCACTGAGGACAAACAGTAAGATTTAATTGATGTTAATGGTGTCAATGAGTAATTTGACTTTACTTTACTTCACAGACAAATAAAAATGCTGTTGTTCTTCCATTCATTGTCACTTATGTTGTTGGCCTTTGAACGTCAGTAATTTCTGCAGTTTTAAAAATAACTTTACTTTAACGTGCTTAGGAATTAAATGCAAGTTTCAATGTCTTAGTGTCTTCTAAAATTTAAGAGAATTATCATGCTAAATTATTTTTTTTCTTTGTTTTTTTTTTCAACGCCTAATAAGGATCAAAATACATTTAACGAAATGACCTCCTGTAAAACCAAGAAAAATAATTTTGAAAAAGTTGTTAATACGAAGAAAATCTTTTTTTTAAATGAATCCACATTAATTTTTGGAAGAACATGATTTTTTAAAGTTAAGACTCTTATTTTCAAAGTTGAATTAAATTTTTTTCTCTTGATCTATGCAGTTCAAAATTTTTATAATTTAAAATAGGATGTTCTTAACTCCTTTAGTCTCATCGTAGTCATATAGCACATTCGGTACATAAAAAAGGTATTGCATTTATAAGGTTCCTATGTAATCTAGGTTAATTGTTGATACTTTTGCAATGAATTTTTTTGTAGAAAAAATCAGATGTTTGGAAAGTAATTTGATAATGAAAGAGTCAACATTTTTTTAATGGAACTTATTATTTTATTTTGATGCATCTTAATCGCTTAACCATGTGAAGCATCGACGAACTAAAGGTACTATTTAGCGAGTATTTTGAGTACAAAATAAAGGAAGTTCAAAATTTCGACTTAAGATTTGAACTTAATGCACTTAACTTTTTTAAGACTATTATTTTTAGGATGATGCAGATAAATTTGACATGCTTTACAGAGTAATATATAAAGGAGCGCAGGTGTTTCAAAGGTTTAAAGCAGAAAAATAAGAATTTCAACACTATTGCTCATGAATCGATTTGAAATTTTCGGGATATTTTTAAAACACAATTATTTTTAGAATGAGTCCTGTCAACAATTGTAAAGTTAAGAATAAATATACTTTTTATTTGTTAAATTCGTAAAATTTGGTAAAAATGCGATGGTAGGTACAACAATTGTATTCGTTGAATAAAAGGGTAAACAACATTTTCCTGTTTTAAAATTGTTCTCTGTTCATTCCAACAACAATTAATATTTTGGAGATATCTTGAAAGTCTTGAGTTGATTCAATAAAAATTGTTCCTGCAATCCTGTAGTAAAGAAACGAGAGTGTTATAATATTGTTTTATTTTCCTGCTTCTATATATCAAAATGCATCTAAATGAGATATTCAGTTGCACGACCTCATAAAATAAAACACGTTCAAAATCCCATATTTCATATAAAACAAACGTTGAACTTCCTGGGTTAAAAAGAAAAATATTACTTGAGCCTTGAATACTCAAGTTAATCCGTTCGACACAAAAGTCCTAGAAAAACTTTCAATGTACCCAATGAATTCCCTCAATCATCCACTCCCCCAATTGAGACTTTGCATGAAAAGAAAAGAAAAAACAATTAAAAGCCATTAGGTCCGTCAAGTAGAGAATAAAAAGATAATGGACTCGTATTTCTTTCCTTTTTTAATTAATTAAAAATGAAAGCAGATACAGGAGGTTAAAGCGCGCGTGACGTCATTCGCATTGGAATACATCTGTACACGTAAAAAATCTATAAATTTCAAACGACTGTAACTTTAATAATTTCGCTTCTCACAAAAAAATAAAAAATCCGTGTCTATAATTTTCTTATTCCTCACCTGACGTACCGAATACATTTTCTCCAGACCCAAGCCCCCTCTACTCTCTCTAAAAACTCTCATCTCACCCCCTCCCCCTTTCTCTCTCTATCTTCCAGCAGCACGCGGAGAGCAACTCCTGCAGCGACGGCCACCTCTCGGGCATAATGCCGGACGTCGCGATGGCAACCGCCTCCTTCGGCGCCCTCCAGCTCGTCGAGCAGCAGGAGCTCGAGCTCGACCTCGGCGACGGAGCCTCCCACCTCCTCCAGCAGCAGCAGCAGCAGCAGCAACAACAACAGCAGCAGCAGCAGCATCAGCACCAGCAGCAGCACCAGCAGCAGCAGCAGCATCATCAGCAGGCGTCGTCGTCGTCGTCCTCCTCGTCCTCCGGTGGCCAGCAGCACCGTCCCCTGCTCCCGCACCAACGCCAAAGACACTTTACCGGCTTGCCGACCGCGCCCTACATGTACCACCGCTCGGCCGGCGGCCTGCCGAGATTCATCTAGGAGTGTCGGGGCCGGTCGGATACTGGAGCAAACTGGTAGTGAGTGAGTGAGTGAGTTAGATTTCAGGGAGGGAGAGGCGAGATGTCGAAGGATCGCGGATGGTGGATGGCGGTGTGCGCGGGGAAGAGACTGCGGTTTTTCGAAATTGAATTTCGTGCTTGAGATTCGGTTTTTGCTTTGGTGAATCGTTGGTGGTATCGAAAGTTTTGCGCCTTTGCACTGAGAAAACAATGACGCTAAGTTTCATGTCGTAAAATTACGGTGTACTTTTGATCCAATGTTGTAAAGTCACGAGCGTGCGGTCTGCGCGGAATGTTTCGCTTAGTAGAAGAAATTAAGCTGTTTAAAAGTGTATTTTTAATGTACAAAATTGAGATTTCAGATTGCTAATTTTACGATGTTATATTCCATCTGACGCTGAATCATTATGATATCGACACGTGAATTTTTATGATATGAAGGTTGCATGAGTTACGATGTACATCGTGTACGTTACGATATAGTTTTCTCAGTGTAAGGCATCGAATGATTCGGATAATTAATAGTAAATTGAAATAGAACAATAATGATGATATGTACGGAGAGAATAAAGCCAATTCTTCAAATTACCGACTGAATAATGCTTTATTAATTTCGTAAACAAACGTCATGTGATTAAGGAAATAAATATGGTGGGCGTATCCTAGCGAATAGATATATTGGTATATAAGTATAATATGACCTGGTCGTGACTACGTGAGGTGCTCCAAAAATTTACAAATATAATTCAACAGTCATACAAAGGCGTTTTGTACCTTCGTGTAAATCAACATCGAGAAAAACACCAGGTAAAAGGTTCTGCCACAATAGTGCAAACTCGTCCACCATTTTATTTAAATCACGAGTGTGATCATTTGTATTTATGACTCTGTATTATAAATAAAAAAGAAATCGTGTCTCTTCCCTATTACATGTAGAGGTAAATTTGAAATTTTTCGATGGGTAAGAGTACTGAAGGTGCACAGAGTTACGAGAAAAGGATTTCAGCAGAGAAATCCTGAGAAACAATAGCTTCAGTCTTTTTATCCCTCGAAGATTTCACTTGACACAGTGTCATTTTGCGACATCTGGTCTCTCGATATCTCATTCTCTGCGTATCGTTAGATCTCCGCTCCGGTTCGCGGGGCGTGCGCGAAGTGCGCCAGAGCCGAGGAAACAAATAGATGCATACAAACGGATATGAACAAAAAAATCGTCTCTCGTGTAAGAAATGTATATACTGCCTATGTAATCTGTAATTTGTCATACCAGGGTGACGCGCGCATCTATGGCTACGCCGCTGTATGAAAGCCCCGTTGTGCTTTTCTCTTTACTTGATCAAACTTGCATTGAGCTTATTTTTTTCTTTAATTTTTTAGTTTAGGTCTATTGTACAAAATTTTAGAGATATGCATTTTTTTAGATTAGTTGGTGAAATAACTAAAAATAACGAATTTTTAATTTATAAGGTGCCTACAGTCAATTAGGTTATTTCACTTGGAAAAAAGGTGTCGAACGCTGGAAGAAAATGGCAGAAAATGGATTGGGAACAAATGTTTTAAAAGTTTAAATGACGATGTGAGGGTAAATAAGGATTATTGATTTTCTGATCCGAGCAGATGTACTCTATATATCTGGATCTCAATAACATTAAATTTCCGCAAAACTATTGCAATATATTTATATTTTCCGGTACTTTTCTTCCAGCGTTCGCCATCTTTTGCTCTAAGTGAAATAACCTAATTTGAATATTCTAAAAGAAAAAAAGAATACCAAAAATTTATGTTTATTTTTGTTATAACAAGTTTAGTTTTCAATTTCGTTTGGTATTGAATTAATAACTTGAGCGATTTTCATCTCTGTATAGATAGTTTTCGCAAGCTGTGGGAAAATCCTTGATCCTACGTTTTCTATAAATATCGCGGAAACGTGAGAGATTTACAAAAGCAAATAGAGTAGAAAATAGAAATATGTCCAATATTATGCGGGCCTTGAATAGATCTAAACTCTACAGATATTTAGATTTTCGAAAGTAATAAATTTGTTTTCATAAAACTCATTGTTCGCCAAAATATGAAATTTTCTATTACTGTTACCGTTAATTTACCCTTTTATTAAACTTTATAATACTTCCTAAGCCTTTTTATAATTTTTGCAATAAATACAAGTTTACCTCAAAAATAACTTGTTCTTTACATTCTTCATTAGCATGAAAATGAATTTTTGAATAATAAAAAAGCTAACATTCATCCATGTTTATCTTCACAGTTTCTAAAATTCAAATTGAAATATTGCTAACGATTTAGAGTTTTATTTCAATAATTAAATAATGATAGAAAAAAGATAATTGAATTTACAATAAACTTTTTTGGTTGTTGAACGAGAAGATACTCTAATATAAAATACTTAGTTGTATATTTTTCAAAATAAAACAGTGTAATTACTAGCCACCTAAAGTAAAGTGAAAATCCGTGCGCAGCGCAGGATGGTGTCTAGCTGCGTCAGAGACACTTCTTTCCATGCGTAGCCATTGCGATTGCGCGCCACTTGTGTTCACGTGCGTTGCGCACGCGCGTGTGCGTGTATTATATCGGTTTTGCGCGATTAAAAAGTGAATCACGCGAATATAATGTATGTGTGTGCGTATGTATGAGTGCATTTATCGATACAACGATAATCGTATATAGAATTTTGCTGATATACTATTGGTAATAATAACCCAGTGGTCTTTCCGCGTTGCGATTTTTGCAAAATAAATAATTTGCCTGATTTTTGTTTAGAAATTTTTTTTTCTTATTTACGAAAATTAATGATGTGCATTATTTAGATTTTCTTTCGATGCATGCATTTTTTGACTGAATCCTAAATGGATGAATTTGTTTTTTAATTTTCGGCTAGTGATTTTGTTTTTATCTATTCTTTTTTACAATAGTCAATTTTCATATTTATTGTTTGATAGACAATTTTGTCGATCGTGCTTAGTCCCTTCATATCTTCCATGAATCTGTAAGTACATATTAAAAAGTTTTCTGCAACATTCGTTGCAGGATTTTCGTTCAAAATCCGAAGTATCTCCAGTTTCCACGTAAAGGGTTTCAAAAAGTTTAAAGAGTTAAAAAAATAGTTTTTGTGCTGCCAAAAGATGCAGTGTGACGGTGTACAATGATATTAAAAAAATAATAGTTGTGTGCAAATGTAAGCGTTAATCGAAAGCAAATATGTAACGTACATGCACCATCGTTTATATTTGTATAATATTAAATATATAAATATATATATATAAATATGTGTTTCTAATAGTTAAAGGCTTAAAGGGTGTTAGCGATATGAATATTGTGTTCATAATTATACAATTTTTTTATGGTCTTCATCCACTCACGATGTGGATTTTTAATTTAAAATTATACTCAATTGTACTGCCATTTTCCAGCAAAGACTTTTATACTTGTTTATTAGTTTTGATGTTACACGTAAATGAATTTTGTAGGCTAGACGACCTAGTTTCGAAAAACCTAATGAAGTGCTCATAATAATCTTGAATATAAAATATGCAATACTATTAAGATATTAAAGCACTGTTGATACGAGAGTTCTGATATTATAAATTAATATGTACAGTTTAAATTAGAAATGAGGTACAAGTCATGATAGAAAACGAAAAGTTTTCAGATTGCAACTTGTGCAAATAAATTTATGAAAAGTCTATTGAGATTCGTAATGAAACAATGTATATCTTACCTGAAAATTATAACGTTTGTTCATCATCATGTTTATTAATGACATCATCATTTGTGTATACATAGAGTCACATAACGTCTACACACGAGATAAGAAAATGTTCTTAAATTTTAGATTTGCATACTTATTCTAGCGTGGAATTTCGTCCTTTACACCCTTTTAGCTTATAACTGTTTATGTATAGAACGCACTATCAAAAAAAAGGCAAAACAACGTAATAGCAAATCGTTTCCTTGCGTCAGTTATATTGTCATAAGTTTTTGGCTAGAACCTCGAATCGAAGGCTGACTGCGTGCGTGTCTCTGCTGTATCGAGAGGCTAAACACGTTGAGTCTAGATAAAGAAAAAAAAAGTAACATTATTAATAGCCTTATAGCGTTATATATATATTGCAGTCATTCGGTGAGAAGACAATTGTTATTTATGATCTTATTAATATGGTATCGTATAAAGCACTAAATTATAGTGTAGTTTTAAAAACGTCTACTTTAGTAGTAACTATTGAAAAACTGGCCCGATGGTATCCAATTGGAAACAAAAAAATAATAATAACAAATAGATTATTAAACTTTTAATGAAAAAAAAATGACAGAAAAGTATGCACTTTCAAGCGTTTTTCCGAAGTACTTTGAATTTTCATTCTACGCATCCATAATACTTACATGTCAGCTCTATTTTCTCTAACTATGTATATCACTTCTTATTACTTTAAGGCCGGTTCAACGATTTATAATTTAAGACTTTGTAAAAGACTTCATAAAAGACTGCAATTGATTTTTCAGTTATAATTTAATCGTTACTTTTAAATCTAATAATCGCAAGAGTGCAAAGAAAAAGTTAATATTAACGTAAACGTGAGCTACAGCATACTTCGTTCCATGTAGACATATATGCCGTTCAGTTGCTCGCATCCCCGTCATGTTCTCATCCATGATATATACATACACCCGACGTTTGTAGAGAAAGAGAGAGTTGCGTTGGAATTCGAGATTTGGTAAGCGTACATAATATTAATGAATATTTGGAATGGTTCAATATTCATGTGATATAGAGCAAAATTTTCTATTCCTTGAATCTCTCGAATAACTGGATTACTGTGTAATATTTTTATTTCTGATTATCAAAATATTAGAAGCATATACGATATACGAAACACTTGTTATTTACAAACAATCGAAATCGCTCAAATTTAGAGACTTTGGCTCTGTATTATAAGAATTGGAAATCGTTCCACATATACAGAAAAATCACTGTACTCTTACCTTATATAGATAAAGATTAAAACAGTACAGTACCTTTGACGTTTGTGACTATGTACAGATTAGCAGCCGTAGTACAATATCGTGTAACTGAACCTTATTTCCGCAAGGGAAAAAAATTGAAATATAAGAGGAAATAACAAGATCCACGAAACCCGTAGTGCTTCGAAGAATTACTACAGGCAAGTTGGGACATTGCGAGTGAACGACATTTTTGGTGGCCAAGCAAACGGCGCATCATCCTTAAAGGACCAATGTAACTAGTAATCGATTAATTGTAGAAAAAAAAAAGAAAAAACCTCTACTTTATACAGTATTCATGCCCGCAAAAGACAATTAATTTAAGATCTTTGTCGAACGCTTGAGACGCAAACCTCCCGACGATCGTATACTTTGCTCTCGTTGTATTACGCTTGAGATGCACAGATTTCGTTACTTAAAAAAAAGTTAATGGATCATTCGTTCTTCATGAATTTAAAGTCAAACAATTCAAATAGTAATTTTATTTTTTCATTTTAAAACTAGCCTAAATTTTCTTTCAAATTCTTAAAACTTCCATATTTAAATTTTTTTAATAGATATATATATTTCGCAGAAACCCTTCCGTTCGTTTATAAGTAATTACTGAAGTTTTAGTTTTGAAAGTGACGAAATCTGTATTGCGTTATTATTTTACGCGGGTCATCATGTATAATTTGATATAATTAATTTTTCGTGTGCATTATAAATCATGCGGAAATATACTGTATAAATATTAAAATGCTAATCTGTCGTTCGTACCTTTCGCTGACCGATCGTACGCTATTCAGAATTTCCAATTGTTATGGATTATTGTATGTAAACGGCAGTGTTTATTAGGCAGCCATTATCGTCGACTCAAAATAAGATTTTTATTTATTGATTTAAGGATTATCGAGAAGTGCAATCTGAAAGTAAATTGTAAAAAAGTTTGTTCCGAAGATGAAAAAAACGAAAATAACGACACGTTATTGCGTGAGTTAATGTTCATGGGTCGTATGCTCCTTGCTTTCGACACCTGATGTCTGTAAAAAAAAGATCTTGACGAAATATATTAAAGCACAACATTTCTGGGTATTACTGACTACTTCATAACCTGATAATAATCCAATGACTTTAAGGCGAAATTCGTTTTTTAGGATAATTTATGCCTCGAAAAATTAAGAAATCCACACTTTTATAAGAAAAAAAAGATATATTTCAGCAAAGATAACAATAGCTAGTTCACATCTGATAAATTTTTAGACTTTTTATAATAGTATTAATCATTTTCATTTTCGTATCATAACACTTTGACTCAAGTCACATATACATAGAATTATTTGTATAATAGATATCACGTAGGCAGTATTTTGATAGTAAATTTTGACAGAGCGTAAATATTATTTTATCATAAAGTATTTGTTGATTTGCATCAGGTCACTTATGTATATCATAAAACATCGATATTTTCATACATATATTTGGACCAAAACTTTAATTTAAAATACCTAATTATCTCAAATTAATACGTTTTTAGGTTTAGGGAAGACACAATACATACAATTTGATTATTAAAAGTTATGGTGTTTTGAAAAATTTAGAACATTTAATACATTGATAAAGTAATAATACGCTAATAAATTATTGAACAGCTTGGGAATGATGTTTTGTTGGCTTTCTCAAAGAGAAAGTTTTGAAATTTAATTTTCATTATGATATCTTCATAGAAAATATCTAGGTATCCAATTTTTGTAAAATGCGATCCCTCATAATGACGCAATGACTACCTAGTTATTTGTTCTAGATTCTCATGATCCTAATCATCTTCAACACTTAGGAGCTATCAATCCGGTTAGAATATCGAAACTGTTTCCATCAGGATGAACCGTGAAGACGTTGCCGCGTTTCCCTTTTACTTCCAAAAATCCGTAATTATCAATGCCCAAAATTGTTACTTCTTGCGATGAACCATCTGGTAGTATTACTGTAATTTCAGCGTCTCTGAAAATATTATTATGGTTTAGCACAATCTATTAAATTTATTTTATATTTTAATAATCAATTACATATCACGAAATAAAACAAAAATTACGTATGCATCCAATATTCGTAGTATAGGTCGTAGAAATGATCCAAATTGTTGTTTTGAATAATGTTTAGTAACTTTTCTAATTCGCTAAAGACTAGAGCAGAGAATCGTTCCAACGTTAGTTTTTTCAATTTTTTCTTTGATACTTCATTGTATCTAACGATTATATCGTTAATGCAAGTTGTTGGCGATTTGTTTGAAAGGTTGATTCCCGCTCCTGTAATATACACATATTTGTTTCAATTACATCAATAATTCAAGGAAATCAAGTTCGTTTACTCGGAATGTTGACAAAATTACCTATGTTACAAATAACAGTTGGTGACTGTATAAGGGATGCAACGGTGAGACCTCCGATTTTAAAACCGCTTCCTGTATATACATCGTTAGGCCACTTTATTCTAAGATCTATATCCTGTTTAGAATATGAATAACTTTGTTGTATTTGTACGTTCCAGATGTACATCATTTAAGGCACTTTTTAGTTTCAATAAATACCTGGTAATCTGGAATTGACTTCACAGCGGAAACAATAGCCACTGCCGTTAAATGTTGAATAATCGATATCCGCTCTCCGAGTATTGAATTTAATGGAATGTGAAGTTGCAAAGTAAACATAGCACAGCCTTCTGGACTTAACCATACATTTTTGCTGCGTCCTTAAATAAACAAAATACAAAATATTAATTCGCATTGGATACCGATATTTTTTATACTTTAGAATAAATTAAATACATAGATAAATATAGATAAATTTCAATAAACATTAATATTTTGATTTATAAAACTTCAATTGTGAACTTCCATACAATTTATCACAAATAATTAAAATTTAAAATCATATTAATATAAAAGATTTTAACTCGAAAGCTGTTGCCATTTTTAGCTTTAAAATAAAACAGTTTATTTGAAGTTAATTTCAATTTCTTATGATTGTTAGAACATACACTTACAAGGAGAACATCATCCCTGCGGAATTCGGATTTTGATGAGGCTTTAGGAGGTACTTTTTAGTACCTAAAATCGAGGCCTAGCACCCTTAGTTTGTTCTAATAGGCACTTGTATTCGAGATACAAACTATTTTACTCCGAATATAAGTTATTTTAGTGAAATAAGGTACCTCTTCTAGTGATTATAAATATGTATGTATTGACACTAGAAAAAATGACTTGAAAGTTAATAAAAGTAGGCAGAAAGAGTTTTAATTTGAGATCTGTAACGTTAAAAAGCTTTAATCGGAGCCAAAGCTATTAACAATTGAAGATGATGACTAAAAATGCATGGATATTTATAGAAATTAAACTGTTTTAATTTTGTGGATTTATTATACATTTTTAGTCATCATCTTCAATTGTTAATAATTTTGGCTCAGATTAATATTTTTTAACGCTACAGGTTTCAAGTTATAGCTCTTTCTGCCTACTTTTATTATCTCTCAAGCCATTATTTCTAGTGTCAATACATGCTTATTTATAATCACTAGAAGAGGTACCTTTTTTCACTAAAATAACGTATACTCGGGGTAAAATAACGTATGTCTCTAATACAAGGGCCCATTAGAACAAACTAAGAGTGCTAAGCTTCATTTTTAGGCACCAGAAAGCACTTCCCAAAACCTCATCAATCTGAGTTCCGCCGGGTTGACGTTTTCCTTGTTAGATTGTTCGTAAATTTTCTTGTCCAGAACTAAGTATATGCATTATTTAAGGGGTCAGGAATGGTTTGAATCTTGAAAATAAAAAAAAAATAGTAATAGGTATATTTATATAACCTTACTAGAATTTCTTCTTTAAACCTAGAGGTACTTATATCGTCTTATTTAGGCAACTTATAATTCTCTGAATTACTAAAGTCAAAGTTTTAACAGCAACGTTCATGCCTCATAAACATGATTTAGAGTAAATTGAGTTTATTAAATGTTCATTACTTTGGAATGAGTGAGCAAAATAAAAAAGATATTAAGTTTTAGTGCAATTTTATTACGTTAACAGTTGTAAACAGACGTGAAAATGTAATTTTACCCATAAAATTGGTAATCAAATTTGGATTCAAACTTTGTTTCAAATAGGGAAGAATACTGATTTTTAGTTAACAGTGTATTCTTGTAGATTGTGGTATAGTTTCTTTGTAAAATTTTGGAATTGTCACGATATCTTCAAAATTAAAGAGGTTTAAATCTTTCAAAGCATTGTGACGTCACTACGGTCGGCACCTTTTGATGTTTTATCGGTGTGGCGTCACTGAAAGGACCTTTAATAAGCGATAACTTACGCAAATTAAGTTTTATTTTTTAATTTAAAAAATCAATACACATCGGTTTAGACTCTCTACCATTTGCACAAGTGCCGATCAAAAAATATTTTTTTTACTCTTCCATCTTCTGATCATTTGAATGTAACCATTTAACTGACTTTTCGGCATTTTCGCGATACCTATTGAGGTTTTAATGTTTGCACTGATGCGTTAGATCAAAATGTAAGAGTTTTCAGGTGACATCATTTTTATTAAATACGGTATCAAATACCAAGTTAATTGCAGTCTTATATCTGAAAAATACTCGCATAAGCGCACAAAATACTGACGTTAAATCGTTATTTCGGGAAATGGTGTATACATGCTATATACTCAGGTAGACGTATTTTCGCGCATTTTATGATGTTTCGTCCACTTAAAAAGGATTTATCATGAATAAAATAATAAGAAAGTAACGTTTAACCAGTTTAAAGCAAGCTCCAAAACTATTAGCTTTTGGGTGTTGTAGATTACATGCGAGAATGTATTTTTCTCAACACGTGCGTGAAAAAGGCCTTTTCCATGCTGGTAAAACGAATGAAAACTGGGCATTTCGAGCGTCCTTGCCGGAGCGGGAGGTAATATACATTAATTTACATTCCTGAAAATCTTTAAAAGTAATGCCAAAATTTTAATTCAAAATTTTTAAAAAATTCAAAATTTTGCAAAAAATTTAAAAATTTAAAAAAAAATTTAAATTTTTATAAATATTATTCTTTTTATTTCATAGGTCTGGTGGACGACTGGAAATGCTCATTTCCCCATTCACTTTGCATGCATGAAAAAGGCCCTATTCACACTCTTGTTAAAAAAATACGGTGTGTAACACGGGTGGAAAGGGCTTTTTCAGACTCAGGTGATGATTTGAGCACTGGTGTACGTCTCGGGCGACTACGGTGCCCTCGACTTCCACTCGTGCACAATCGTCATCCTCGCTTAGAAAAACCACATTTTCTACCCTAGTTGCACAATGTACTATAAGTTGTTTTTATGGGAACACAATAGTCTCATTTTATTGAATGCTGTAACAATTGTTAAAAAAAAATAGTTGGACTGTTACAAACTTTTTCTAAATCTACTGAAACTTCTAAAACTTCTTCTTATGAATTTTTAACGAAAAAGGGTCATGATAACAAGTCAAAATCAATGAAAACTCAATTTTGAAAAAAAAGACAGTCAAGTGGTTCTTCCACGAAGCCGCACATATAATAAACATTATCTGAAAGATTTGATTGCCTAAGTTCAAAGGACAAATTCTAATGAGGCCTTAAATATTTATGTTCATTTTTAAGATTCAACCCAGGTCTGTCCCTCAACGTAACATAGTAAAATAGCAATTTCTCGTAAATCTTTATTTTCAGCTACGTGCAAGAACTATCCTTAAAAGCAGCTGCGCAATTGAAAGATACAATATCTAACCAATAGTTCATGCATCTGCTTACCTTGACCTTTAGTTTGACGGCGAGCAATAACTGCCAAGCCATGGTGCAAGGCAGTACTGTTCACGACATCATTAGACGATGTCATTACATCTGCATATATTACTAAACGTCCAAGCGCTTCCGTGCTGAGATTCTGCGTGGAACATTGTAATGACCATTAGAGAATTCGCTTCAACACACATCTCAATGAAATTAACAGTTTTACGTTACTGAAGTTAAATTCGTTACAGATTTGCGGATGTCTGATGGGTGATTCTCAAAAAGTTGTGAAATTCAACTTAATGTGTTTCGGAGAAAAAAGAAAGTCGAAATTCCGCTCAAACGTAGTTTTTCTATTAATTTTAAAGATATCACGAGAAAAAAGATGAGTGCAATTGACTAGCGGTTTAGAGTTTACATACTTGTTTATAATTTTTTTATCATTTTCTATTGCAGAAATTGATTAAATAATTAATGTTTTGCATTCCCGTGAACGCACATTTGCAATGATTAGTTCAACAGATCATTTGTCTGCATTTACATTAATCTAGCTAAGTAAAGCTTCTATCTTTGTGGAGAAAAACTAACGATAATCATAGTGTGACCGGAGGAACTCAAAACTTGCAGATACATATATAAGTGCAATTAAAAGCATGTCTTGATCAATTTAATTAGTTCGTACTATTTTCATTGATTTTTTTAAAGTAAATCCTGACAGAAAATTCTGGGAGAATTTATCAAAATTTTTATAATATACAAGCGCGTTTCATTACTGTTAAGGTGATGCTAAACCCTCTTATTACTGTAAAATACGGGGAACCACTTTCTTCATTCAATATTTAATTTTGAGAAAATAGCTCTCTGAAAAGTTGTTGTTTTTGAGTAGGACAATAACGTTTCATAGAGATATTTACTCAAAATTAAAAATTAAATAAGAAGAGTTGTTCCTCATATTTGTCGGTGACTGGTGGCTTTAGCATCACCTTAAGATCAATTTGTGGCCAGAAGATTCGTGACCCAGGGGGAAGGGGGGGATTTAGCACATTTTTAAAATTAATATTATTATTATAACTCCTGATATAACTAAGATCCTAAGGCGGGTCTACAGTCAAAGCCTACAAAAAAACGTTTTGTTTATCTAAAAAATCATATTGACTATAATTAAAACAAAGTGAAAGCTACAAGTTTCTTGTTTTTGTCCTAGATATATAAAAAAATGTTTTATAGGCCTTATACTAAAAAAATTTATGCGCATGGAATAAAATCTGCTTTATCAAAATTTTCATTTTTTCATTGAATTGTGGTTGTTTTATGCGCATACAGCTTTTTTGTAGACTTCTAACACATTTTTTCTTTCATATTGATATAACAAAATTCTATCTAAGACAAAAACAAGATACTTGTAGCTTTCATTTTTCTGAATTTCAGTGAATAGGTTTTTTTTTAGATATAAAACCGTTTACTCACATTAATGGGAGTATAAAATACATGTATAAAGTCCAATATTATTCTTATTATGCAAATAGTACTCTAACTGAGTCATGAATTTTCTAACTTTTTGAGAACCACCCCTATATTATTTCATTAGAATAATTTTTCAGTATTTATGAAACTTGAATACTCGATATTGATTAATTAAACATAGAAATTAAATAATACTTAAAATGGTACCTCAAAATATTCTACAGTTGAGAAGTTATCTGGACATCTGTGTATCATAACAGGCAGAAAGGTCGGGGAAGCGGGTTTTGTAGCAGTGGACGCACCGCAAAATTGTATCTCTAATTTCGTCGTCTTCAACACGTCGTTTGGTTGCATCTTATCCTTCAATATCTTCAGCATTTCCAACTTTAACTGTACGAATATAAGGCGCATTATGAAAATATTTCGTGTGCGATCTGTCATTAAATGCGTTGTGGTATGGTTTGCGTGACGCTTGCGGTAAGGAAATGTTAATGAATGTAGTGTATCATATTGCATCTCCGTTAATCTGTGAATATAAGTCGAATTGGTGGTTTTAAATCAAAATTGCAAGTCAACTAAATATACAAACATACAGTACGTTGTGGTCACAAGTAATGAAACAATATGCAGTTGCAAACTAAAGATCTACATATAAGATTTAATTTAGATGAGTTTCTAAATTGAAGAATCAAGTAGTACATTGTAACAACACTCTATTAAAGATTATTTCTAATTTAATCAGAGTAGTATATATTTTTCATTGTACAATATAGAACAGGGTCATCAAGTATCGAACGGCCATTCAAATATTAAACAAGGTCAGTTTCGAATATTTCCAATATATTTAAAGTATTTAAAGTCTTTTATAAAAAGAAAGTTTTTCACGTCAGTTTGAAGTTAAATAAGATAATAATGGTCGTGGGCAGATATGTAATATGCTTATAGAAAAGACTGTTATCAAAATTAAAGAAGAATACCTAGTTTCCTCTGCATAAATTCATGTTAATAGAATGTAATCAAGAAAAAAATATGTATAAACACCGTGATAATATATTTTTTATTTTTAACAGTATCCATCAAAGAAATAAAGCTAAAGTATTATATTTTTAAAGTATCTTATATAATCGAGTCAAATGTCGAATTTGACAGTGTCCTTAAATTCTTGAACGTCAATGTAGGTTTTATTTTTGTAATAGTTTAAAAAGATGTACATTTTTATGTACTAACACGTTAAAATTATCAATATTAGTTATTCTTGATAAGGTAAGCAATTTTGTCAATTTTAGGTAAGTAGTTTCTACTTTTCTAAATATATTACTTTGATGGCCTCGTCCTATATGTGCAGCAATCAGAACCATAACAGAACAAGAAGCATTTTTGAAGCTCTTTCGAGCCTCCATCCAACAATCCTCGCACCAAGGCAACTCATCCCCTCCCCATTCTCACCTCGTGTCTTCCCAGAAAAAACCCCGAGCTATAAGTCGGCGGTGCGCTCGGCTTCGCGTTCACCTCGATCCCGAGATGACTGCTCAGGAGATCGGCGAATATCTCGAGGCGCGTGGCGTTGCTCTGCTTCAGCGCCGCGTACTTGCTCTCCTCGAACTCGTACTGGGACGGATCCGCCTCGAGGTGTATCTGCGAGAAGACGGCCCGGCCGCCGCCAACGCTGGTGGGCAAATTCGCGAGGAGGATGCTCGGCGTGTGCCAGGTCTCCTCCGAGCCGAGGACCTTGACGTCGAAGGTGTGCGTCTTGCCGGACCGGTCGCTTATGCTGGCCGAGACCGGGGTCGGAGGGGTCGCCTGTCTGCGGTCATTTCGGGGTGGTTTAAGGGTGGTGTTTTCGTTCATAGAGGGGAGAAGGTGGTTGGAGAGCGATTGGGAGATTTAAGTTTCTGGAGTTAAGGGGAGGTCGGAGCTATCCTGATTGGTGCAGATTTTACCTAACCTCAAAAATTAATATCATAAAAATAAAAATTTGTGGTCATTTATGGTGTAAAAATGCGGTTGTCCGACGTTCTTGTCATGATAATAAATGTTTATAAAGCTTCAAGCGTACATAATTGCGTACAATTTCGTAAAATAATGAAAAATACGGCGCTAGGTGAAGCTATCAGTAAGGCTAAGAAACGGTAAGATGACCATCACTTTTACCGTTTTCTATTCGTCAATTGTAACAATATTTCATAATAAAAAACTTTTGAGGCTACTAATAAACAAAATTGCTGTTGTCCGGTGTTCTTTACATAATAACAAACTATTATCAACCTCGATTTTGATGTTACTATGTGAATTTTAGACGTATAATGAAAAATACGGCGTGAGGTGGAGGTCACAATGGTAAAGTTCGCTCCGACCTCCCCTTAAGGTGATGTTAAACCCCATGTTATTAGTAAATACGGGGAACCACATTTTTAATTAATTTTTCAATTTAAAAAAAATATCCCTATGAAAGGTTGTTCCTTTTGGTTGGAACAACAACTTTCCATAGAGATATTTACTCAAAATTGAAAATGAAATGAGAAAAGTGGATCCTCGTATTTGTCGCTGACAGGTGGCTTTAGCATCACCTTAAGTTTTACTGAGCGAACGATGGATGATTGGGTGTCATTATAGAGGTGGTAGGGACTGAATTGAGGAGAGTCTGGGCATAATTAGTAGCATTGCTTTTTGGTATGTATTAATAATCGATATGGCGTATCTGTTATCCATTAAGCAAAGTTTTCATTTAATATTTCAATACCTCAATTAATTTAGAAAAGAATATAAATTATAAGAAGACCGATTTGGAAGTTTCAAGAAATCTTCGAAACATGATTTGTTCGGAATAAGCGAAGAGAATTAAAAAAAATACGTGAGTTCAGGATAAAGTTTTACTCACTTGGTACAAAATTTGATACTATTATCGTCTTTTTACCTTTTTTTTACTATAATAATATTAAAAAAGTATTTTATTAAAAATTTTTTTTCTTTGAAAGATTTTGAAATATTAAAATCATACAACAAGTTTTAACATGGCTCGAAATGTGTCCAAAATATTTTATTTTTTGCAAAGCATATTTTAATTACCTAGATCTAAGAGAAATAGAAATTTAGTAATGCTTTGTTATATCTATTTACGTTGATTCTCTAAAATGAATAGTATCTTAATAAATTTAAATTTATTAAAGTAAATCTGATTTTATTTCTTATTTATCTTGATAAAATGAGTCAAACAAGCAAATTTAATTATGAAATTTGACAGCTGGCATTCATTCTAAATTTTCCAAGTTATAGAATGTTGAAAGCTGTTGAATTTTTAATACATAGATATACTTGAATGTTACGTAACATTATCTTGATAATTTCAAACTATTGTCAACTTTGGTGATTGAATTCGGGTCAGGTGCTCAAATGAGAATCAATAGCATCTTTTAGATTGGTTACATAAGATTACTAACCAATGATGAATCGTTGAACAAAATACCCTTAATAAAGGATACAAAACTGGGATAAATTATTTATCTTCAAAAAGCAGAATACTAAAAAAAATTAAACTAAAATTAAAAAAATTTATCATCTTTTATATTAAAAAGAAAATCTAAATTATTTCAATTTTAATAATGTTGCAGGTCCAACTGAAATATTGTTACCTTGTAAAGTGGTTTCAAAAGTGGAAAAATTGATACGAATTTTTATTTATATCAGAAGTAAACTAGCGAAATTGATCGCAGGGATGCTTCGCGCACTTTCGTAATCGAGCGACGCACATTTGAATATCTACATGAAGTTTTCATAAAAAATTCATCAATACAAAATTAGTAATACCTTTAACACTTTCGCTGCGGCAAAAGAAAAATCATTTTTTTAACAAGTCCTTTATATTGGTAACAAAAATTGTATAAATGTCTATAAATTTTGAGAAAAATAATTTTCCTTTTTATTCGTATAATTGCTAAAGAATCACTATAAACATAATTTGTAGTCGTCCATTTGTAAAATAATTTAAATCTCAAAACTATATGGTCCGAAAATCGCATGAGTCATCGGTAACTCAAACCACAGCGCAGGGGTTAAGCCTAAAAACCTAGGTCTTTAAAATTCTTAAATTACGTTCTCAAATGATATTCAACTTAAAAAACCATCGACTCCAAAACTAAATCATCCAATTCTCGCGCAACCTCCCCATCCAGTATCTAACCACTCCGTTCACCCTACAACACCAGATACTCACTTGGACTCCTCGAGATCCTGCGAGAACTTGGTCTTGACGGGCGACGCCTGATAGCAGAATACGTGGTGCATCATGCGCACGTGCTTCCACTTCCCGTATGAGAATCGCACGAGCTCGTTCTCGCGCACCTCGGCGGTCTTGAAGCTCGGCAGCAGGGTCTTGAGTATGTCCGAGCAGAGGGCCAGCAGCTTGCCACCGTGCACGAGGTACTCGAGGACCCGCGAGGCCACCTCGCTGCCGACGTTGCCGCACACGATCATCAGATTCGCCTGGTCCATCCAGACGTCGTTGCGGGCCTCTTGCGCCGATAGCGCGTAAATCGTGTACCTGCGCGAGACGTGGCTCTCTTTTTTAATTTCAATCAACGTTTTATAGTGTGGCTATTTATTAGACACGAGGTAAAAGACGAAAGGAAGAAGAGAAGTTTTGCGGATTTTTTGTCGAAGGGTACTTAGCTAGGAGAGGGTCAGAGGTTTGGGAAACGAAATTTTATGAGGTTTTTTTAAGAGGTGTTGTAGGACTTATAAAAATCAAGTGTCGTAGCATCCATGGTTAACTCCAATTGGCCTTTATTTATTTTATTTATTTTACGTTATTAAGTTAAAATGGCCAAAATGATTCGACGAGCTTTGTTTCTTATAAAATATTAAACTGATCCAAAGTCATTGACAAATGAAAATGGTAACTGAAATTGCATGAATATTTAAAAAACATTTAAATTTGTCGAGTTTTCTTTTTAGTCACCATCTGTAATAGATAATAAATTTCGATCAGATTAATATTTTTATTCGAAACCAAGCTTAAATTAGGAGAAAAAGGGCCTATAGGAATAAACTAATGGTGCTACATTTCATTTTTAAGTACGAGAAAACACCTCTCAAAGCCTCATCAAATTTCGTTTCCTAAACCTGTCACACTTTTTGATTAAGATTTTTATTGATCGATTTATAGAGTTGAAAAGCATTTTCATTCAACTAGTTTCTATAAATTTTTCATCCGGAAATAATAAATAATAACCGATATATACGCTATCTCTGAAGAATACTTTATTTCAATGCGCTTTACGGTTACCAAAATTGTACGAAGCATTTGAAATACAAAATTCAAAGCATTGAAAAAGATTTTTAAAAAATCACTTTACAACAAACCTGTGACCATCAAAAAGAAAAGTTTGATTTTCTGTTAGAAAGAATAACATGAGCCATTTCTTAGCTTTACTGGTCACCGCTGTGTAAATGTAAATATCAAAATAAAATAATCGATATAAATTTATGATGACTAGGTATACCCCCCCCTCAAAAAAAACAAAAAAAAGACATCATTAAAAAATTAATAATCTATCTTACTTGTTCTCTTTGAGAATAGTTTCAAGTACAATGCGAACATTATCGCTGGCAACTACACTATCTGCACAGATGAGAATGTTTGGTGGTTTGCTAGTCTTAGAATCAATTTCAGTCTTTTTTGGTGAATAGCTGTAAAGATGAAATTTATGTAATTAATTTTATTTCATTAGTGATTTGTTCTATAGGAATGTAACACATGAATGAAGTGTATACTGTAAATGAAACATACTTTACAATAGAGAGCGATGACCTAGAGGACATTACACTGGATATCTTTGAGTCCTTATCACTAATTCTCTTTTTATTCTTTAAAGATTTTAATGGTGTAGCTTCATTTAAATTTTCTTGCGAACTTTCTTCTAAAATAAATTCTTGGGATCTGGAAGAACTTAAATTAGAAAATGATCCTACAGATAAATCCATTAAAGAAGGATTTAATTCCATAGAAGTAGTTAATGCTTGAGAGAGTCTAGAGGCCGTTCCATTAATTATGACGCTTGCAGAAGCTGGAGTTGGTGGAGGGGTTGATGGAACTGATGAATTTGCAGTATGCTCTTCTATAAAAAGTAAATAATGAATTCCTTATTTATTGACATTTATCACTTATTAATTCTTTAATATATAATCTGAATTTAAATCAGTTATACCTGATGTATTGTTCGGAATGGTAATTTCTAGAATTGTTGGCATTTGTAATGTAATTGGTTTACTTCCAGGGGATACGATTAAACCAGGAATTTCTTTTATTTCTATGGCTTCATTTTGTTGGGATACTAATCTCGCAGTACTGCTGACTAACCTTAACTTTTTCACATATGCATTCCACTGTGAACTACCAATTAACTCTGGAAACGAATTGTGAATAAATGGATAAGGTTTAAATACATTATACTTACTAAGTAATATTTGAGAGAAACTTACTTTTACTTTCCACTGAGTTAAAGCGCTCATAGTTGCAAATGCAAGGTTTTCCAGAAACTGAAACAGCTGTGAATATGAAAAAAGTATTACGTAACAAATTTCGGACAGTAGCTATATACAAATAAACCTATTTACATTCAATACGTGTAACAGGTAATCCATTATTAATGAAGCATTGTCCCTGCATTACTGTAGTAGAGAACTTTGTAATGTGTTCTAAATCCGTTTCAAGTATTACGCCAAAAATATCATCGGTCATCCAAGTTACAATTATACCATAATCTTCAAGCTAGAGTTATAAAATAATGAAATATATTATTAATTTTCCTATAATTTGAAAATTAGAATTTATCAGTTTTATAAGAGCAAACAAATGAAATAAATATTAAAGAAGTTAATTAAATATAATGATTAATAGTTTAAAATACAATTATTAAATTTATAAAATAATTAGCTTTAGAAATACCTTTGTAGCCTTTGTGGAAGCGAGTGGAATGTAGTTATTTAGATCTGCTTCAATCAGCACATGCATCTTTGAATTTTGTTGTAAAGATGTTTGTGCATTATTGTGGGTAAATAGAGGAAATATAGTTTTTCCATATGGATATAGTAACCAATGAGATACATCCACTTTTTGCTGTAAATACATTAAAAAAATTTCAATACCTCTTTAGGGTATAACAACTGTTCTCCAAAATAATATATGTAAATATTTTAGAAGAAAATAATTATGTATTCCTTACTGATTCCTTATTTTAGTTAATTTTACTCACTTGAGGATATATTGTACACAGCCGTTTGTCTCCCTGATACCAGAGAAGATCTCCTAGTTTTGCAAGATTGCTATTACTGCATAAATGAGAGCTTAGTAAATCCTTATTGATATTATTGCCATTCTGTAGCTTGCTTTTATTACCATTAGTTTCTATGTAAAATATGTATTATTACTGTATCTTAGAATGAATAGAAATATATTTAAAGTACAGTACTTTAATTTATTACCTTCTCTGACTGATAACTGAGTCGCTGTGTAAAGCATTATTGAAGGTTTGGTAGCTTCTGTGCCTTGTAGAATTGATTGAAGACGTGCCCTCAGAGAGGATAATCTCCATGACTGTACCCATGTAGCAACCATGTAGAATATTGTTAATAGCATCTCGATGAAACAGTTTATGGCAAGATGCAAGACAGAATGGCTCTCAGTGTTGATAGCATTGAAGAGATAACATTTTGAAAGGCTTGTATCTGTAGAACATGAAAGTGGATTAAGGAAGAGGGTTTCATAATAAAATAACTGTAGAAAAAATATGTTTTAACACAAGAATGATTGATTACTAAACTGTATTTTTAATGTCAAAAATTTTGTTTTAATTATAAAAATTTATTTATAAACATAGGCCTACTTAATACTTTTTAATTATGTACAATACTGAAATAAAGTAAAAAAATTAATGTAGTGAATATACAAAGTTTTGATGTCAACATAAAATCAATAACTTTTAATTCGTTGATATAGTTTCGAAAAACATTCTAAAACTGTACTTATACTTTAAAACAGTTACAAGTATTAAAATAAAAGAAAAGCTGAGAGAACTTACGTTTTGTTTATTTACAAATTACTTGTCAAATCAATTGTTATATGCCTACAGGACTACATCCGAAGGCAAAAGCGAGAAAATCAACATGAACAGAATATAGCAGACGACGACAGTCGGGAAAACAACTGCAGAGTCATCTGTAGTTTCTCTATTCGAAGTTGCCTATTACTGATCCTTACCGCGTTGATAAAAATGTTATGATACGGTAGAAAGTGGGTGCGTTCGACTGATGGTACGATTATCGTACCTTGCCATTTGAGGTGTATCTAAGGTGTATCTATTAAGGACACTGTCAAATTTGACATTTGACTTGATTATATATATAAGATACTTTGAAAAGATAATACTTAACTTTATTTCTTTGATGGATACTATTAAAATTAAAATATATATATTACGATGTTTATACCTATTATATTTTTGTTCTTGAGTACATTCTTTAACATGAATTTATATAGAAGAAACTTTTTTCTTAATTTTGACATTGGTCGCAACGAAGTCCCTTTTTTATATTTTTTTCCTCTTTTACACCATTGCGCCCTTTTATCCCATTTCGCAAAATTCGACCCTATTTTCCGTTGTTCTAATTATTTAAATCCAATATAGGTTGTCATTGCGGATACGCTTATTATATCTTGATAACATTCAAAATGAAAGACATCCAGGGTCTCATGATATTTACTTTCGGTCTTGACCAGATTCTTGGGTTACTTTCGATCCAGACTGGAAGTTATCCAGGAGTAGTCCGGTGCAAGCGACACGATTTTCTTCCCGGAAAGGCACTTGAACTCGGACCCCCCAATATCGCGTAGAACAGAGGTTCTCTGTTTTTTTATTGAGCGTGTTTTCTTTGCCTTTCATACACAGTTTCTAAAATTGAATATTTGTGCTTGAGCCTGTTCGAGAATCGAGTGATTATATATATTTTGTATATTTTCTAAATGAATACGTATTATTTTATTTGAATATTTGCGCGTATAAATGGCGAATAACGCGTGATGTATTATTACATTACAAGACCAGAATCCAGATAACCATGACATTTATTATACACACGGTCTAAAACGAAATCAATGATATCGCTATATCTTTCAGTTTGCACGTTACTTTCAGTAATTTCAGTATTTTTTCGTAATTAGGACATACACTGCAGCGCGTCAATAATATGGGATATATGCAGGATGTCCGAAATATGATATATAAACGGTATCCGCAATTAAGACATACACAGTGGTCAACGACAAAAGTGACAAAAATTAATTTTTTACATTTTACCAGGATTTTCACCAAATTGTATTTAAGCGATTTTTAGTCACTTTATACAATTTAGTGACAAGCCACCCTACTGAAAATGGTTCGTGAAAACTTACGTAAGAACTTACGTAAGAACTTACGTATAGATTTCAACGAAGATCTTACGTAAGTACTTACGTAAGTTCGTACTCGTGATTTTGAATTGAATTAGCCAACTAAACAATAAATTAAACAAATTATTTGACATCTATTGAGATACCCACTATGGGAAGTACCATCCGGATGGTACTTCGGAATTTGGTAGTTTTGATGCATAAAAAATTATTTTTAGTAATTTTGAAATTTGTTTAAGCTGCCTGTGTAAGAACTAGCATAAGAACGTAAGAACTTAGGTAAGAAATGACGTAAGTTCATACATGAGTTCTTACGAATCATTTTCAGTAGGGCACGTTTGTGACCATTTCATGGCCAAAGTCAGTGACAGATCATGAAACTAATATTTTGAATAAGCAAAATTAGACAACTAATAGTATCAAAATTAATAATAACTATTAATCTAGTTAAATCAATATATAAAAGCGTCAATTAAAATTAATTATCCTGCTAAAATGTAAAAAATTGATTTTTGTCACTTTTTGTCACCGATATAAAGTGATGTGCTTACGGAATCAGGCCCCTGAAGTAAAAATGTTGCCTTTGAAATGCATAGGAGTGTCTCTCTCACTTTGATAGCATATAAGAAGACCTTACAAAAAATGAGATACATTCCTATGCTTTTCAAAGTCAAAGTTTTTTTCTTTACGCATTTTCAATCCTCTGATTTGTGGCGAACGCCACGTACAGGGAGACTAGTTACAATTATCTAGTATCCCTGGCACCGCATGTGTAGTCTCCGGTAAGTGCATTAGCAACGCACTTCGCTAGGAAGAGTTTCTAAATCTCGCGGGTGAGTTTTAATTCGAGAATCGAAGGCGCCAGGCCTGCAGAGTCGAAGGCAATCGACAAATGTTTGAGTGGGAAAAGTAGGAGAAGTTGCCGGTATGACTTGTGTCCTTTCGACCTCTATCGCTCGCTACCCGCCTTATGACATCCTGCTCCTGAAGAGTCTGCTCAAGGAACGAGTAACTGCAGCCATGCGTGTTGCCATTTGACTACTGGACAACGATTTCATGGTGCGTTTACTAGCGTCGGTAGAACTCTGCATAACATCAGCCTGGCGAAAAAATCATCAGTCCAGGGCGTCTACGGAACTTCGGAGATTGTGGCATTTTTCTGCGGAGCGAGCGATAGAAGCCAACGCGGAGCTCACGCAGCTCGTAAAGTTAAGTCTCGACTCCTTCTTTTTTGTATTCCCGGTTTTGTACTGTAGAGTTGCGATTCAATATTTTTATTAAAGTAAAATAACGGGAGTTCCTACGAGCGCGTTAATTCTTGATCGATATCATCTATAGCGCGATCAGTGTAAGTTAATAAAACTGCGTAATTGTTTATTATTGAAGTATAGTAACGAAGCGGTATTGTGATACAGAATTACATGATTATTTTGTGATTTCTTAGCAAGCGAGTACGAGAAAGAGTTTAAATATATGCGAACTCGGGCGATTGTTTTCTTTATGTATTAACCCATTTCTTCCCAAGCGGCCATTTTATAGTCGATTGGTTTTTTGCCTAAAAAATTGTCGAAAAAAAAATAATAATAACCAATAGCACTTTTCTGAAGTAAAATTTTCCGCTCTTTTCGATTCTGAAGACAGAATTTTGAAATTTCCGTTGGAAAGTTTCAAAATGGCGGTTTTAGGCAAAAAGCCAATCGACTATAAAATGGCTGCTTGGGAAGAAATGGGTTAAGGGGGCAGGCTTGGGTTAAACAGAAAAAAAGAAATTTCTTTTACGAGTCCAGAAAACCTTTTATATTTAAAAGCAAACACTCTTAAAAATTTTATGCTATCAATACATAATATCTTTAATTCTACCGTTGTAAAACTTAAAAATCTTGATCCTACACGTCATAATAAATCACTATTTTCAATACCATATTTATTAAAGGCACTTAGTTTCACATACGATTCTAGGTGACATGATGAACACACATTTTTTTCAATGGTTATTCGACTCCTTATAATACGTATTACAAAATGAGCAGAGCACTTTTTAGTTAAATTTTTTTTTATTATTTTTTGTCCTGAGATTTGAATAAAAAAAATCAAAATTTTACACTTAACATTGTAATTTTATAGAAATTTTAGTTAGTTGTAGAGTGGATTAGGCCTATTGGGAATATCTCTATTGAGAATATATTCCTTGAAAAAAACACATTGTATTATCTACCGCAAGGTGGTGTGGAAACGATAATGCCTTTGATTTGTTTATTAGGCTCAATGACGAGGGTTGGCGCGCGAAGCGCGCAGGGGGGCGTAGCCCCCCCCCCAGTATATATATTCATTCAAACATATCTTCAATATCAAAATCATTATTTTTGAAGGTTCTAAATAAATTCTGTGTGCTTCAGCTGCAGAATTTTTTAAATAAAGTGGTGCAGTAAAATTTTTTGCAAATACTCCTTTTATGGCACGAAATTTGACATGTTTAACACTACAAAAAAAAAAGTTGTTTACACTTTGGCGAAATGACATAAACTGAATTTCAAGCTGGCTTATAGTACTTCTATATAGATGTGTTACCACCTTCAACTATATGCACACAGTACTAGTAACGTCATCTGTTGGAAAACAGCGAGAATTTATTCAACATCCCAATATATATGTTCGGAGATACAAAACGAAGAAAAATACGTACCGATTATTTTAAATGCAAAATAGATAACTGCACCTATTAGACGAAACAGGACCACGAAAAATCAGTTTTTAAGTGCTTTTTTAATAATTGTAGGTTTGACCTTGAAAATTTTTGTAATTTTTAAATAGCTTACGAATTTTTCTTGCTTACACAATGAGGAAACACTATACAGAATTTCAAGTTGATCCATCAACAGCTTCATCGCCAATCCCATTTTGAATCTGAAAAAAAATCGATTTCTTAATTCTGAGATGATCAAGGTTTTATTAAACAGGGGTAAAAACTGATATTTACAGGTTTCAATTTTTTTGGGCAGTGCAATTACGATTTACTCAAGTTTCATAACAATTATCTAACCTTTTCTAGGTTTTTCTTCCTTGGACATCTTGTTTTGAATAGGTTGAATGACTATATTGCTCTCTGGTAGAAATGAGAACTCAACAATATTGATTTTCGATATTCTGTAAACCCTTAATAGTGTCGTATAATTCGAAAAAAATGTTTAGCTTTTTTAGGGGCATATTGTAATACTTATCTGTATGTAGTATGATAATGTATAAAAATTAAAAGATGATTTTTTTGTATTTTTGACGATATTTCGGGTAAACGACATCCTTAAGGAGGGTCTTTCGCTAGATATAGGGCATGAAACAAAAAATCGTTTGAGAATTTATAAAGGTCCTATGATAAGTCTAATGATATGTACTTAATAATAGTCCAAAACAACATGAAACAAATTGTTCCAAAAAATCGTTTTCATAAGTGTAATTATTGTCAATTTATATAATATTTAATTAAACCCCAATTTTTTTTAATTTGTTAACCAATTTTAATGTTTCGGGGCTTATTCTTTTCCTTAAACATTTCTCTACACAGTTAACGAAAGAAAATTTAAAAATAATATATCTGTAATAAGAGAAAAAAATATCCGACAGATACTTTCGTTGATTAAAAATCCCGCTTATTTCATAACTAGGAATAACCATTGTCGTTGGCCAACTAAGACTTAATTTTAAAAATCACAAAAAATGTACTTTTGTCACGATTCCATAATTAATAGTTAGTAAAACATTGATTCATTGATACTTACCTACAAAGTTCCAAAATTACATACAGAAATGAACTTTACTTTATAAAAGTAGATTATAATAAATATACTGTTCTCAGATTTTTGAGGTTAAATATAAATATGTCAAAGTCAATTGTTAAATGAATTAATAAATGCATTTTTAAATTGATGTATCATTTTTAAAGTTAAATAATGATTAAAAAAATTGTTTAATTAAAAATATATTGGAATAGGGTTACCTATATAAACATTGATAAAGTACAAATCATTTTATCGAACAATTTATTCAAAAGTTTTTATATTTTTTACTGTTAAGGGTTGCGGGAGCAGATAAATGAGAAAGCAGTGGAGTAAAATTCACTGATTTCTTTTATTGCTTAAGAATACTATATATATTCAACCGGCTTGATATGTACGTCGAAGAGAACGTCCGGAAGGAGGCTATCGCAATAAAATCGTTTATTACGTATTTGTATTTATTTATTGTTATTGTTCAAATGTTCAATTATTATATAGATAAGGTACAAAAATGAAAATATTTGTAATGATTTATATGATTTACATTAGCACAGTTGACTAACCATTAGCTAACCGTTGGTCAATATTGTCGTTATGTGTTGGCCACAAAAAATGACCAATAATTAGCAGACAGGCCGTTTTGGTTTGGTAATTTTCTACCAGGGAATATGGTTTTAAATTTTATTTTTAATTTTATGTGTAATAGATAGGGGACTTGCATGGGTCTCAATAGCGATCTAAAATGTAACTGTAAATAAATAAATAAGTAGTATTAAAAACAAATGTATTGGGAAATTTATCATTTTTAAGTATACTATTCCATCTATTCAATTCAAGTATCATTCTTATTGAAACTTATCTATATTCATCTATGTATTTCATTTATTCTAATATATATTCAAAAATAGCTGTATCCAATTCGAATTAATATTTTGTATTTTGTTAATTTAAGGACGCGGCAAAAATGTATGGTTAAGTCCAGAAGGCTGTGCTATGTTTACTTTGCAACTTCATATTCCATTAAATTCAATACTTGGAGAGCGGATATCGCTTATTCAACATTTAACGGCAGTGGCTATTGTCTCCGCTGTAAAGTCAATTCCAGAATATCAGGTATTTATTGAATTTAAATATGTTTTAAATGATATAGATCTGGAACGTACATACACGTAAAACAAAATTATTCATCTTCTAAACAGGATATAGATCTTAGAATAAAGTGGCCTAACGATGTATACACAGAAGGCGGTACTAAAATCGGAGGTATCATGCTTGTATCCCTTATATAGTCATCAACTGTTATTTATAATATAGGTAATATTTTAAAAGTTCCAAGGAAAACTTGCTTTTCTTGAATTATTGATGTAAGTGAAACTAATATGTATATATTACAGGAGCAGGAATCAATCTTTCAAACACATCACCAACAATTTGCATTAACGATCTAATTGCTAGATATAATGAAGTATCAAATAAGGAACTGAAAAAACTAAGGATGGAACGATTTTTTGCTCTAGTCTTTAGCGAATTAGAAAAATTACTAAACATTATACAAAACAACAATTTGGATCATTTCTACGACCTTTACTACAAATATTGGATGCATACGTAGGTTTTGTTTTATTTCATGATTTGAAATTAATTATAAAAATATAAAATATGTTTAATACATTGTGTTAAACCCTAATAACTTTTTCAGAGACGCTGAAATTACAGTAATATTACCAGATGATTCATCGCAAAAAGTTATAATTTTGGGCATTGATAATCACGGATTTTTGGAAGTAAAAGGGAAACGCGGCAACGTCTTCACAGTCCATCCCGATGGAAACAGTTTCGATAGTCTAACCGGATTGATAGCTCCTAAACATTGAAGATGATTAGGATCATTAGAATCTAGAACACACAACTAGGTAGTCATTGCGTACATTATGAGAGATCGCATTTTACAAAAATTGGATACCTAGACATTTTCGATGACGATAACGTAATGAAAAGTAAAATACAAAGCTTTCTTTTTGATAAGCAATCAAAACATTATTCTCATGCTATTCAATAATTTATTAGCGTATTAATACTTTAATCAATGTATAAAATGTTCTAAATTTTTCAAATCACCATAACTTTTAATAATAAAATAGTATATATTGTGTCTACCTAAACCTAAAAATATATTAATTTGAGATAATTAGGTATTTTAAATTAAAATTTTGGTTCAAATATATAGACGTGGAATAGCTATTCAATATTTGCTGAAATATATCTTTTTTTCTTATAAAAATGTGTATTTCTTAATTTTTTTAATGCATATATTATTCTAAATGTGGTTGGATTATTATCGAGTTATGAAATACTCAGTATTACCCAGAAATGTTCTGCTTTAATATATTTCGTCAAGATCTTTTTTTATAGACATCAAGAGTCAAAAGCCAGGAGCATACGACCCATGAACATTAATTATAATTAAAAATGTTTTTTTTAAACTTTCAAACGTTTTTAAAGAAATATATAAAACCGTTTGTAAAACGTTTTAAAACGTGAAAAATGTCAGAAAGTTTTTGTAAAAAAAATTTTAATATTTTTATAGAACTTTATATGACTATAGAAAACCCACCTTTTTGAGCTATTAATAAGAAAGAAATATAGCAATTTTAAATAATGTATGAGAATAAAGAAATTCATATAGGAACAATTTATTTAGTTTGAGGAAGCTAAGTGGTACTGAATTGACAGCGGTTTTCTTTTTATTTTATACACGGGGAAAGGATTCTTTGCGGCAAAGAATATTTCTTAATTGTTAAGTTTTGTGGATTTGAATACGGTCAAATGAATATTCCTTAACAATAAAACGCATCGTTTTAATAGTTAAGAACTGAGTACTTGAGTCGCTTGTCAACGGCTGACAGCCCGACTTTAAGGTTAACTGAATTTTTCATATTTCTAAGATGTTTATATGACCGTTACATGTTAGTATAACTTTTCTCCTGTCACGATTATGTCTACGTATAGGATCTTTTGGTATTTTAATGCTTGAAAAGCATCATTATATACTAGAAAATCGTCAAATAACCTTTCGTACTCGACATGTTTATCTTACTCGTGTAGACTTTTTTCAAATTCCCGTTCTTAACTATTAAGAATTCCACATTTGCGGCAAGTACGCGAGAATTCGATTCCGCAAGTATACGATTCATTTGCCACAAAGAATCCTTTCTCTCAGTGTACATATATATTCATCATCTCATAAAAATGGGTGGGGAGAAATTTGCCAAAACATAGTTTTTAAGACGGATAATAATGCCGAATTTATTATACCGAAGGGTAAATTTGCCGAAAGGTGAAATGTTCCATAGGGTAAAGTAATCGATTAACAAAAGTGCCGAAAAAAGAAGTTCCGACGGGCAAAAATGCCGATGGATAAAAATGCCGAAAGTTAAAAATGCCGAAATGTTGAATGGCAGCGGGTAAAAACTATAAATATTGAATATTGAAAAGAAACGACCTTGAAACAATTAACACATTATTATACTACAGTGGCATATTCTAATGAAATCACTTTTTCGTCCAAATTTTCGTTTTTGGCATTTTTAACTTTCGGCGTTTTCTTTTTCGGAATTCTTGTTTTTGGCATTCCTAACTTTCGGCATATTTATCCATAGGTAATGATTTTTTCGGCAATTTCAATCGTTCGGTAAATTTATCCATCTGCAAATTTATCTTTCGGTATATTTATCCCCACCCCGTTTATAAAAGCGCTTTTCAAGCAAAGCTTAGTGCCAGTACCTTCGTTTAATCAAATTTGCTCGTCTGTATTCACGCGTTCTTTGTGCTGCTCATGAGACGACGACGGCAACGACGACCTCTTCAAGCGCGTCCAGTCCTCCGTCTCAGGTGCGTGGACAAAGAAAACTGAAAAAGTCTGTTGAAGTTGGGAATTTAAATTTTTTTTTGGGTTAGTGTTCCTGCCATTATTAACATTAAGTTAGTTTTTATCAAAAACTAATATTTAATTGAAATAGGGGAGAGCTGCCCAGTATCGCCTATATAGCTATTTTGACTGTAAATTTTTAGATAATTAAAAATATCCGAAAATATATCGAGGTGCCAGCGATTAGGGATGGCCAGGTATCAGTAATTGGGATTCTGACCCTAGGACGAAGCATGAGTGTTTTTGAACTTTGTATAGACAATTTATCTTATTTACTTATAGGTCAAAATTCTCTGAATTACTAAAATCAAACATGAAGAAATCTCCGCTATAAATGCTGTATTCATCAGGGGCCGTCCATAAATTACGTATGGTTTTGAGGGAGGGGGAAGGAGGTGGAAGGGGGTCTTAATTAGTCTTGCATTATTACATTGTTCAACAAATAATTTAAAGTACTATTTTAAAGTCGAAATATTATTGTCGATTGATACCAATTTTATGTGTAAAAAACGGTACATTTTGTGTACTTTTTGATCAACGGATTGTTATAACAGTTTTAATAGAAGATTTTATAATTTTAAAAGATTCTCTTTATATATCTAATGCTTAATAATACACAATAACATATAGTCTTATAAATTTACAGTTGTAAAGAATTAAATTAACTGATTCTGATTATGGGTTGAATTGAGACAAATAGAGGATTCGTGAACATAATAACGCATATTAGATTTTCTTGAAAACAAGCTTCTGAATCGATTTCAAATTTTCAAATTGTAACAATACACTTCGAAGTATCGAAACACAATATTTTGGATACACGAGCAGGATGACGGCAACTATGGATGTAGTAAAATTTTATTTTGTAAAACATCTTTGATGCGCGATGAAAATTTTATAGAACATGTGGCTCGACACAGATAAATTTAAAATAACTACAATTTTTACATAAAAGTACATTTTTATGTAAAAGTATTTATGGAGAATTTGAACGTCCCTTGAATATTTCTCAAAAGCTTAAAGATTATTTTTCAAAGTTTTTCATATTGTATGAACAGTTTCTATAATATTTATTTTACAATTTTGAGTATTTTTACTTTAACCAAATTAGAATTATACGATTGTAAGCGTTTAAAAACTGCTTGTAAAATCGTAAAATTAAAAAGTAAGAATCTAAAAATGTGTACGAGGTATATTAGAAGACGATTTTTCTAGTAGAATGGATTGTGAAAATCTCGAAGCAAGATTCAGGAGTTGGCGGCACGCGAACCGCTTGTATTTCTCGTGTCTGCCGCTAATTAGACCTCGAAAACTTCTTAATAGCCAAAGCAGTAAGTATCCTTAGACACGTTCGTCCATTGTTTCTTCTCTCACGGTTCGCCAAACTATAGAGAGATCCTTACATTGTTTCTTCTTCGCCTTGCGGTTAACATCTTCATTACTGCATTATGCGTGTGATTTTCTGTATCTTCTGAAGTTGCGGATATGTTTTTATTTCTACTAATTAGTTTTTTAATTTCGAAGAAAATAAATTTATGCTATTGTATTTATAATAGCATAATAATTTATTATTTTATGATTCTTCTTAATACTTGAACTGATAAAATATATACGTTCATAGAAAGATAAAATTATGATACAAATAATATTAAAATATCTTTTCTCATTTCGTGAAAGAACAGACTTCAATTTACAAATTCGAACGTAACAGTAACAACGTTACGGGACTTACTTCTAAGCCTTTATTTTATAAATTCGCCATAAAAAGATGATGAATACGAAGAAAGACTAACGCATTTCAGCGTTCGCAACGAAGAGTATCGTGTTTGAACGTTTGCTACGAAGAGTATTGCAGTTCGAAGATTTGCGACGAAGACTAACGCGGTTCAGAGTTTTCGAACGAAAACTATCGAAGTTCAGAGTGTTTGGACGAAAACTATCAATTTCAATCTTTTTACGGAGAGTTTCAATTTTTATAGAACATTAACATAATTTCAAAATAAATGATTAAGATTTAACAATGCCCTTTTACTTTTCAACTTCTATTTTCTATTGTTCTCATCTAGTTGATTTTTTGAGATTTGTTTCTTTATTCGCGGAGTAATATTTTCAAACCAATGTATAAGAAGTATCTAAATTAGTAAAAGATTAGATATGTTGTGTAGAACTGAATATTCATGATCAATAATAAATAGCTCTACGATTGCCATAGTTTTGTCAAAAAGTTCTGAATCGTCCGAAACTGTGAACTGCGATAGTCTTCGTCGTAAACCTCTGAACCGGGCTAGTCTTCGTTGCAAACCACTGAATCACGATACTTTTCGCCGCAAACGCAGAATTGCGATTTTCTTTGCCGCAAACGCTGAACTACGATACTCTTCGCCTTAAAGTTTGAAACGCGTTTTTCTTCGTATTGGGCGTCGACATAATATCGGTCGGCAATACACTTGCAGCGAGATACGAAAGCACATAAGACCATCCGCTCTTCTCTCCTTTCTTTCCTGCTTCTTCATTCTTTCAAAGTAGCTACGTGCGTATATAGGTAAATTCTCAAATCGCGATTATTGTGATTCGAACACTTAAATTACTTGTAAATCTTGTCCATGACGTTTAAAAATTCTGATAAAATTCAGTTTTATACTTTAAATTATGTAATATAATGTAGTAAAGAAATGGAGTAAAATTATCTTTCCAAATTATTGTTCTCGGTCGTCATTTGAAACTATAACAAGTGCTCACAATCAGATTGGCTCTAATTTTGTATCACTATCGTGTGATCTTGGTATTGTATAGAACTCCTACAAAGGATGAACATTTGCCTTTTAAGGTAGTTGGGTACGATAGATTTGAAAATTGAGAAGAAATAAAAAAAACAATGAACTTTTAATAATAATGTCAGGACCGTCATTTTACATATTTAAAAAGTGCGCGCATCCAGTTTGGTTCATATCTTTTGTGAATACTGTGAAATATTGGCATAGAATTGATGTCCTGTAAAGGATAAGCTGTAGGTATCTTGACAAGTAATCAAGTACGATAGGTTCAAGCATTATTAAAATTTTGTATGTTTGAGGAACGCCGATTCTAAGGATTGGTTCATATTTTTCAGTGCCCTTAATTATTGATGTTTATTTCAAGAATTTAACCCTTAATACTTCTGTTACCTGTGCAACCTTCAAAATTATATCAATGATAAAATACGGTAAATAAATTGTTGATCTGCTGGGTCTTGAAACAAAGTCTTGTTTAAAAAAATTTCTATTTCATCATCATAAATGCAGTCTAACATATCTATCATATAAGCGACTTTTACAACTAAATTGCTCAATTCTTTCCATCTCTCTCTCTCTCTCTCTCTCTTTCTCTCTATGATTGTATAATTGTATGATTGTATTTATAAGTATGAATGAACGCGTGACTGTATGAAAGTATGCACAATTTTATTGTAAACCTGACGCTCTACGTGCGATTATTTTCTTCTTTATATACATAACAATGTTATCCACTTCTTATTGTTTTATAATATATGTGTGTATTTATAAGCTTGTATGATCCTGTGTATGTATGGATGTATGAATAAGTGTAATATATATTATAATTGACGTGATAGATAAATATTGTGCAAAAGTTTGTTATTATAAGATTGACGATCAATATGTGATATTTTATATAATAATACTGACTGATATGTAACTATCATGTAAAATGAATTGTAGGGTAAACTACTCAAGAGATAGACGCTTAAGGATTTTCTGAATTTATATATCAGATTTTTGTATGATAATATCGTTTCTTTAAAACAATTTGACACTTATCGAATATAAGGAACTACACTTTATCAGTAAAAAAGCATTAGAAGTGTTAAAAGTTTTTGTTTAATTAGAAATTACAAAAGTAGTGCGAAAAGCACATATATCCCAGTAGATAGACGATTGTCAATGTCCATTTACTTTGATAGTCTATCTATTGGGTTTTTAGGTTATACATAGCGTAGACCTAATAGATAGACGATATTTTTCAAGCTACTTTATTGCATATAAAAAGAACATTTCATTCATAAATATCATATTTAATCTAATCGTAACAAGCTTTTATGCAATTAGAATTTGAAATTTTGCTTGAAAAATCATTAGTTTGGTAGATATAATCATATTTATAAACTGTCTATCTACTGGTCAGTGTCTATCTACTGGGCAGACTACCCTACATATGTATACTTTTTTAGTTTTAAAGCAAAATAAAATGTTTTCTATCTATCTATCTCTCTCACTTCCTTCAATCGGTATGCACACACTCTCCGATGGGTCTCTCAGTGATATTAAGAGTCGCGAAAGGGAGCGAGCAAAGTTCGCCTCGACTCGACAGCGTGAGCCGGCAGCCATAGCGGCGAACAGGGCGAGCAACTGCGCGGCAAAAAGGGTACAAGATGCGCGAGGCTGAGCACGAAGAGCAGAGCCGTGCTTGCACGCAGCGGAAAGAAGGGAGCGAAGGAAGGCTGCAAGCTCGTGGCGCGCGAAGGTTAAGCGGAACTTTTCAATCAAGACGCGCGCGAGACGTGGAAGAAACAACAGCGTGAGCGATGTGTTTATGCGTGCATGTGAGCGGAGAAAAGAAGGCTTAAGCGTGTGTATCTCTATTATAAAGCTCCTCAACGAAGTATTATATACGACGACCTGTGTATACAGTATTTCCCTTTCTGCGTGTATACATAGCTAGAACTTATAAAATTGAATTCACTGTTTTGCTGATGCTATCCCTTGTCGGAGTCTTTGCGTTTTCTTTTACTGCCTCGATGATCTATTTCTCGTCGATCCTTTTTCGAAAGTTTTTGATCACTGTCTCGGGGATGGAATCAACGCATCTTGATTCTACTGATATTGGTATTTCGCGTGCATTTGATTGTCGGTATTTCATGGTTAGATTCACATATTTTTACATGGTTTTATTCACAAGTTTTAGATTCACATATTGTATAAGTAGTTACATACCGAGTATAGTAAGACTGTATATGATTGTTCGACGTTAATTTTGATATTTTATATACACAGCAGAAATTATGCTTAAATTTAGATGTTGTTATGAAAATTCGATAATCATTGATGTACAACGTATATAATGTGTTTACGTGCGCGAAAAAGAACTTCTCCTCTGGAACAGCACATATTTTAGAATCCCAAAGCCTATCATTTATCATCCTACATATCATCTTCAGCGTATCGTATCATGTTCTTCGCGCAGTGTACATTGATATACGTTATGCGTCACGTATCCAATATTTTTGACGCATTACACGAGCCGTAAACATATTTTGGTAGCAAGAGAAAATAGTAACTGTCATAAAGTTGCGAATGTGGGATACAGTGAACTAGAGAGTAAACTGAAATATTTTTAAGACATTTCTCTGCTCGTCGTACAAGCAGAGACAAAAATGTTAATTAATACAATAATCAAAATGAAATAACATGTTTCGTGGGGAAAACGGTTTCTCCCTTATGGTGTACACGATATTTTTTGTAACACATATCTGGATTACGTGTTTCTACACCCGTGGAGCAGCCTACTACACTATCACTTTCCTTGATACATATTTTGTTAAATTGTGCAGCGTGCTGCGTGTAAATTAGTGTTATCATATAGTTTTCTACGCTATTTTACTCCGATTTACAGCTTTACTCCCAGTAGTCGATTCTTAAAGACGTTTGCTAAAAAACAAAAATAAAATAGAAAAAGTCTATTTTCTTGGCATGGTGCATTTCTTACACATAAGAATTGTACACGTAATTATTGTGCACAATTTAGCATTGGTCAAATATATCTATATATAATTTGATCAATGCTAAATTGTGTACAATAATTACGTGTATAATTCTTATGTGTAAGAAACGCGCTATGCCATTTTCTTTTATATCGTAAAATATTAAATGCTATAGAATATACTGAAACTTTTTAAAATCTTCATATAATTATTATAAGTATATTTCACTAAAATTAGTGTTAGGTAAGTATGAATAATAATTTATTATAGAATAGATAAGCACGATTCACTTTGGAGCTTTCCCCAGCGTTATTTGGAAAAAATTTCTTTAGAAAAGAAAAAGAAAAAGAAAAATAGTAAAGTAACACACTGCACATACCGCAACATCGCACTTACCCCTCTTCCAATTACCCCTACAGCATACCTCTATTTTCTCTTACAAGTGCATTTTCCGCCGTTTTCTCCCATTCTTTCATTCTCTCGGCGTGACGTGCTCGCAGTCGCTCGCCTTTTATCTTCTCCTCCCTTCCGTCTGCGCACCTTCTCACCTCTTCCCGATCGCTCGCTCTCACGTCTAGCAGCAGCAGCACTGGCGCGCGGGGTTATTCAGTTTTATCGTTGCGCAGGCGACTACGTCGTTTTTCGCCGCAGTCTTCGAGATGGAACGCGATGCGGCGATATTGCCGGATCAAGGTTGTAATAAACACTTAAGGCGCCGCGATATCATAGATATATGGCAACTTTATATGACGAAATTAAAAATAAATACACTATTTGGGTCCAGAAATCTCAAAAAAGAATTGAGTACTGAGGTTTCCAAACGTTTTCTATCTTATTTTAAGGGTCGAATTATGAAGAAAACCGCGATTGAACAGTGAAAATTGGCCATGTGATTATGTTTTTTTGACAAATTAAGTGTTTTTTATATATAGCAAATAAGAGGTATACTGCGCAGTTAAAAACTGTGTACACAAAGGTGAAACATGTTTTTCCAAAAATGTTATAAAAGTACAAGAGAAGACCATTAATATGAGTTTTTGTTCGTTGAAAATGGATGCTCCGGTGTAAAGTTATGATCAATTAAAAAAGATAATAATTCGTCATAAAACTCAGAATCTGCAGAAAAAAATGAAAAATCCGTCTGTTTTTACCTCATTTTCAACGAATTATTACCCTATTTTCAATTAGTCATAACTTTGTATCGGAACATCCATTTTCAACGAACAAAAACTCAAATTAACGGTCTTTTGTGTTACTTTTATATACTTTTTGGAAAAATGATTTTTCATTTTTGTGTGCACAGTTATTAACTGCGCAGTGAAACCCGTTCTTTACTTTATATAAAACACCGTAAAAAACACATAATTTTTCACAAAAACATAGTCACATGACCAATTTTCATTGTTCAAACGTATTTTTCTTCATAATTTCTCCCCTAAATCAAGATAGAAAAGGTTTGGAAACCCCAACATTCAAATTCTCTTTTTGTGATTTCTGGACCCAAGAAAGTGTATTTTTTGAGATTTTATCATATACATATTTAGTATTTGAGGCATATATATAAAGTAAACGAGAAATATAAGCAGCAATTTTGCACGATTGCTTTGTCAAAACAAAACTGCATATTGTACTGAACAAATTTAAGTAGCTAGTTTTTAATATATAGTTTTTGCTAAAACAATATGCAGACCTCTAATCTTTTCCATTCATCATAAATAATATTATTGCAAATAGAAACCGCAAGCCGCGTATCCACAAGCATAAGTTAGACGAAACTTTTACCGAAGTTTTATGTATTCCTAAATAAAACATCAATTTTCGAAATTACGTAAATATTTTATTATTTCATCATTCGTCTACAATCTCTATTTCTATTTGCATTATTTGTGGACTGGATATAATTTTGTGAATTTGGAGCTATCTAAAAAAATAACACGATCGACTTGCGAATAAGCTTTGTGCACCGGGTTTAATTACACCGACATTCAGACTTCAATAATTTTTTGTTATAATTGAAATAACATAGAGGTGTAAATCTTATTTTAGCGCAATCTACGTTTTAAAAATTACCTATTAAAACTTTTGCTGTTTAATCTGCCAATTAGTTTTTACAAATCAATTGTGCAAAGGTACGGCTTTTATTTCCCATTTACTACATATATATAGGAAATAAAAGCCGCACCTTTGCACAATTGATTTGTAAAAACTAATTAGTACTATTATATCAAGTTGGCATATATTTATGATTACAAAATAAAATAAAATTGAATTAATAATCAACATTAAGTTTCACTGGTTTCCATATTGGTTTCCTTTGTTTTTCTCATTCCACCGCAGTACATCAATCTATATTGTTGACCATCATCCACATACTCTAAAATCTCCGATATATTAATTAATACTTAAACCCTAATTTTAATCGAAAATCCTACATTTTGCCTACACACGGCCAAAGAGTGCATGCGTGTTTTGGAACTCTCGAGACTCTTCCAATTTCATCCACAGGAGCAAGCGCACGCGACGAATCCCAAAGCTACGTAAACAAATGCGTCAATTCACTTCTCCTGTAAACGAGCTTCGCTCCTCCCTATAAGTCCATACCGTACGCAGCCCGCACATTACTTCAAGGTCTTGGTACACTCGCGTGCGCAGAGCAAAGTAAACTGGACGCCAATGCAAAAATATCGTACACCGAGTTTAAACTGTTTTCATAGGGTAGGAACGGGAAAAAATAACTTGAGAAAATTGTGATTAAGAACATTTATATTAAAAACTTAGCAGAAAAAGGGGAATACATAGTGCATCGCACGATGTGCATACTGTCGTGTCGATGCTGAGACTGCCGGAGCTTTCGCACTCCGCTCTGCATAAAAGATTCTATTGGAAATGGGGTATTTCCCCATACAAATTCCCAATTAAAACCGATTAATTTTATATTAAATATTTATCGCCACGTGATATATTCATGCGAAAATGGTTATTTTTGCAAAAGTTTATGTGTTCTCTAGATATCATTCGTTGTTCTTATATGAGCAACTTTTTTCATATTTTTAACTTATTTTTAATAATTAATAATTTTTTTTACAATGTACGTTTAATGGGTTTAACTTTTACATTTAATGGGACATTATCCTATTGAAAAAATAATCAAACCCATTCAACATATCTTGTAAAAAGTGCTATTAATTATTAAAAATAAGTTAAAAATAATAAAAGAGTGGTTCATATAAGAACAACGAATGATATCTGGAGAACACATAAATTTTTACAAAAATAACCTTTTTCACCAGAATATATCACGTCGTAATAAATATTTAACATAAAATGAATCGGTTTTAATCGGGAATTTGTATCGGAAAGTACCCGATTCCCAATAGAATCTTTTCAGCAGGGCGGCTTACATGATACCTCGGGCCAATTGTCCTTACTACCTGGTCCAGACGTACTTCTATCGTCGACGAAGCAGACGACGGGCCTGACTGTGTTTCCCCAGCCATAAACTGAAAGTGCGCAGCACCGTTTTCCGCAGATCTTACCGCAATAAAAGAATATACGCGTCATTCGCGACACCCTTTTATAAATCGACCTAGCTTAAAAATATTAGGCTGGAAAAATACGCATCTAAATGGTCATCCTCAACGACCTCATACTTAGCACGTACAAATAAAAAAATTAAAATATTCTACCGGACATACTCAATTTCACACAAACTTCTTACACGGGCGTCCTCGTTGCGTCGCGCTGCGCTCAAGACCTTTACAGCGAGAAGCGCCGCTGCTTTTCACGCCTCGGCGATGCTGCAATGCAGCAATTTTACGTCTTTCAATTCTTCAGCTCGCCGCGTCACGCCGAGTGTATATCACTTTTATTCGTTCGCGCGCGCGGTTTTATATATACGGTTAAAAGAAGAGCGGAAAAAACAGCAGGGAGATATTACACGTGTATACGCGTTATGCGGCCGAATGCAACGGTTATAATTGGCCGAAGCCATTTGTGTATATACGCGAGCCAAGCCCCTCGACGTTTATACTTGCCGGCGTTTATTTTAAAAGCGCTTTTAGCTACGCCGAATGTAACATCTCGCTCGCGCTGGTTCGCTATTTTTTTTATTCTCGCGCCGCAGTAGCGGTGCGGCGGCGTTTAATATGCGGCTCGCGCGCGATAAAAAATGTAATCTTTCGCGCGCGTGGCTCGCGGATCGTGTATGCCTGTATAGGGTAGATGTGCGTGTTAATGCGGGCGTCCGTATTACTGCGGGTATCCATATTACCGAATGTTTTTCTTAACAACAGTCGAATATATAGAAACAAAATACGTAAATAGATAATGCAAAAATATCTGTTGAGTAATGAACATTATTTACAATAACACTCTGTTTTTGCATTTAACTTTCAGCTCGACTCTTTTTATTTTCGCTTTAAATAATTACCGTGTATTATTCCACTTATTTTCACATAAAGTATGCTATATAAGGTACACACCCAAAATTTTAGCTTAAATATAACAAACCGATAAAGTTCGGATTTTTTTAGTAAAAAAGTCGTCTTTTTGAATTTATTTTGCTTTACAAAGTTTAAATTGCTTAAACAATTTTTGGAACTCTTACAATAGCGCTCATTTTTTGTATAGTATTTGAATTTTTAACCAATAATATTAAATATTTAAGAAGTTATGATTTTATTAAGTTTCGTTATAATAGTCTCCTGTGACCGCTGTGCAATTTTTTTGACATGTGACCGTAAATAGGATTAACTTGCCTCTTTCTTCGAAACAATTCGTAATATAACCTCTAAGTCTACAGCAATAAGTACGCAGTAATAGGTATATGAACTTCATTTTATTTTAGGTAAATAGTATTTATGGGAAAGTATGTAAAGGATGATTTTTCCGATAAAGGACGTAATTTCTCATTGTGAAGCATATATGTTACATTAGCATACTCGTTTTATTACGCCTTCATGAAAATAAAACATATATCTAAAGTAATTGATACATAGTAATTGGTACACCACTCTCTATAACACGCGAAATGTGTCTCGTCTTACAATATTTAATGATTTTCTTACATTGCACATAGTTTTAATACTTACTAATTGTTAAAATATAAACAAAATGTATTGTACTTTTAAGTAAAAGAAGAAAATGTATTACATAAAGAGAAATATTCCAGTAAAGTGAGGTATCGCAGTAATAGGAAGTCATACCGTCGTGATTGGTACGTTGACCCTATATAGATACACGATAGCCGCGTGCCAGCGTGGGTCACGTAACGAATGAGTTGCAGCGGGAAGGCCGGCACTCGAGCTGCGAGCGATTGCGGCTCGTCACGGCAACTTGCGTCACTTCTCTCTCTCTCTCTCTACTCTCCCATGCTGCATAGGAGCGAGCGAGAGTAAACAATGAATAACGAAGCAACGGAAAATGAAAAAAGCGCGAGCGCGTGTCCGCGTGCATATGTGCGTTTTGTAAGCCAGTGGGTGACAGGTGAAAAAAAAATGAGAGAGAGAGAGATAGAGAGATCCGTGAAGGGAGATAGCACAAAACGGATGACGGACGGGAAAAAGGAACGATATATAGCGCGCGTTATTGTGCGCGATTCGGATTCCTGCGTGAAGGTGGCTCTCTCGCGTCCGCGGGGATATATCATTATGGATGTACGCGAGCGACACGTGAAGTGGGGGAGTCGAGAAAAAGAAGGGGGTGAGGATGTGTCGTCGAGGCTTGGGTTATCGTCCTTTTGCAAATTCCGAGCGAACCGAAGTCTCGATTTTGCTCGGTCGGGATATATTAACGGCGCGGGTGTACAATTGACTATCGATAATTTGAAGTTTAGTTAGCGAAGAATTGGTATTCTCGATTCGGGACCATAAAAAAGTCGAGTTTTTGAAAACTTATATTTTTAACTTTGTCGTTCCCGTAAAGGTTCAGGAATTTGCGTGTAAAGCCTGCGCGTGATGGGGAGCAGACAAAATAGGAAAATCGAAGAATTTATAACTATTCTTTGCTGAGATCATACTCTAGTACACTTGAAAGATATTAACACTGCAGTATGACAACGCGACCATTTTCTGGCCGCTGTATCTTACTTTAATTTCTTATATCTATAGAACTAATAAGAAGAATACCCTCAGGAAAACGGATTTTGATGAGGCTTCAAGCTACTTAAGCTTTGTTTCGTATAAAAATATTAATTTGATCCAAAGTTTTTCACAATTGAAGATGGTGACTTAAAATGCATGCATATTTCATAGTTTCATAGATTTTACGTATTTATGTTTTATAACGACATACGGCTATAGCTCTGGCGCATCAATTAAAAATCAAATAAAATTGCTCTCTCTATCTCTCACATACACACACACTCTCTCTCCGCCACGCAAATGGTTGTAATCGCAAGTAAAGCGGAATTCGTTTGAATGAAAGAAAAGACGGGGGAGTGACAGCTGTACGAACTCACTCGCTTTTTCACGATCCTCTGCAGAAACGCTCGCTTTTACCGAATGTCAAACGCCGCCATTCGGCGCATTATTCAGGTTTCTTAGGCTCGACATTTCTCCTATCCGCGTCGGCTGTGTACACGAGCAGCCATAATATACAGCGAGGTGCCTTCCCTCCCACGCTCGTTCCGATTTTTTTTTCTTCTCGCTCGTCGTGTCGAATAATTCTTCCTTTTTCCGGCGCTGTGGAAAACGCGTTAGCGGAACGGCACTTTAATGCAACGACGACGACGTCGATTCAGTCGGCGCGTATCGAATATTGTGGTTGAATAATCGCGGAGGGGGGCTCGGTGATGGCGGTTTCGATTACAGGAAAAGCAGATAGCGCGCACGGTGAAGAGTTCTGTACTTAAAATCGTTTCGACTAAAAAATCAGCGATTCTTAGAGTAATCAGTCTGCATAAACTCGTGTATTTCTTATAATAAACATAGTTTTACTGATTGTATAAGAAATGGGTGGGGGTAAAAATTTAGAAAAATAAAAATTGGAAAAGGTAAAATTACGAAAGTTAAAGTTTTGAAAATTCAGATTAGGAAATAAAATAATACCTAAAATGAAAATTTGGAATTTAAGATTTAACGAAAGAGAAAACGTAGAAAAAATAAAAGTATGAAAATAAATTATTTTGAAAAATAATTAATTGGAAATAATGTAACTTTGAAAAATTAAAATTGAAATTCTTTATTTTTATTGAATTCTTGACGATTTCTATTAAAATAATAATTATCCTTATACTTAAAAAATTGTTATTTCAACATTTATTTTTTTAAATTATATGGTTTATAAAATTTTGTTTTCGTAATTTATACTTTCATAGATTAAAATTTCAAAATTTTTTAATCAAATATTTTATCTATCCAATAATTTTGTTTTCATAAATTAACCTTTCCATAAATTTAAATTAAAAATTTTTTTATTAAAATTAATATTTTTCAAAAATTTTACCCCTACCCAAAAATCAGCGTTTCTTAAAGTTAGCAATCTGCATAAACTCGTGTATTTCTTATAATAAACATAGTTTTACTGATTGTATAAGAAATTACCTTTTTAGAATACGAGCAAAATTTTCTTAATTTATGAAATTTATTTTTCTTTATGATGGAAAATGCCTGTGTTGCAGTGAGCGAGGAAGCGGAACTCGAAAAATAAAACGAAAGGGGAACGGTCTTTTTTTTTAACGTGTTGCACGCTGCGTGTGTTTTTGGGAGATTTTGGCGTGCGAGTACGAGTTTGAGTGCACGTTTGCGAGACCGCGCTTTTTCGACACTGCATATTATTCATACGGGGAAGAAATTTTTTGTACGAACGAAGTGCTCTTATTTATTCAGTCGCTGCGTTTAACGAGTTCTGGGAAAATATTGTGTAATTATTATGGCCGTGCGAGCTGCTGTTATTATGCCTTGTGGTCGGGATTTCTATTTTAAATTTTTATTTTTGACATTTATGTTTACGGTCTAGCATATGGTGAAAGGGGAGAGTTATAAAAAGAAATTGCGGGAACGTAGTGTATAAAAACGATAATCCTGCTTTTAGTCCAGTAGCTTGGAAAATAAAGTTACTTATGACTTGCAGGCACCTATAATTTTAATGCTAATTTGGAGTGATTTCTTTTATTTATTTTACCTTTTTGTATACCCTTAAGGGGGCTCTACGATGATTTTTTCGAAAAATTTCGGAATTTTTTTAATGTTTTAAAAATTGGTTCATCTCATTCTTAACAAGTAGAAACAGCAATAATAATAAAAATAATGATATTTTACATTTTAAGCTAAAAAATTTCATAGTTTAGTCAAAGCTATTTATTGCAATTTCACCTAAATTTGATCGTTTAAAGGCTGTGAAAATTAAATAAAGAAAGTCTTTTTTTTTGTTTTTACGTTAAAAATGATCTGTACTTTCTATTAAAAGATTTTTTATCTATTTCTATAAATATAATAAAGTTTGGTAAATTTGTATTAACGTATTATAAAATAAAACTACATTTTTCATTATTTTTCATCAATTGCTGTTTTCTCATTATTTAAATTTTCAATCTTCAAAAAGTTGTTGGCGCATACTAATAAATCTTGATAAAAATTGTAGGATACGGTCTTTGAAGCATTCTCAACATTAGTTAGCTGAAATATTTTCTAAATATCCATGAGAACGCTCATGTTAAATGATTGTATTAACAAATTTGCACTGTTTTTAACAATTTTTAAACAACAAATATGTATTATTTAAAAAAAACACATAGTTGAGTAAAAATTGGTAGTGTCAGCTTACTTATTTTTATTTCACTGTTAAAAATACTATCAAATTTTTTGGTTCATTAATGTCATTGTGGTGTGCGCTGACATATTTTACCGTACGCCCCAATTTTACTTAAAATAAACCTATTATTCTCAATAACTTCAATATTATTTGATAAATTTAAAAAAGAATGTGTTTATCAATTGATAATAGCATTATAAACATACCATGTAAATATTATTTTGTTAGCCTTAAAGCTACGGAAATTTTATTGTTCACCTGAGAGCCTCCTTAAACATTCTTTTTAAAACATAATTTTCTCAATCTTCTCATATAAATTATAAGACTTATATTTTACCTGGATAAAAGTAAAAAAACTTTCCGTTCACTTGCGAAAGACAAAAGAATGTAACTCGACGTTACTGCAGTACCTACAATGAAATTTCTTGTGCAATTAAACACAATCATCTCTAAAAACTCTTCATTCTGTACAGAAACATTAAACTACGTAATTTCAAATAGAAATACCTATAAATACGTCCCTTTGAGCTTCCAACACTGAACTACGACTTTTCTTTTAGGACCCGTTGAACTGCCAGTCATTTTTCCTACTCCACGTCGACGTAACGCTCGCCACCGAGTTGCAAGCCTCCCCATCCTCGAGTTGCTCTCGCTCTTTTTTCCTCCTTGCCTTCCTATTTTTCTAGAGTCCCCGCGCCACCGACCGACCGACCGATGGCCACCGCGCGTTAGCGGTACACCGTATTTCTCCGTGGATACCGGACGGCGGCGTTGAAACTTTCATGAGGCTCAAAGGACTTTGAGGCTTTGACCGCGGGAGCAAAACACTCGGTGCCGCTGGTAGGAGTAAAAAGGCCACTTTGCATTTGTAATTCAATGCTACCGCATCCGCTGCTCGTGCTGCTTGACATGTATATTGCGTGCGCTTTATGTGTTAGTGGACTTAATTCAATAGAACACATAAGGGAAGGGAGTGGAAGAGGAGGCGAAGGGAGCGAGTGTTGGTTTAGTGGATTGAAAGAGGACAGGATACGGAAGTTATAGTGTTTGTAGTGTTTTGAAGGTAGTGCACGGTTTAGAAAAATACAGAGAGAAGTTTAGTAGAATTTACTCGAATGGTCAGACGGAATTATTATGGAGCGCATTTACCGACATCATGCGTAATATAAAATAAAATTGAATTAAGTTAGGGGATAGTTCTGTTATACAATTCAAAACGTAATATAAACCAATAAATATAATTTTTCATATTAATTACGGTTCTATAAAGTTTCTCTAACGTATTTTAAGAGGTGTAAATGTTTAGTTGAAACTTTCAGGAAATCTTTAGAACATCATTTTCTAAAACAATAAGCAGTAATTGTAAAATTAAGAAATAATTGTATTCTATAGTAGTTACGAATCATTAAAATTAATAAAATCCTGGTATGTATGCAATCCAAATTTGTACTAAACAAATTAAGTTTTGATCTAAACCAAAACTTTTTCAAAAATCTGTTTCACTATTTTTAAAAGAATGATATTGTTACTTGAAAGTTTTGTATGCACGTTGCCGCTAAAATTACCATTTGAACGTCCGTAAATATTATGGACTAATAAAATAATACGCATGATAACTACATCTCCAAATATTTTTTAAAGAAACTTCTTTTGTAAAATAATGATGCCAATGTATATGGTTAATTTTTCAATTTTATATTATTTTTCGAGCTAACATTTTTAAGGCTCCTCAACTCCAGTAGAACAGCCTCGAATTGGTCAGCCCGGCTAATTTATATCACAGATCACACGCCCTAATCTACACTACTTACATACTCACCCAATAAAACAAATCAAATTAAATATATTTTTCCACGATCATTCTCCATCGCACCTTAAACAACCTGCATTCAACAAAATCAGAATTCAATTTCCCTTTCCGCGCAAACACAACGTCGCAAGTGTTTGCGCCCACACCTACACCGATACACTTCTCTCATCGGCTTTTCCGCCGCGGTGCCGCGCCTCGCGGCAGTTGTGCAAACTCAGTCGTCCCCGTAGATACGCTTGTGGCGCGTCGCGCTGCTGTGAGTTCTCGACGCCTTCCCACCCCCACCTCCCAAATACACGTATACCTGTATACACGGCAGCCTAGCCGCGACACCTCTTGCTGCATCGTCACTTTGGAGACGTCGGCGCGCTGTATCCTACTTCGACGTACCCGCGCGACGCCCGGCGACTCCGCGACTATAATGCGATAGGATTCGACGCGTCGCCGGGTATTCGGCTCAGATCGGAGGTTACTTATCCGGCGAGCTGTGGCAGATGCCTGCGGCTCTCTTTGTCATCAAATACCGCGAGTTCGTTTCTGGTGATGTATCGGGATAGTATGAAAAAAGAGACGGGTTCTTTATGAGTGTCATTTATATTTGGTGTACTCAAGGTGAGGCTATATGTGATTGCAACATCAAATTCTCTCAGCTTTCAATTCAACACTATGAATTTTGATTAGGTTGAATATAAGTATATCAGAAAGTTGTTCGTGTATTTTGGACTTAATTTGATCAATATGATTTGGTTTTATTAATAGGAAACCTTTTAAATTGTAAAAAAAATGGATGAAATTAATAGACGTTTCTGAATGCGTTCCATGTGCATCCAGATTTCTCAAGGGCCTTTCTATCATATTTTTTTATATTTTTAAAATATTTAGTACTATTGTATTTACAACGTATTACTCTTTTATATATTGGCTGTTTGATTCGATTGGCTGTACAAAAATGCAATAAGTTCACTGCTCACGAAAGAAAGTAATGACATGTTGTAATTACTCAACAATGAAAACAATACACTCGTAGTCAAAATTAGACTATACCATCATGGACCCTATTGTGGATCAGTGTCTTTAATTATGATTTATTCGGTTATAAATTATTATTATGAAAATTTCGCATTATTTTTTTTTGAAACACAAGAATACATTTTTTTTAAATAAGAAGAGTCATCATGTAAAACTTTCATAATATTGATTTAAAACCAACTGATTCGAAATATATAATAAGATCCGTAACGGTATAATATAAATAAATAAAAAAGTTTTAGATATCAGTCTCAAATTCCCCTTAAAATAAATTATTCAACATAAGCTACTTTCCTATCGCGGTTCCGCTTGTCCCTCGCGCTTCTTCTCCGGTATCTCGCGTTTACCCAGGCTACAACCGCAAACGAGCTGCGAGTTCAGCGACGCGTGTGTATACGTGTGCTCTTCTTCGGGAAATAGCCCCCGATAACGCGTCGCTGGTTTTACTGAAGTGGCTGCGATAGACGAAAAAAAAAACCGGTAAAAGCCGATAGGTGGACCGTTTCCCAGTTTTTTTTTACCAAAGCACTGCTCGACAGAGGAAATAAATAATGCATGATGGGAGAGCGAGGACTGCGTGATCATGAAAAATATTTAAAACTACGTAAAATGGGAAAAGGTCTTTGGGTTTGAATGAAAAAAAGGTAGGCATTATGTTTTTTTTTCATAATTATATAATATAAAATATATAATAGAAATATTGTGGAAATAATAAAAATACGGAAAAAGGATAATAATAATGAATAACATTTTTTATTTTTTGTGAAGATGTAAATACATGTCTATGGCTCTTACATGTATACATACATGCGTTAACTACAATCGAACTCTCTAATTACTTTACTAGTAAAGATACGTATCAGAAAATTTCCACTGCGCAATTGTTCGAATATAGCTGCAGTTGGCCTTAAATCTTTAGAATGACGGGAGAAAGAGTACTATTATTTGCCAGCAGCCTAAAGGTTAATGCATTTAATGCTTCTGTGCGTATATAATTCAAAGGAAAGCAACGCTATCGAAATAATAATGTCTTTATGACTTTGCATTACTGCGATGTATCTCACGGGTAATTTGAATATTTCATTATTGGAAAACTGTCCCGTTCAATAAGGACCTTGTATCAGACATTTCATTCCGAGTTGGTGATGTATAATCCGAGGCAAGTAATTACCTCGTTTCTTCGAATCCAAGGGAACATTAATGAAATCAGATATGTATTTTTATTTATCGTACGTTTTTTGTGCAGTACATAGGTATCATGCCGTAAAATTGTATTTTCTTTTTATAAATGCTGTGCTTAATAGTTTGGGTATTAACAGTAAGGTTATCGCGTGATTCCCAGAGATTCAATATTTCGCGTTCTGCCCGATATTAATGAAAATATGTCATAATTTAGCTGCTAACTTATTAATGTACAGTAAAATCTATTATTTACGTTGTTTCCGAACTAGACTAAACCAAATAATAGTACAGGCTTGCAAGGTTCAATTACAAAATAGTCATTTCCGATGTAATTTTATACGCTAAATTCGAATCTGTCTTCAGGATTATCCTAGAACGTCAGCATATCAAGATATCTATCATAATCTAAGATTTTCAAAAACATATTTTGGCATTTTTCGACGTTCGGTCATATCAATATTATCCCCTGATCAGTATTCTCATTAATTTTACAATAACGTTCTATCATTCACCATTCAAAACCACTTTATTTGCCCCGATTCGACTTCTCTACGCCGAAATACACCAGCTAAATTTTAATATTTTCATAGTGATATAAGTTTTCTTTTTTTTTGGGTTTTTCTAGATTTTTCCCAGGTCCGATAAGTTGATTAGTAAAATCGCTATATATTATATATATATATATATATATATATATATATATATATATATATATATATATATATATATATATATATATATATATATATATATATATATATATATATATATATATATATATATATATATATATATATATATATATATATATATATATATATATATATATATATATATATATATATATATATATATATATATATATATATATATATATATATATATATATATATATATATATATATATATATATATATATATATATATATATATATATATATATATATATATATATATATATATATATATATATATATATATATATATATATATATATATATATATATATATACACACATGATAGGTCGTCCAGAAAGGTCAAGAACAGTATTTTTTGCACTTTTAGGTTTAAGGATATCTCGAAATGCTAACATCCTGGAGTAATTCTGAGGTCGAATTCAAATTTAACGTAAAAGATTGCGACGGAAATGACAACTCTAGTTCCTGTAATTTTTTTTACGTCAAATTCTGTTTTCCTATGATAATTATTAAACAATGTTTAAGGTATCCAGCGTAGATTAAATTATATAACAGTATATAAACGTGTGTGGCCTCACTATCACTTTTCTTTTGAAGCTATAAGGTACTCAAAATTTGTTTGTTGGCCAAATAGAATACCTCGTAAGGATTTTAAAAATTATTAACTTACGATTCTTAGAAATAATCAAATAAAATGTTTAACATTCATGTGTAATTGCCACCTATTTGCGTGGTGAATTTGTCGGAGAATCTTAATTCCTGCAGAGAATCTTTCCTACATATATTACCTTAATATGAATGACATTTTCCCCAGTCTCCTCAGTCTCTATCTGTATTCAAATTTTAATATTTAATTTTTCTAAACATCAATTATTTGATTAACAGACCTTCCAGATTATTTTACATGTGGCAATTCTTCGAAAACCAATGATCACTCTTTCCTGTAACTTCTTTTAACCGGCTTTAACGTGCACCATCAATCCAAATGAATAAAAATCCTAGGAAAAAAGTAACTGAAACCCTGTCATTCATCGGGTAACGTTCCTTTGCCCGTAAATACCGGCTGATTGCTATTCCCGTTAAAGCTCGGTTCTCGGCTCATCCTCTTTGTCGTCAAAGAAAAGCGACGTCGAACGGGAGCTCGTCAAGTACCGCAGAAACTTGTCCCTGACACAGAGTAAAAATGATTATCCAGTCAAGCACGCTAATTGCTTGTTCACCAGCTTGTAGAGAACATTATTAATCGCGTCATTAAAAAATAAAGGACGATTATACTTCGTTGTTTGAGCGAAAAAGGATAAAGCGAACTCTTCGAACGGAGCGCGGAAATTAATTTCATAAAGCCTGCGTATATTATATGCAGAGCGGAAATAGTCCGTCAATGAATCGGTTATTAACTTTGACAGAAAAGCGTTGTAGAGCTGAATATCGTTTAGAATTCAGCCACTTTAGAAATTTGAAAAGGGGGTAACTTTGAGAATATTTTTAACTAGATAATAAAAGGAATACATTTTATTATTTATACATATATTTAATAAAATATAAAAAGATATTTTTCACTAAATAACGTTCTTCAAATTATTTCCTCCACAATATTATGTATTTTCATAAACAATATTCCCAAAGCCTCAACGACCTCAAAAAAGCAAGGCATCGTCGATGACTGTCGGCACGCAAGCGCGTCGCCATCGGACGGCTCAATTTGCGAAATTGTTGCAAGCCGCACGCGATCGACCAAGACGACGACGATCCTTCCGAGTTCTCTCAATCAAAGTGACGCAAATCGAGACGCATAATGCGGCTTATTTTTGTAATTTAGGAGGGAAATCAGGCGCTGACTAGCCAATTTATTAATGCAATTTGTGATAAATGGCTTTTATAGGAAAGGGCGAGAGGAAGGGGAGAATGCTGCAGGCCATTTTTTAAAGAGTTGAAAGAAGTTTTATTGAACAATTTTAATTACTTTGAGGTATTATTCACATGATATAAATACATAGAATAAATACATATTTATTGTAGTTTTTCGTACAAAAATAAGACAGAAAAGTCTAATGGAGAAACTTTAAAATGTTTCTTGCGTATGGCAATTTGATAAATTTAACTATTTGTTAAAAATAAATTATTTTCAATTATTATTATATCAAAATTATTTAAATATTATTTAATATATAATTGATAATTTATGAAAATCCCAAAAATAGTGTGAGATTCCGCTTATTACAGCTTTTTAACACAATCTTACAAGCTCTTGTTTCATACTAGTGCTTTTAAAAAAAATCTCAAAAGGTCTTTTCATCTAACCCATGTGTATGAGATAACTTTCTTTCCACAACCCAAAAGCTAAACAACTACGGAATTACTCAGGAACCTGTTTCAAGCTATTACAACCGCATCGTTTGCCCAAGCTAAATACCTCAACTTGTTTCTGACTCCGGCTTTGAGGGCTAAACTTATTAAGTTTACGCTCATATGCAAGCAAAGCTCTCACTCTCTCTCTCTCTCTCTCCTCCCTCACTCTCTCCCTGTTTCCCTCTCTTCCTCTCCGTGTAGGCGTGCATTACAAATGTAAATTCAATTCTGAAAGCCAGGTCTTGAAGATTTCGTTATGCGCAGACTTATATTATTCTATGCGTGTACAGCAGCTGTAGCAGTAGTAGCTCAGCACCACTGGTGCGTAGAGGAAAATCTCGAAATAACGGGCTTCTAAAGTCTACCCTCCCGTTTAGGCGAGCCGCGATTCATTGCGAATTAAACTGCTGTATTTTACGATTGCAGACATGAGGTGCAAAACGAAGCGTGACTAGAATACTAGACGGTATTTTTGGTTTCAAATTTAATTGTTTTAGCATATAAGGAGAATCTTTAACTGGAAATGAATCTTCTAGAAAAAAATTGCACCATCGTTAATAAGATCATATGAATGACAAATAATGTAAAAGAAGAGTATTTTACATATTGGAACAACATTATTAATAATAATTGTAATATCGCAATCGTAGAAATGGTTTGTTTTGTTTGTTATTGGATTTTAATTTTTAAACTCATTTTACACCTGTAAACAATACATTCATATCTACAAATTTGATTAAGTAAAATGATGAAATAATCAATGTGTGCTGAATAAAATTTAATTATCTATAAGCGCTTGCATGCTTAAAAAAGTACAGTGTAAAATCATGTTATTTATGCGTAAATAGATACAAGACAATTAAATCAAACAAACATTACAATTAATTCTTATTCTTTTCACAATCGATCATTTTATAATTTCGATATGTTTTTTTATACTTTTTTAAATGCTTACACTAAATCGATCATAAAATTTCTAACATTCCAAAATACCCGAAAAACTAGTCGATGAATCTTGAAATTTATTTGCAATTTTGAATCTTCATTTAAAAAGGAAAAAAATTAGCCCTTTATGATAAAAAATGACCACGCCGTTCTCGAGATATAACCGATAAAAAGAAATAATCAAAAACATAACCTCAATATCTCAGAAAGTAAAAGATCTCATGATCTGAAAAAACATACAAATCATGAGATAGTAAAAAACTACCTTTTTGTAAAGTTTCAGATAAAATGCTGTCGATTTACTTAAATTATTGCGTCAGGAAAAAAAGCGATTTTTTTAACAAAATTATTTTTTTGCCGACAAAAGACAAATATGTAGCTTCATAAAGTATACAGGATATTGTTCTAAATATTCCTTATCATCTCAATTTTTTTCAAAAATTTTCCATCTTATATTTCACAGATATAACCGTTTGAATAAAAATGACGTTTACGTGTATAAAAAACAAGAGAAAGATCGGTAATTTTATGCTCTTGCAAATGCATCTTCATTGGATCGATGATGTTATTTCTAAGGTATTAAAAAACCCGAAAAACTAAAACTAAAAAATCGAAGAACCGCTAAAAAACAAGAAAGTATTAAAAAGCAAAAATGAAATTTATTGTGCCACCTTCCTTTAAGAAAAACAAAAATAATGAGCCCTGAAACATTAAGTTTCACCGTATGTATGTAGAGTTATGTCGGTAAACATCCATACACACATAGCCACACACACATACATACAGACACATACACACACCCACACGCACCCACATGCACACACACATACACACACAGTCTCAAAACATATTTCTAACATGTTTTTAGCAAAACTTTTTTTTTACTGTCACAAAGCTTCCTCTGTGAGGAAGCAAAAGTTTCAAGTAATAATACCAGAAACTGTAGGACTCTATAAATTTTTAAAATATTACTTTTGTAATTCGAAATATATTTATGTAAATTCTTTAAAACATCATGCTAAACCCATGCGAGAAGTTATTTGTGATTATCTTAGAAACATGTGAAAAAAGTTTCAAGTAAAAATATTGAAAACTGTAGAAGATAGACTTTAGCATATTATTTATCGTTATTTTAAGCATTCTTAAAAATCCTATCATCTTCTACTATTTTTAATATTTATAGTTTAAAAGTTTTTTACAGGTTTATTAGATATAGATCCAAAGATAAACAATAAATACCAAAAATAGTAAACATAAATGTAGTAATGATGAAATCAATTTCAGCAATGTCTTCCCGTAATGAACAATTTCTACGATGTGACATTATAATTTATTCTTGTTTGCAATTTTTCTTTCTAGTACGTAAAGTACTTTTCTTCTACATATATTGACCACCAGATGAATCATTATCATGTCAGTGATAATTTCTCATGCATTTTGCATTTTAAAGGTACAACTTTAGTTGGCTTTCGATATTTACTTATTTTTCGATGTACAGATCAACTAATGCAAATTGGATTAATAGTTTTTATTTGATTATTGAAAACTTCATAACCACAGCGTTTGCATACTTGGGAAATTTTATTTGAAAAGAATGTTAATAAAAGTTGCCGAGTGATACATCGAAAGCATTCTTTCCGAGCATATATTGCAGCAAATAGTTGGCAATTATTTTTTGGTATATTGAATTTTCAAGCACTAACATACGTGATATATGCGAGGTCAGCGTACGTTTAACTTTAGTTTTGGGATATTGGAAAATTGCGTATAATTAAAATGATTTACAATTTCTAATTATCAATTTAACCTTTAAAAAATGTATTTATATCGAAGAGTTTTTTAACTCGAGGAAACAAAATATCTTAAATTTTCAAAATTACGTACATTAAATGGACATGCAGATCAGAGAACATGATGCACAAAAGAGCTGCGTTTGCGTGCGCTCGCAACTCTAAGTAGAAAATCGCCTTTTCTGTCAGCCGTACTGATATATGTCACGCATATCTCGCTAGTTGAAACTTCCGCATCGTTCCAGCCAACAAAGGCGAAAGTATCGATCTACGCCGTGACTTTATATATTAGATGTAACGTAATGCAAAACCCGCTATTGCCCTTTTACGGCACATAAAGAAAATCGTTTCTTTATACACATATAATATTTACAGTATTATAAAAAGTTTACATATTTCATTTCAAAAAATCTATGAAGTAAGAGATATATTTTGAGTATTATTAACTAATGGAAATTTTACTTATTTAATCCGGTAATAAATATTTGAATAAAATTCTAACCGAGACATATTGGGTACATTATGATTCATCCCCAAGATCATGATTATTTTGAAATATGGTTGATCGTGTAATCAGCGAGTGTAGGACATCCATCTAAGTTATGTAATACTACGATGACCAATTTGCTTAGCCTGAACACGTGGCTCCCTATTTGTTATGATTATATACATCACCATATATATAATTATACTCTGACGTTAATAATCCTATACGTACTCAGAAATAGCTAATTATAAATAGGGGAAGCTGGGACAAGACGGATAACCGGCTCTATTTTGTTTCTTACCTGGTTGCGTCGTACTAAATAAAGAGAATTATTTGCAATACTTATGTACTAGAAATGTATAAAATACTAGCTTGAAATCAGCAAAACAGTCAGTATTGTAAATTTTAACTTACGTATTTACCACACTGACAACAAAATTTCATAAAACCAACTTACAAATCTATAAAAGTTCTATAAGAATCTGAGAATACAATATTGTAGCGGTGCTCATTAGCTTTTCAAATCGACCTCAGAACTTAAAATTAATAATTGGAAAGCATTTTATGAAACTACTATTGTTTTCTTTCGTTTAATAAACATGATAATAAATGAAAAAACAATCTAAATTAACAGACAAGTAACTGTAGTTGATTTCATGCCATTTGACATGAATATTACCATCGTACATGGGTGCAATATTGTAATAAATCATGTCCAAAATACTGTCATCTCCCAGGCTGTTAAGAACAGTAACATTATTCACCCAACCGTACACATACGCGTACGATCTGCATCTCCATTCCTTGCTCTCGCAGCAAAATAGATAGCGACGATGCCGTCGCAGGTTGATAAGCGCCAGCGCACAAAATTCCGAACGTAATGGGGTGGAAGCTAGTGTCACTTAGCGCCAGTTCACGAAGCGAAGTTCACGTATCGATGGGGGAGATTCCCATCTTAATTCCATCTGCGTTCTCGCGACACAGCTAACCTCTCTAACCTCCAAAATTGGAATTAATTTACTTAAGATGGTTAAGATGTAAAACCGCCATCGAAACGTGAATTTCGCTTGGTGAACTGTCGCTAGGTGACACTTAACTAGCTCCCACCCTGCCACGTTCGGAAAAGAATCACTTTCCGGTGAGTGGGTGTACGTGTGTGCTACACTGCACTGTGCATGTAACACGTGCGACTCGTATAAGCCGTGCGGCTGGCAGCAGAAGCAGCAGCAGCAGCAGAATGTCGCCGTTAATTGGCAATCAGTCCGGGCTTATCCACAGCGAGCGCTACATAGCTGCGCGTTGGAAGCTTACAAAACGATCTTCGTACGAGGCGCAGAGGGGACAGAACTGCAGCGCTCGGCGTTCATCGGGACGTCGGCAAAGAATTCAGCGGTACAGCGGAGGATCGCACGGGTCGCGTGTATACGAGTACCTATTAGTTTGGCGCTGGCGTTCGATTCGCAAGCGTGAGTAATTGAAATTGTTGGGTGAATTCGCGGAAGCGGTCGGAGAATTTTTGCGCTCGTTGTATGGGATACGAGTTCCTCGATACTGTGAGAACGAGTGCTTTCGTAAAAGAATTTGTTTATATTTTATAAATGAATTATATAAGTATGTGGGACATTTTTGTACTTTTTAAAGAAAACTTGGCCAGGGTGGTGGAACCATTTGGGCCACCCGTTTTCTATATGAAAGTACTTACATGTGTTTGTATGTGTAGTTATTATGCTTGATTTGTACGACTATCGAAAAAGTCGTGTAACGCAATAAATCGGAAAAGTGTAAAATTAGAAAATAGAGGAGAAATAAGGGAGGGAAAAGGTGAGGTGATAAAATTAAAGTAGTCGTCACTAATGTATAGTACACATGTCTATATACATAATTATGGGGAAGTATCATGCAGATGGTACCTCCAAAATTGGTAATATACAATATACAAAAAAACACAAACACACCCACACATACACACCCACACATACGCACACACACACACACACATAAACACGCACATACACACGCACACGCACACGCACACACACGCACAAACACACCCACACATACACACCCACACATACGCACACACACTCACGCACACCCGACACACACACCACACACACACACACATCCATACAGACAATTTCTGAAAATAGTGTATTTTGATTACCGGTATCTCAAAATATGTTTCTAACATGTTTCTAGCAAAACTTTTTTTTTACCTTCACAAAGCTTGCTCTATGAGGAAGCAAAACATTTTTTTAAAACTTATTCATTTAAACGTTAAAAGGTGTTTTGATGTAACCTTTTTAAAACGTTTTAAAAATGTTATGTGTTATCAGGGTATTAAGTGCTTCGAGATAATGTTTTACTAAAGTAGACATACATTTATATTCGCATGCATTGCATTCATTCTAAGTGAAACAGATTTCTATTTCACGAATAACTTATTTTCTATTGAGTATCAGCTGTACTATTTAAATTCTATAATATGAAAAAAAATTTCTACGATTTATAATTATATAACGTTTTATTATTTATTTTTAATAATAGTTTGACGTAAACGTTTAAAAATATTTGTACATTAAAGAACTACATAAATGATACATCATAAAATATTTTCGCAATGTGCTCTTTCCCATTTAGTAAACTGTCATACCTTTTCAAATAAAGTCATGTAAATTTATACTTCAATTGACGAAAAAAATGTATACATTTTTCATCTCTGTCGACACCGTGTGCGCAATGAAATTCAAAGTAGGTTATGTAATGTAATAGCGAAAGCGCGAGAGCAGGAAACATTATATACTCGGACAACGTAAAAAATATTCACTTTACTCTCGGGTTCATTTTATGCATGGGCGTTGGATCTGCTGGCAAACATTTGCCAAAACGAGTATTTTCTTGTTTGATTTTGAAATTGATTTTATTATAAAATAAATTTGCAGTCGTTATTTCATGAAAACTATAACGCAGGCGATGTTTGAAATCAATGTAAACATTAATTTGTTACATGAAAAACGTAAAATTCTGTAAATTAGAATATGGGAGAATTTGAATATGTACATGTGCGAGAGAAATTTTCGTATGTTTGATTTTTATAAAATCAAGCTTTCTGTTTATGATGTTAAGTTAAAATTTATATAGAAAATTACAATGAATATTTTTTTTATATTTTAACTAACAAGCTCGGTAAGTTTGACTGTTACAAAGTAATTATATGGAAACTTGTGGATTTTCATCGTAGATTCCAGTATTTATTCAAGATATTTCGTGTAAGGAGAAAAATGGGGCTATAAAGCACTGTTTCAAACTCTCGTAAAGAAGTTGAGTATCATCTCTGAAGATTCCTTCTAATTGAACCATATTGGTAGTAAAAACTTTATCATCATGCATAGTGGAAGTACGAAACACTGTTAGCTGTTCTATAAAATAGCTTTAGTGTTAAAATTTATAAACCATAATTATTTTGGTCTTACTTTAAAACTATTTAGAGATTTTCGTGAGAGAGAAAGGGTAGAAGACTTTCACTAGAAGTGCAGTTAAGATTTTACTTTGCATAATTTTTATGAGGATCATGCATAATTAATTGTAAGATAATACAAATGTTATATTTAAATATTAATTTGTCTACAATAACTAACGTGACTTTTACTTTAATTCATTCGGGATTTTAAGAAAAATATACAACTTTAGATGAAATAAAAGTTTTTGGACTTTACTAATACACTATTCGAATGCATAATAACATTTTATTTTAATTTTCCTATAGCACTATGAATGGTAGATGGCGCTTAGCTTATTGTTACAAAAAAAATTATGACCATGATAATGGTCTTCCATGTAGGATTGTTGGAAATAAAAAAAACAGAAAAATTCTTCAATTCAATATCAGATGGCTAAAACTAGTAATTCTACTTGAAATTGGGTTGAACCCCAAGTTGGGAAACTGAGTTGTTCCTACTAAAATTTGTCCGTAATCATGATTCTGATCCGGACTTAAACAGAACTAGGTTATCTAACCTTGATTGTTTCTTGACTACTTCTCCAATATAATTATCGTATGCTCCCAGAACCTGCTTGCGACTTAGTTGGCGTATGCTTATTGAGAATTCAAATTTCTTTAAAAAAAAATTTCTTTCAAATGTTGAAGTTTAAATTGAAATAAGTAATAGAAGTAGTTGTGAATTTAAATTAATAATTATGAATTGAATGAGCCATGAGATGCATGAAAATGTAATTTTAAGTTTTGTTTACGAAAACAAAAGAAAATTGTGAGCTTTTGGACCCCTTTCAGGTATACTTTACCCAACGCAACCGCGGTGATGACTGATTCAAGCTCCGAACTTAAGCAAACGAAACAGGAAATCGAATTGAGCACGGGGGGCTACTTCTGGTGGTCATGGCACCGAGACACGAATAATTTATTCTCTGTAAGCGCAGCGCGAGATAAACTTGTAGAAACTCGTTGTAATGATTGCTCTCATTTGTATGCGATTTACTGGAGGCGAGCTTCAGTCGGAAGTCGACGCGATTTACTGAGTCTAATTTATTGAAATAGCTCGAAATAGTATCAATAAAAAACTAGAAATTGGAGTACTGTTGCATAGATTTTTTAGACGAATTTCGTTTCTAGTTTTCTTATTTTTCACATGCTGCAAATGAACTCGGTTAACGTTATTTAACGTTATTAACAATAAGTTTGGTAGGTACTGTACAGTTCCTCTTGTTTTCAAATGTTATCAAAATTGTATGCATGCTGCAATCAATTTGTTTCTTAATGCTTGAATAAAATATAAGTAAAATATGAATAAAGTTACTTGTTCTACTTGTATACTTGAAGCAGAGAAAACATTCTATAGCTATAGAATTAATTACTGTTATTTTGAAACTTCAGTTTAAGAGCAAAGTCTATTAAAAACTTTGTTTTTGTTATCCTTTTTGTTGCGAACCGCAACTTGCACTCTCAAAGAACCTTGTATACTACATACATAAACGCACATTCACAATTTACAAACGTTCTCATCAACAAAGAAATATTCCACACCCCTCTTCCCGTTTTTTGTTGCATATTGGCCAGTCGAATGACTTGATTAAAGTGCGCCGAGTGAAAAAAAGTGTTGGTCAACGGTGCAGAGAACCAAATAAATTAATTCCCGACAAAGAGCACTCGAGATGTACATTTCATATACATTTCAAAATCCCTTGCGTGCCTATAACAAATTCACAAAACGCAATAAATAAAAATCTATCGAAACACGCTCTTCCAGCTTGTTTATTGCTTAAAAACCTTGTCCTTGACCTTTAAAAATTCTGTCAAAATTTAGAGATCTACAAGAGGACTCTAAAAGTAATTATGTTTAGAGCTTATAATGTATAAGAATGTGGGTAAAACAAATTATTATTCCCTAATCGAGTTACAAAATAAAAAATTTACGATTGTCATAATGTCAGGACCGTTAATTAGATCTATATAAAGTTTCTGCATTTGGTTTGCTTCATATTTTGATGTATATACTGTTACATATTGGTATAAAGAAGAACTCTTATAACGAGCAGGTACGTACCTTTAAAGTGAAGTAGTGAGTGAAGTAATTACTAATTAATTCATTCATCAACTTAATTAATTAATTGTTTCAGTCGAATATGATATACTCAAATATTATCAAAATAAGTTAACACATAGCGAAAGCTACCCGCGACATTTAAAGTTATTTTGTCTGGTGAGGTTTTTTAAATAGAGTGACCTTATTGGTTAATTTCTATAAATCGGGAAATTTCATTGGAGCATTATAAAAAATGTTCGACGCATATAACTTACAAGGTAGGGAGTGTACATTATAGAGCTCAGACTACGACAAGTTTAGCTACTCCTTGTTCACACAAGATACGAACGATCCTTAATTTATGTTGACGTATAACACAATTAGTAGTGAATCAATAATTAGTTAACGATTGATAATTTTGTTTCTTTACATGTTAAGGAATAGTATGATTTTTTTTCAAGCACGGAATAATTATTATACCCCCAGATTATCTGTAAATTATAAGTGTAAAAGTGATATTATAAAAATACTAAATAAAAAATTAGAAGGTCTATAAACAATGTAGTTGACATACCTTGGAAATACCTGTATACAATTTTCTAGCTTACTAATATGAATGATATAATACCTCATTGATTCTCTGAGATTCTACAGAGGACCTTTAAATATCTCAAATTTATTAGAAGACGTTTGGTCTTGGCGAGAACTAAGGGGTAAAAATGAAAATTACTTATCATGATATTATGTTTAAAATAACTAATCATAAACTTTTATAATGGACATATTGCATTGCGCTTTTTTCATAATTTACAGATACAGTACAGTGCAGCTCGCTGAAATTCAAAACGGATCGCGTCTATCTGCATCGCGGATTGTTTATCTTCCTCGTAGTATCAGACCTCTCAAGTTAAACTATTTTTATTATTTTTCAGTTTGTATTTAAATCCTATTCATACAAAATACTATAACTATTATTATTATAGGATTTAGGATTTTTCAAAAATTAAACGTATAGTTTTCGATTCCATGTCTTATATCTCAAGGTTGGTAGCATATTGGCGCTCTTACTAATTTAAGTCGTAATTTCTAGGTACCAGAAAGTATCTTCCAAAGCATCGTCAAAATTCGACAGCTACGTGTAATTTAATTTTCTTTAATTTTACTCGAATCTTCGTACCGCTACACCATTAGAGCGTAAAGCAAATAAAAAATATTGCACATAAGGAATATTTTTGTTGCATTGTACATTGTATATTTTAAGAGATTCAAACCGTAATACTTCGCTTCTCTTGTTCGCTTTGTCTCGGGAGCCAGGGACACTGCTTGTCTACAGCCTGCAGACTCGCACTGTATATCAGTTCTCGTCGATCGCATTGTTTGGCTATTGATTTTGTACGTGCATGATGCGTCGCACATGATAGACAATGGACAATCGCCTGTTGTAGTGTCAGCCGAACGTTGCTTATATTTTAACTTATAAAGTTACAAATTTTGAACAATATATGTGAAATAGTTATTTGTTATTTTTCAATTAATTATCCGTTAAATAAACGATTTTAAATACATTATTTTATTAACTTTCTTATATATATATATATATATATATATATAGCATAAAAATGTAATACAAATAAATCTGCACCATTTTGCGATACAATTAAAATTTATTAATTGTATATTTACTGAAACTATATTTGAAAAAAAAAAAATTCACGCAATGTTAAAATTGAACGTCCTATTGCTACTGAAGCATGTTAGTTTTTCATTTAATTGAGAAAATAAATGTGAGGGGCTTTATTTGTTCGCAGATGCTCGTTGCGACGTGTCGGCGAAGTGCCAAAGGCTCGTTATATTGCAACAAACATTTTCTATTTATTCACGGCTTCTCTCTTTTGCTAATCACAGTCCTCTTGTTGAAATAGCGAAAATTGATCAACTGTTTTGAATTACTGAAAGTTTCACTTGCGAATTAGTGAATTTCTACTAATTCGCCAGTAAAAATTTCACAAATTCAAAAAATACAATAAAACCTCTGCATTCTGAATATATAGGCAATAAGTACACACAAATTAAAAAACAATTTAATTTGCGCAATTAAAGAATCCTCCAACAGCCCGCTATTCAATAAGTGTCCAGTTACTACAATAACTCAGCGTAACGGAAACCTTAATTGAAGAATAAAACTGCTCGTTCCCCGGCGCACTGTTGTACAAAGCCCGAACAAACGGCGCGCGGACGGGCAGCGCGACGACAAGAAAAGCCACGCCGTGAGCGTAATTAAAGTACAAGCAGAAGTGCAAGACGGCAGCGGCTCTAAGATCCCGGGGCGAAGAAGAGCAAAACAAACAAGAGCCAGAGCGAGAAAAATGGAGGGCAAAGCGTCGGCTAATTCGTCGAGGAGGTTCGCGCGCGCTGCTTGCCGCTGGCGCAATTTCTCGCGCGATTCGTCAGCTTCTTGTACCTCTGCGTCAAAATAACGAGGCAGGAGAGCGGGAGTTGCGCGAGTCGACGGTCGTTGAATCGCAGCAGTAGGAGCCAGAGAGTCGAGTGCGCGCTCGGACCAGGGGTAGAGGTCCGGATGAGGTCAGGCGGATTGGAGTAAGGTGATTCTGTCTGTTAAAGACAAGACCAACTTTGAGGATATAAGGATAAGATTGTAAGAACAAGATTTTTGTTAGTTGTATTTACTATTCTGGAACGAAGGTCTTTTGAATGTTTTTTGTAATTGGGTATAGTGCAATTTTTTTCTTCGGCGGTATCCATGATTTTTATAAGGAACGTAAATCGACTTCTTACTTTCTACAATTTTTGCAAGATATTGAAATTCAATGAAGTTATAGCTTATTATACTAAACATAAATTCTTGAAATTTTGTCTGCATAAGTACTGTATTAGTATAATAAATATGTGTAAAATTTTAAATCAATCGGATAAAAATTACTTAAGATATTGTATTTACAAGTGAATTATGCTATCGAACAAAAATCATCGCAGGGCTTGATGAGGTCTAAGGAAAATAGGCATGCTTAAGATTTAATAAGTAATAAAGAATCTTTATGAAAAAACACATAGAAAACATTACATTTACTAAGTTGCTATTATTAAAAATAATTTTTTTTTGCTTATTATAACAATTTTTTTAATAAAAACTTTAAGGTGTATGTATAACCTTTCAAAATGAGACACTTTAGTTTAACTTCAGCTGAATGCAAGAAAACCCCAAGTTACGATAGCGGTAACCACGTAGAACAAAGTAAGTATTGTTCTCGGTTAACATTTGTTTCTAAACTAAGTACTGTAATTTTCATTTAAGCAGTATTTACTTACAACCGGCAAGGAAGTAAATTTGTTCTATTATAAAAGCGAGTAAACTGTAGTCTAAACTTTTATTTCCACTTGTTAAGAATCTCGTGAAATTAACGGGGAAACATGAACTATGAGGTGAAGCACTGCACATGGCAAAATAATTTTGAAAATTAAGAATTCATCCACTTAAAAAATTATTCAATCGACAAAATCCAAGTTATATTCACAAAATTGCGCTGGGTTTTGCAAACAGCGCAAACAAAATGCAATTACGCGCGCGTGCGGAAGCTCACCCTCGTCGAATGATTGGCGCGAAATAATTTAACGCGAGCGCGGGGCAATTCCCCCGATCGCTCGTAAATCAAGCGTAACGCCAGAGTACAGCTCGAATATTTGCGAGAGGTGACCCTTTGGAGGAGCTCGGCTCTCCGGCAACTCAGAATTTATCGTGTCGCACGCAGGAAATTAAAGAGGCTGCAGCTTGCGGTGAGGTAGATTGTGACTACCAGCAGCGGCAACTCTCATTCGCGCGACGGAGGAAAATCGCGGGCGGAGTCGGACGATGTAGTGGAAGCATAGAAAACAGCGTGTACAAACTTTACCCGTATATTACCGTTCTCTCGCGCTCTCGTCCACTCGTTTCCTGGCTCTCGATGTATAAACCGCAGCGCGGAGCGCGAAGTCTTATGAGGAAATTAATTTTAAGTGATGCATCGCGGATCGAAAAGTATCGACTATGATCGCTTTTAATTTGCTGTATCTTCCAGGCAGTTACTTTTCAGTCTGCGGTTCGATGGTACAATTTATTTTTTCATTTATTGTTTCTTCACGGCATATCTGATACTTGGTATTGTCATGAATTATTGTTATTTTCTTAAAAATTATTCTATTTTTGATTGTTTAAATTTAATCATTAACGAATTTAACACATGCAAATCTAACAATATTTAGTAGCATACAAATAATAATTAATTTGCTATCTCATAGAAAAAAGTTTTGCTATAACAATTTTAGAAACATATTTTGAGACCTTAGGAATCAATATACACTAATTTTAGAACATATGTGTATGTATGTGTGATAGTGTACGTGTGCGCGCATGGGGAAATGGATACAGATCAGCATATCTTTGAATTTGTTTGGTAAAATTTAACTTTTTAGGATTCATATTCTTTATTTTTTTACACGAAGGGACAAGAAAAATTGTATGCAGATTTAGCTTATTATAATTCTGTTATAAAAAAAGTCGCTATTTATAAAAACTCAGTAAAGTTAGTAGGAATAATCAAGTTTTTAATTATAGACGATAAATGAATTTCGATTCATATCCCGACCCGATAATCCTATAATCTAATGTCTCTACAGGTAAGAGGAGCGTGGAACTTCACTTATATAGTTAAAACCTTAATGCATATTACCGACTCGAGATTAAAAGATGATAAAGGTATCGATTGTGGAATTTAAACTAGACTAAGGTAACCGTGATCAGAATTGATTATATCGCCCGTAGCAAACAAATTAATACCAAGATTATCACCAGTGAAAAAGATCGAGAAACATCTGAAACATCGGCCATAAGTGCTATATCATGAGCGCGCACATACATCTGTACATACCCGTTTTCTAAAACCTCTCCTCGCGGAGAGGATGGTGGCTCCCTAATATATGTACATTATTAAGTTGTTTCTTTAGCAATTACTAATGTAATTACTATTTTTTAAATTCATTCTTTAGTAATTACTAAATTAATACTTATATTTTTGTAGTATTAAAAAGTAATTACTAAAGTAATTATTAAAGTAATTGCTTAATACCTCCTTAATAATGAACGGAAAATAGTAATTACTTTGGTAATTACTAAAACAATAACTTATACCAAAAAATTGTTGTGTTTTTCTGAAATAACTACTTTAGTAATTGCTAAAGCAATAACTTGATCATGTATTAGGGAGCCACCGTCCTCTCCGCGAAGAGAATTCTGAGAGATCGGGTATACGTACACGCACACATGCACGTACGCACGCATGCACACAACGTCAACTTCGCTCGATCGGATTAGCCGACAGTCTTCGAGTTTTTGTTTTTTTTCTCCTGTCTCGCTTAACGTTGCCATGATGAAAGTCTCGCACAAAGCCTTATTAAGATATCTTCAGCCAGTGCACGACTGGCGCATCGCTCGAAAATCTGAAATTCCAATTTAACGAAGCAGCCGCGTCGCGGCTGCGGTAGCTCTACGCGCCACTTAGCGCAAATTCGCATTTATAACGCCTCGGAAGTTTTCCACTTTCTCGCCGGCCGCACATCGCTTATTTGCGATTCACTTAAAAGCGGCGAAGAAAAAACGAGAATGAGAGGGAAGAGTGTAAATTAAGAGAGTGTAGGATCGAGTGAAGAAGAAGTTGCAAGAAACTCGGCGCGGATAATGTTTAAAACTATGTACCAATAGCTAACTGTGTACTGACGTGCAAATAAAGAAAGTGGGTATCTGCATTTGAATTAAATCCCAGACACTTGATAACATTCATTTTTATTTGGATCTATTTGCGTAAGATTTTTATTTAAAAAATATCTATCGGTTTCCTAAAGAGACGAACTACGTCTAGTCATTTTTGTAAAAGAAAAATAACGTTTCTAATCATTTTTATGCGAAATTATTTATATGGTTTGAATCTTTTTGCGAAATGCAGATACTGACTTTCTTAATTGGCAAGTACAAATAAATCATTGACGCGAATATTGAGTATTGTTTAGTCTGACTGATGTTGCTACACAGCAGAAATCCATTTTGAAATATTTAAAATGATGCTGACGTCTGTATAGTACAAATGTGATGCAGTAGATGCCAATGGCAACCGGATTTCCTTCTTGAATAAATTATATCAAAGAAAAAAGTCTAGTTGCTATTAGCTTCTCCCACATCAAATTCCCATTTAGTTGAATACGAAAGTTTTTAGAACACTTAATGTTCATTTCAGTATTGCATATTAAGGGGTATGATCCTTATAGAGCTTTAAATATGATTTCTATCTTCAAAATTCGAAATATACAATTAATAATTTTGTAAATAATATTTTTCACGAGTATATATACTATTTCAACACATTTCACCTTAAAAAAGTATCCTTCGTTATGATATCTCAGCACAATAATTGACCAGCACCTTTATTTTCCTGCCTTCATCCTCCTGGGCACCTAGGTTTATGAAATTAGGTCTATTAGGCCTCAAATTACTTGTAATTCATCCGATAGTGAGTAAAGATATAGAGATTATTTATTTTTCACTTGCATAATTTCCAGAAGCATTTTACTATCTCTAAAAACAAAATAAAATTTGAAAAATCACTTATGTTTCCATTTATCTTGTAATGCTTACATATTAGTGATAATTTGGGATATTTTAAATATTTATCCACTAGCTGGATGAATTACGATCATTTTGAGCCCCAGTAGACCTTTATTCATGCTTTTGGCTGGTTCGGAGGCTGCGCGCAGGATCTGAAAATACAAAGTTGAGTATGAATGGGTTAAACATTTAGTTTGTTAATATACAAATACATTTAAATAACATACCTGATTTATATCAATAACATTCTTATTTACTCAAATAACTATTTTGACTATACATAAAATATGTCATTCTATACTCATTTAACCTGAAAAAATTAATATCACATAAGTATAATGTAAAAAGTAGCTATACAAACTAAGTGGGAATAATTTACATATATAACAATTTAAAACTAACCATTCAGAGCTGTGTAATTTCCTTAGTAATCCTTCTATGTAAAATTTATCTAGGGAACAGATATTGTTTGCTCTTAGAATTTACCGTATTTATGTTGGTTATTCTGAAAATAAAAGTAGACACAAAGAACTCAAATCTTTTAAGTGCACAGATTAGTTATTCACTTTGATACTTATCTCATGTAATGAATTTGTTATGATGTTACACCCTTTTTTTCCATCCACTCTTTATGCTATCAAATCGAAACATTTAATAGCTGACAGAGGTTTGCTTGGAATTTTTTGCATCGGTAAAACAAATAACGTCCTATATAATAAATTGTAGTCTATACTGTAAGAGTTCATTTGAAACTCGTACGAATTCTGAAATCGCAGTACTAATACTATGATAATTTAAGGTCTATAACTTTTTTATTTGACTTTATTTATGCCTAAAATTTCATTTCTAAGTGGTAAACACTCTATAAATCAATAATATATTATAAAAAATTGATTTTTTTATAATTTATAGGGATCATACCTCCTTAATTTACCGTATTCATGAATTTTTATATTCAACCGATTCTTCTTCAACAGAGTCATTAATTACGAATCTAAAGTTAGATTGCCAAAATACAATATAACAGATCAAATATGACAAAATATTTATGTTCTTCCCATTTTCGTCCAGAATTCTGAATTTTCGTCAGTTTTACCTCATTTTCATGATCAAAGACCCCAAAAACCTATATGTATAAATTTGTATGCAAATATTTTTAACGGCTTTAAAGAGATATGTGACATCTACTAAGTATGTATTATTGCTAATTTTCGACTCTGATACCAAGGCAAGTGATAAATCGATCCTAAAAAGAATATTTTATTCTGATGCGTATTTTTACGACAGACAAAGCATTTTGTTATACATATTCATCGGCTAGTAAAGTAGGTCTAACACATCCCCCTTTGTGTAAGAAATGCCATTTTTAGAGTTTTGTTTTTTTTATGTAAGACGCTTCTACCTTTCACATAATTCATTAATCTAACATATTACTACGTTTTCTCATACCTAAGTCATCTTGATGCGAAGAAAATTTTGGGTCAAAATTTTGAAACAGCATGTAAAAGATTAAAATTCGTTGTAGAAAAGCAAAGGTATAACATAAATTCCAATGCACCATGGCTTAAAGGGTTAATAAATACGCTCGTTCACTGGCAAGTAATCAGTGACCCGGGTTTATTAACCTTGCTTATACCAGTGCGCGTCGTCAATGAAACCTCGCTTTACAGTAGCGACAGCCGAGCGCTCAACGTCGTTTTTACGCGATTTCGCGAGACCGCAGTCGCAGCTGGTAATAGCCGGTAATTGCGAATACGGGCGAATAAGCCGCAACGTCGACGAACATCGTAAAAGCCTCGGAAGGAAGCAGGAAGGAAAATCGCGCAACTTCCCCGTAATGCGAGGATGATACATGTTTGCTTGAATTAACGAGGGAAAAATAGAGCTAGCGAGTGCGGCGTGCGGTCGTCCTTCGACTGCACTTTACGAGCGTAATTAATTCGTCGTTCGGTGGTGTCGGGCGAATTATTTAGCTGTGCCGCTGCTGTTGCGGATCGCGACCTCGTTTTTCGGAATGCGTATCTGTTTGGGCTTTGATTTTAATTAATCTATGCTGTCGGGGATATAACAAACGAGAACTTCTTATATAAGTGGGAGTAACGATCACTGGAGAGTTAGGGTACAGAAGAGTGGGAGAAAATAAATAAGGGAGAGTACCCCAGTATGACCACGCATATCTATTTTAGCTGTAGCTTTTGTGTATTAAGATGAAAATGAAAATTTCAAAATGGAATTAGGGAGTTGTATGAATGGACCTTTTTGACGTAGTAAATTAGTTTTGGCCGAATTTAATAATCTGCCTTAAGTATTACTTAATAACGAAAAATGAAGATTTTGAGTGTTTGAAAAAGTGTTTCCCAGTATGACCATCTAACGATTATAGCAGAGTATTTTTGCTCCAAATGCTTCAAGATTGTGCTAAAGATAGGTAAAAGTTATAAAATAGTATGTTGTTTAAATCTATTTTAATTTAAATCATATCATATATGAAATAATTAGTATTTAATTAGCTTATATACTGGGCATGTATTCAACCCTCGGGAAATAACTTTTGACACGGAAATTAACGGTTTTTTTGTTATTATTATGAGAATCTTCGGAGTTGTGATTTCAAAACAAGAACCTCCGATAATATTTAATAGAACTATAACATGCCTTTAATTCAGCATATCCTAGGTTGTCCTTGGAGGGAGGGGGGGGGGGGGGTTATACTGGGGGACTCTCCCTTACCTAATTTTAAAGATAAATAGAGTTACTTTGTAAACTAGTTGGTATTTGATAAATATAAGTAACGTTTAACTAAATTACAATATTTTTAACATTTTTTTAAAAGGACTATAGCAAGAAATTTAGAATACATTCGAAACATTTACAGTCGAAGTGAATTTGGAAATGGCCTTCTTATAGAAGATAGAGATTCGTAAGATAATGTCAAATATATAAGAGCTTAAAGCCCGAGTTTCTCTAATGCTAATGGGTAGGAAATTAGGTCAGTCAAAAGCTTCGCAAGCATTCTATTGGATTATGAAGAAAAAAGTTCCGGAATAATTATTCCCGTTGACGTTGAAATTATCCTGTTTGTCACTTATTAAACTTAAAACTGGATTTTTAAAACTTTTAAGAATAGGAATAGGGTAACTTTTCATTGTTATATAACCTTGAATAATGTGATGATGATATAATACACACAATGCATAATTCAGATATAAACATAAAAGGAAAATGTTTTCTGTATTATCAATAAATATTTGCATTTACAAAAGTATTTCATACAGTCTACAGCTAGTGAGCTTTATCAAAATATAATTTAAGAAATTTAGAGCTCTAAGAAATTGGCCCTAACTTTCGCATTCTAGTTTTTAATATGACTTACTTCCCTTGCAACTTAAACAAACAAACAGTCAAAGATACTTACTTTTATATAATCCAAAGCAAGCTATGTCTTCCGTGAAGCAGGACGCCCCAACCTCGATTCATTATTAGAACCGTTATTCAGAGTGCACAAAACCATATTATTGACACTGTATAAAACAAAGTAGAAGTGAAAAGTGCATCGCTAACTTACTAATTCTGGGTATGTTTAATTGACATGTGATAATAATTTCATGAAAATGATTGACATAATAATTATATTCTTATTTAATTATGTTATATAAATCAATAAATTCGGTCCCAGTAAACAATAATTGCTTGTGAAATTTCGTATGCACTAGTTGCAAATTTCTGACAATATAATTAATCCGCAGTGCTTTTGAATAGATTACGTCAGATTATCGTAATTTAGTTATGCACGACGTAATCTCATTACTTTAATACCGTTTAATAATATAATACACGTTTTACCATTGATAACTCATTCACTATTTGAATCAACTAACTTCTAGTAAATTTCATTTAACTTTTCTTCTGCGTAGCCGGATCGAACTTACTCAAAATTAATGTATACCTCTTAATTATCAAAAATTTCATGGGTATACATAATTCAATAAAATTATACTATCAAATTGGATGCATTATCAACTTTACCAAGCATTATGCGCAGACTATATTTTATTTAATCAGCGCTCATGAATATTAGTGTACTTCATTCCAATGAGTCCAAGCGAACAGTCGAGCCATTGCTGCACGTATATTTACATAATTTTCAATTTATTGCAAAGTCGCGATGATAAGGATACCTTAAAGGGGACGAAGACCGTCTCGCTGAGAGGGGACGAGTGAGTCTGGGTGACAGCCGATACTCGTATACCGGTGAGTTTTACATATTTCATATTCATATACTGCCTGAGCATATATTGAAGGCTTTATAACTTTATTCGGACGATGCACGTATGGAATGTTCCATAATGAAAAGCTCATTCGCAATATAGACATTTTCAATAATTCCAAGTTGAAATTAATAATGGAAACTTTTAGAAATTCAGACACAAATTGATGTGGGGGAGACTAAGACGAGGTGGGCATACTGGGTAAAATACTCACATATTTTGTTTTGTTCACATAGAGTTTATATTCTTTTATTTTCTACGTAATACGCTCTATTCAAAATTTTTAGTACATGATGTGAATAGTTTATTCAATAGCATGCGAGTACGCTAAAGAAAGACAATTAATTTTTAAAATATATTAAAATTTTTTGTACATGTTACTATTGTTTTAACCATGAATAAAGCTAAAAATATACTAAGTAAATTGTTAAAGTAAGCTTTATTTAGCACTTATTATAAAGGGTGTTATGCATAGTTTGTTTCAAAAGAAGGATTTTAGTTTGACACTTAAAATAAGTTTTCTCTATATTCAAAGCGAAAGAATCATTTGAAGAAATGGACACACTAAATGATCTCAAACGGCATATATGAGTTGTGTATGTAGTTCTAAAAGCATCTGAGATTTCTTGACAAATTTTGTTTCTTTCAATTGTAAAATAATGATCATAAAGGATCAGATTCAAGCATAAACCAATATTTAAGTGTGTATGAGTATGTGCGCATGCGTGTGTGCGCATGCGTGCGAATACATGTGTGTGTGTATGTGTGTGTCGCTCATTGATGCTCGAATATTCCGCTGTAAAACCTGACCGAACCTTGCATGCATGTTTGTTATCCATATCTAGGAGGGTTTTAAGAATTTCAGCAAATAAGGTAAACTCATTTTTATTTTAAAGCCATTTTTAGAAATTTAAAAATTGAAAAATATAGGTTTTTGAAAATGTTTCAATGAAGAAATATTTTTTGGGAAGCAAATTTTTTTCACAATAATCCTTCAACTCAAGACTGAAAATGATGCGAAATATACTGTTTTACTCAAACACTAGTTGATGTAATCTACTCTAACTGTATGCAAAAACTTAATTTTAACCTAAAATATTTGTAATACTTATGAACTCTTCAAGCAAATTTGCTTTATAATATATTACGTATTTTGCTAAATCCATCAACAAATATTGTGCGTAATAATGTACTACATTATATGATATAATGTACCTCTATGAGAATATTTAGTCAAACTATAGTTGTACTATTAATCTAAATTATTGATAATTTGACCATAAAATACCTAATTGCAAGTATTTTTTAAACTGAATTGAAGTTTGTTTCTTGTTAATTAAATAAAAGAAGTGCCCACATTTAGCTCTAAAACCGAGCTCATTCAACCTTGACATATGAAGCTAAACGAGCACAATGTATCTTTTTAGCATTAAAGCTACCAGTGCTCACCTTTCCCCGGTCTTCCCCATTGGAAACCCAACGTCGAAGTAAATATTTCTACATTCAACCACATTTTTCCATCAAGCCTCATACTTATTTGCTCAGAATTTAACGACCCAGCAGCCCGGCATCGAGAAATTCATTATCACATCCAGCACTAACGACTCATCATTTCCCGCTATATTCAATTCCACGCGAATCCGCTCCACATCCGCGGGCAATATCATTTACCGCTGCATCCGCTAACCAGAAAAATGCATTATACTTTACTCACTCTCGGCGCGTTGCGGCGAATGCGATTTTCATTTTACTCGAAATTACGCACAACCTTTCTTGCGTAGCTCGCCTCCTTTATATTTCTCGTCTCGCGCGCGTGCGACGTACCTCCGTACGCAATATACCGCGCCTCGCGGCTTTATTCTCGCCCACTTTGCCTCGAGGTATAGAGAAAAAAAGCCCTTCTTATTTTATTACAGCGCGCACGCCCCGGCACTTTCTGCGCTTTTCCCTCTTTCCCTCCTTTATACAGCGATTGATTCTAAATATTTTAAGCCGCGCATGCATGCGCATACTGCACTCTGGGGAGAGGTAAAGTAGGGAAAACGCGGGTAAAATGAATCATGATTATTATTTATGCAAAAAAATATTATTTTTGTATAATTTTAATTCTAGTAAAATGTATAATAATTACGAAGGATTATTATTGTAAGGTTGTTGTACATACCAATCAAAAAATATTGAAAAAAATTAAAAAGATGTATTCTTTGATTTTTACAGGAACTTGGATGTTCAAACTAGTTATAATGATTAAGTAGTTATACGAATTAGTTTTATTAATTGAATTGGTTTTGTTTTTGGAGTAGGGGACTGACTTGGCCTCACGCAATTACCAATGCGGCCGAGCATACCAACTAAAACTTCTGACACTCCATTTCTCTTTTCGCGTTTTAGCGATTATTTAGCTGCTGGTGGGTCATAGCCTTACTTTAGTCTACTTCTTCTCGTCGTCTCCTCCTCTGTTCATTGAGTGTGTCTGTCAGCTGATTATACAGTGTCCAGTTGGTGTGGCTACCCTGAAGGACTCTCGAAGTAATTTTTGATTAGAGAAACTTGGATAGTAGTCATAGGCTTTCAAGGCAGCTCTTTGACTTGGATAGCCGTGCATATGTTGCTCCATGAGACGGTGCACGACGAGAGCTTAGCGAACATACACGATCTGCCACGTTACTTTCTTATGGCTACGAGGCTTTTACGTTGGTGCGGTACTTCTTGATCTTGTTCATGTGCGTCGCGTCCACAGGTTGATATCCGTTGATATCCGTGGTTCTTTTAACACTGTCCAGTATCCAACCTTTATGTTCCGCAATCTTGTAACATTATTTTTTAGAAAACAAACTAATTTTTTTAAAATCACTAAAAATAATTAATTGTTTTGTTCTTAGCAAAATAATAATAAAAAAAATTTTAACGAAAAATTAATCCAGAGAAGTTTTAGTGTATACAAAACGGAGTCAAATTACCGTCGAATAATTGTTGTTTTTGATTCTGTCATTTAGAAGCGTGCATGCCGCAAAGTTTTCCCAATAAATATAGTATTGACAATGGTAATATCTTGTGTCACGACGTACGAGCAAGATTTTGAGATTTTGTAACGGTAAAATTAGATATTATCAAGTATTATAGCAAAAAATTATCAGAATAGTTGCTTTTAAAGAAAATTTTTTTATCGGTTAATAAAAAAAATCTATTTTTGAGTTTGACTTAGACTGGCCCCCTTAAATGGGTAACCCTTTACGAAAACGTAAATTTGTGTCGATTACTTTATTAGAGCGTAATATTTAACCGCCAGACTAAATTCATTCGATTGTAAAGAGTTTTTCGAATTTTTCGCAGCAGTAAAATTTCCAAAAAACTCATGCTACAGCTGCTCTGTTCCTAATTTAGCTTCAAATTCTAAACTTTATGGCTGTCCCTAAACTGTTTACTTCTTATAAAATGTCTTATAAGTATATTACATATTTTATAAAAACACAAATTACAACGTAAAGTTACTTATTCGTTGATTACTTACGTTGATTCAAAATTTTTTTTGAAGATCATTTTCTTGATTAAAGTTTGTCCCTTAAAAAATCCTACCTCATTGTGCAGAAATTCCAAAGAAAGATCATTGGATTCTCTGCAGCTCTATTACACATCTGCCGACTAATGCATTCGGCGAAGAAAAGTAGCGTACGTGCGAGCGGGCTAAAGTGCCTAATGACCCGGAGAACGAGGGTGGATATTCTGTCAGAAAGCTGAATTTTCAGATGAACATTTTTTGTGATAAGCATAATGATATTTTATAACCAAAGATTATTGATAAAGAATATCAAAAATATATAAACAAAAGGCTTTGAAGATATAAGTTAAGGAATGGATAAGTTTATAATAATTAAATTATATTTGCTTAGATTAACTTACTTCTTTTATTGTATTTCATTTTAATAATTATTACATTTTCTAAAATTGTTTATTCCTTTCTTTGATAATTCTTGTAAATGCCATAAATATTTGATATTTTTGTCGGCCATATCTTTATCCTTAAATTATCACTTAAATACAAAAAAATCTTTATTTTTGTACAACAAACTATATAATAAACTATATAGTTTCGGATTTTATAATATAATATGTTACCAATATCGTAGATATTCTGTATTATTTTTTTCTGAAGAAAATGTTCATCTAAGAATTTAGCTTTTCGGCGGAATATTTTCCGCTGAAGAAGAGAGTCCATCTGCGTATTTTGGTTGCGGCCAATATAACCTACCGAGAATCCACAGGAGAAGGAACCAGAGTTTAGTAAATCTCTAAAGGTACAAACGATGGTTCCGCCATCAGCCGCAAGCGCAAGGCAACGGAGGATCGATGTAGCTCATTTAGTCGACTTTTGTCCCTTTCCATTCTCCTGCCTCACTTTGGTGCATCGCTTTCTCATCAGTTGGCATTAAAACTTGAATGTAATCGCGGGACAATAGCGGTGGCACAGTCAATTATTTCTTCTTTACGTTTCGACCAACTGACAAAGGCGTTTAAAGCTTGTATCTATGACTGCTGCATGGGTGACACTGAAGTAGTGGGATCAATTAGGAAGTACTTTATATGCTCTTGGTGTGTTAATAATATTCTTGAAGTTTAGCTTGTAAAGCGCGGTAAGTTTTGCTGCTGCGGTGGTGCCGGAAAAGTGCACAAACGCAAAATTTGCTCTTTATTGAGCGTGATATTATTTCTGCATATAAAGTTGATAGAATTTTGCAGGTTTTAAATGAGAGTTATTTTTCGTTTTATAACTTATATTTGTACTGGTATCCGGTGTCGACTCATTTTTTAATATTTAATTACCATAGTAGAAAAAGAAACGGTTTTTCTCGGCAGTTTCTGGCCAGTGTTGTGATTAAGTGGCAAACTGTGATTAGAGACAGGAAAGAGATGAAAAGAGTAAAAATAAATATAGAGGATATGCGAGAAAGAATAAACCATGCAAGAAAAATAAGAAAACGAATTTGTGTACAGGGACACCTATGAGTAGAAGAAGAGAAGTGCGATCAGCATACTGTTGATAATAGACAATAGGAAATAATGACAAGTAAAGGTATCAGATATAATGTATGTTTGAAAACAGGGTATGTTTGTAAAAGATATAGAAATATAACATCACGAATATAAAAGGGAACAGCAAAAGCAGACATGAGAAAATTTGGATAAAATAGACGAGAAAATAATCAAAGACTAGAAGATAACTAGCAGAAGTAACAGCAATATCTTTACTGTATTAACTGAACGAATAAAGGAAGTGGAGGAATAATTGAGTATGATAGAGGAAGTAAGAGAAAACGAAAGAGATTAAATGATAATAAAAATACAAAATGTAAGAGAAGAGAACAAGAAAATTGTAGAAATGATAAGAGCCGAAAGTCTTAAGGCAATAAGACAAAATTGAGAAAGATGAACGGAAACACACATTAAAGGAATTTACAGAAGCACTTGCAAGCGAACAATTCAAATATTCGCAGTTAAAATAAAAAGAAAAAGAGATAGAAGGTAAAAAATGAATAATGTGATTATTCGAGTAGAGGATTAACTGTACACAAACTGGAACAATGACTAACAAGGGATGATAATTTTACAAAGAGAAATTAGGGCAACAATCTATGCTGTATCATGCAAGACTAGTCGGAAGTGGTAGAATAATACGGTAAAACTGACAAATGTAGTTGAGAAAGAGAAAATTATAAGCAAAAAGAGTACGTTAGAGAAGAGAAAATATACTTGATTGTTACAGATAAAACAGGGATTTTGCATTATCAAAAGCGAGGGTAGAATTTATGTTCACTAAAGTATTGCATTTCTACCCGGGTCTGTCTACCGGACTCGTCAGTAAGGCATAGGCAGACCCTGTATTAGACGCGGGTTATATATAAATAAGGAAATAAAATTTATAGTCATGGCTCTCCAGTCCTGATGCGATGGATACTTACTTCTTTACCATCGTTTGACATTTGCACTGATTTCACAGTTGTTGCGCACTCGCATAGCCAGCGGCTTTCTTTACTTCGCGGTCACGTGTTACACGATCTAAACTACACGTAATATCTAGAAGTTACTTTCCTTCTATGCTGGTGCTTTCTTTATTTAGTTCCTTAATCGCTTCGCAATTATTTATTAACTCGATTTAATTCACCGATTTTCAATATTATTTCCAGACAGATCCAAACTAGTTGTGTTTACAAACACATCATCTGAAACTTTATTTATGTTTAATTATTCTGCTCTATTTCGATTTCTGTTCATAATATTGATTGTGATAGAACGTGGAAGGAAAGAAATATACAAAAAAATAAGGGAAAAGGCGAAGCAGGAAAGGAATCGAGGAATAGTATATTACGCACCAAGGAGGTAAATAATTGGAAAGTTCTATGGGGTCGAAATTTTACCTCCCATGGTGCGTATACTATTTTTCTCAACGCCAGGCCGAAAATACCACATTCTACTTTGAGCGCCGGGAGGGAATGTGGTACTTCGGCCCGGCGGTGAGAAAAACATATAATTGTGAAGTATACGAGGATAAAATAGAAAATACGTAGTACAGGTGGGACGAAAAGAAAGAGCAGGTGTTTGAAGAATACTAGTCAAAAAGCAAGACGAAAGAATGGACACTGTGTACTAGAAAAAATCACAATGGTAAACAGAAAGGGTCTAAATAGAAATAAGTAAAACATAAGCAGCAAGTAACAAGAAACAGAGGACCAGATAATTGGAAGATAAAAGAAGAAACAGATAATGATTATTAAAAAAATTATTGTTTTGTAGAAAGATTAATTGTGTAAAAAGCCAAAACCTCATGTATCCCGAGAGGGAATCATTATTTTAATAAAAAATGAGAAAAAAAGATAAATAACGGGCAATTCTTGATATAAATACGGTCAAATAATGAAAATTAGCATTGTTTTAATTAAATAGCATGTATTTATAGTAATAGTTCATTATGCAGCAAGAAAGTAAAGTCGACTTTATTCCCGTGTTGCATATGAACTTTATTTCTGACTTATCTGTGGTCACTTTATTGACTTTTATTAAAAAATTATATTAATATTAATATAAATATAAAATTGAAAAAAATAGAAACTGATAATTTATTCTATACCCGCAATTGCGGGAATAAAGTGCCACTTTCGATCCGTTTTTCAGGTCAATAAAATGGCCATTGTTGTTAAGGCGTGAATAAAAGTTTATTATTCTAATCCAAAATAACATTTTTAAGCAAACTGCTGATAAACTGCCTAAAAAAATCGTTTGATTTCTACCAGGATGGCTTTATTACCCATTCATGCCGTGGCTAATAATAAGTAATATTTGAATAATGTTTTTATATAATGTTTCATTCATTTTAGAGTCCATTTGTATTTTCAGATCAGGCAAGCGGGATTTTAAATCACTTCGTTCGTTGGAGTAGTAGACCTAACTGAAAAATACATAATTAATGAAAACAGAATCTCAGAGTCCTTGAATGGAAAAAGATGCAAAGTTATTCTGTATGATAAAACGGTATAATGGAATGCGCGCCGACTACGATTTTTCATACTTAAGCAACCCAATCATAATTGTCAGATATGTAGATCGAAAATAATTTGTGAATTTATTTATTCACCGGATACAATTTTATTTTGAGTAGTAAAAAAGTGTTTTATGCAAGTCTTTATTTTTAGCATGACATCTTCACAAACGAAAGCTGTTTATATTTTTGTTTTACTGGACAGGGATCAAGTATACACTTTCGGTAATGTGCCTCAATTATTACTTAAATATATATATGTTTGAAAGAAAAACATTTTTCAAAAAGCGAAACTTAAGTAATACAACAAATTGTCAAATTTTCATAATCGATAATAACTTTTTAGCCGATTGACTTTCTCTTTATCAAGCAGAAGCCCCATAAATAATTAGATAAGCCTGTGAAAATTAAAATATAATTGAAATTTTCTAATAAAAGTTGGTGTACAAGGGTTTCAAGACTCGCTAATTACAAATTATTTGTCCAAATTAAAATGTTTCAACTGTGATTAGGTTTACAAAGGCTTTTTCTATCCTTCCGCTCTTCATTTTGCGAAGCGAGGCGGGTGAAATATGCTCTTTATTTTATATATCATTTCAACGTAAACAATCATGCTAAACACACATCCGCATTTAGACGAATCTGTCGCAGGTACACACCCGTGGCGCCGATCGCTCCCGTACGCTAACAATGACCATCAGCACCTTGCGTCGTCTGCCAACAACAGCCGTTATACTCGAGTTCGTCTTGCGACTCCCTGTGCTGTTACTGATACCCTTGTTGCCTCCTCGCATCTCCCTCGCTCCTAACTTTCCTCATCAACCTCCTTGATAGACTGCGCTAGAGATCGCGGCTCGCATAATGTGACTGGACCAGATGTGAAAAAAGACTTGTCGTATTTCAGCCGTTTATCTCAATTCGTTATGCTTGTCAGTTGAGCGGTCCACAAAACGATTCAGTCCGTATGAAAAGTAAGTTTTTATATGAAATTGATGTAATTCATTGTACGAAACACTTTTACAATTTTTGGCTTGGTAAATCTATAGATGTTACTTAACTGGATAAAATGAGCTATGTTAAACTGCAATTGAATGAATAATAATGAACTAGTTTTCTGGTTTTTCATATTCGTCAGTTTTTATACATTATTGGAAACCACATTAGACGAATGCCAACGGATTTGGTACTGGAAATTCTCAAAGAAGTATCAGCTCTATAGTAATTTGAATTAACAATGTTGAATATTATGTTTAATTTTCTTTATTATATAGTATGCCAGTATCTGATGATAGTTCTTACAAAATACGTAAGTTATTATGAATCTTATGACTTAAACATTTACAGGAATATAGTTCGTTAAGTAGTAATATAAATAATTATTTAGTCTTACCTACATATCAAGGATTTATATCGTATTTTACCTAACATAGAACAGTGTTACATGTTTGGGTCGCATATCTTGCTGAATCTGTGGAAGATATTTTCTAATATAAATATATAATAAATCCAAAGCAATTCAAACTAACACTTCATAATTTAAATGTTGCTAGCATTTTAAGTTTATGTAATTAAAATGTTTATTCACTGAAATAAAAATTAATCTATATATTACTGGCCTAGAAAACGATTTAATCAGTAATCTTAAAGTAGGTGAAAAAAACTTCAATTTGAAACTTTTTTTAAAAAAATTGTAATTTAAGGGTTTGGATGGTGTCTCCGAACAAAATGTATTGGGATTTCTGGTTCAGCACGCTCTTCTCCTCTATGCTTGGATGCTAGAAAGAATAAATTACCCTTCAAAATATAAGGCGTTTCATTCATGACTGTCAGTGTAGACTTATCAACAAGAACAAAAAAATTAATTGGTTTCCAAGTTATCGATAGTCAAGGATGAAGGTAACAAGTACATACAAATTCACATATATTTTAAATCATTTTACGTGGTCGTAAGCTTTACGTATTTTCGTCTTTATCTTTAAATATTGATAACTTTAAGGTACAGTAATACTTTAAAAGTAAGAAGTCTTAATTTAAACCTATTTTTAATTTGCTTTACTTTAATATAGTATTTTACTAGCACAACTGGTGTGCACTATGCACATATGACACTGAGGTTGATTATTTATACTTACAAAAAAACAATAAGAAATACAGAATATTTATAGCTGCAAATCCGCCAACCAATATTAAGGCTTCAGAAGGCCTAACAATATCGAGCTCACGTACTTCTTAATAATACATTTTATTATATATCCCTGGTGGAAATTCAAGTATCAGTTTACAGAGGAACAGCCTGCATGATACATTGCAGTCACTCTCTGTCACCAGAAATCAGAATCGTTGCGGCTAATCGAGTACATCAGCAGCAGAGTCAGGCTATTAGAGTTAACGCTAATGCGGCTTGATTCTCCGGAAGGTTATTGAGACAGAGGGAAGCGGGAACGCAGACATTTTGGGAAGAGAGAGAGAGAGAGAGAGCTCAAGGCTGAGGAGGTATAGAGTTTCGCTGTGGCAAGGCATGTAGAGGAGTAGAGGAGCTCTTCGGCATTATCGTCGCTTGTTAATCGCGATTTGCGATTAAACCGTCTTGGTGCACGTTACCTTTGTTGGTATTCCATGCTTTTGTTCGTCATTCTTCTGTACGATAGTCTTGGAGTTTGTTCGAGTGAAAGAGGTGCACTAATTTATTAATTCGTAGAGTACTTTGCTGATTGGCGATATCAAATGATGCGTACTGTTACGAGTGGGTATATGAATATTCGTATATTCCACGCGTCAAAATCACTCTCTCGTGATTTGTGCACATGTTACAGCCAAGGTAAAGTTTGAACGAAGTATCTTGAGAGCGCAAAATTTAAAGTTCTCGAAAGGGTTGGTGAACGTAAATTAAACCTTGATAGTTGTATTGTGCTTAGCGAATTAATTTAAATTCTTCGTCGGTCTCTTATAATTGTATACAATATTCAATTATTATAATTTAGATTGCATTTTCAGACTTTTACAGAATATAATTAATTTATCTTTCCAAAACGAAACTGAAAAAACTTTTTTCAATTTATTTATTTTTTTTAATTACATGTATACGGGCATTACTGTCCTTACCCAGATATTGGGTAGTAGGCCCGATCTCTACCATTAAAAAATCTGGTAGGACATTTTCTTTAAATGTCCCCGAAAAATTCGGACTGACGGGCATTCGAACCTACGCCCCTTGAGCGACCGTTGTAGAATATTATTTTCACTGACTACTTTTACTAATTCTTTAAGTATTTTAATTAATTTTGAAACTTTCTTTGCAAGTAATATAAATGCTCTAAATTGATTAAGTGAAAATAGAAAATTTTCCATAATTCAAACCAACATTCCCTTGTTTCATTTATGAAATCATTAATAGGAGAAGATATGATTTTGACACCCTTAGCGAACTCATACATTCCGTAAAAATTTAAAAACCGTACTTTGCACTTACAATTAGCGTCTAGACAGATCCCCACACAAAGTCCATAGAAGTCCACAAGCTCATTTAAAAGCCCATCCAATCCTCGTGCCATCCGCTCGCGCTCCTCGCACGTATAAAACAGCGCGTTACGTAATCACCCGCTGCAAACTCCACTAAACACTTAGATTTCATTAAAAGCCCGCTGCACGCAGCTGCAGCTTCCGCAGCAGTTCGGAGACGTTAGTTCCCTTGTTTCGCGCTGTCTTTCTCCTCTCCCCCCCCCCAGTCTCGTGTGGTTAGCCTGCACCCCGCTTAATCTCCTTACAGCCTTATTAGATAATTTCACCGCCCGCGAATCGACTGCGCGCAGTACAGCGGTGGCGCCCCCACCCCTCGCCCCCCGCATATAACGTTAGTTCTAATTAAATCAGATATGGCGCGCGGCCGAGCGAGCTCTGATGCGGTCGTGCAGCTTGCCTTCGTCTTGCGCAAGCGCCCGGCGCCGCTTCTCTCCGAATTTCGCATGTCCTATATATATGTGTATATATCCACGTGGTGCTCATTCGGCGGGGATTGCACGAGCCGTCGAGCGGAGAGGCGCGAAATTATTCGACGGACCAACGGTGTAGTGTATGTGGCATTCTGTAAAGAATCTGATGATAATGGGTTACAAAAGTGTTACTTTGCTGCAACCACATTTCTCTTGTTCTTTAGGTCAGTACAATAAAGGAAAATAATTTTAAATGGGTGAAATACATCTTGTGACATTGCTTTACATGTGTACCAATTTCTGTTATGGTAATTTAACATGGGAATTGTGCACTTCTAATGGTACGAAAAATTTATTCATGCAATAGAAAATTAAAGTAGAAGAAAAATGCTCTAATTAACGATATGTTGCGATAAAGTATTTTCACAAGATCGAAAGTTGTGAACAATCAAGAATATTGAATAAATACTAAAAAATTACTAATTTCCATGATTTTTTGGTTTTTGATTTGTTTCTCATTTATTCACTCTTTGATCGTTCATAACGTTTGATCTTATTAAAGTTTTTTACCGCAGCACGTAGCAAATTAAAGTTCTTTTTCTATTTAAATTATTTTTTCTATCAAAAATTGTTTGCACCCTTAGATACATTACCGAAAGATAACAGTTAAGATTACCGTTTTTATTTCACAATAATTCCCATGGTAAATTCTCATAAGTGAAATTAATATATATATGTATATTTTACATATATTTTTTATATGTGTATTTGTTTATCCATAATAAACGAATCCCTCGCGCATTATTTAGCTTTATTTCTTTCCGCAAACTTGTCTGCAGATAACATTCTCTATGGATAACATTATGGATTTTAAGATGCCTCGGCTGAGGCTTGGCCTATGGTGTGATTTATAAAAGAGAATAAAGAAGGAGGGTAGTTTTATTGTCTTGCGGTCGACAGATGGCAAAACGTTTGTCGAGGGATTTATGTTTTAACGCTCGGAGCCGTCGTTTTATTTCGGATCGAAAGCCGATTTCAAAGGATCAAGTAGCTCTGTTATCGTAACAATATGAAAGATAATCAATATATAGTTTAATGCACCATTCGTACAGTTGATGAGCTTTGCATTTATAGAGTTTTAACCTTTTTAGGTATGAAAGTACATCATTGAAATACAATTTTTTTTTACGTTAGGGTTGGTTTATTAGCCCTAATTAAATGCCAGTTCAGACTATTTACAGCAAAAGATCATTCTGACTGTTTTGGAGAAGTATGCGATGTTTTGAAACTTCTAATTCATAAATTGAGATATTACTGATACATGTAATAAATATGAACATAAATTTTTATAAAGCTATCAAGAAAAAGCTAATGTGTCTGTACAAAGACATACAAAATTAAATGGTTCATAATAATTCTTTTTATAACTCTCATTTATTTATATTATCAATGAAGTTTAAAATTATTTCACGGTTTGAAGGTTGTTAATAAACTAACAAGTTCAGCGTTTCATCTCATCATACAAAATGAAAATTCATCTCTCGATATAGAACGAAGACTCATCAACTGACCTAGTAATTCAACGACTGTAAGCGTCCACCGTCGCTGCTGCACTTACCCTAATTTATATTTATTCGCGTATATAATCAAAACCAAAAAGACGAGACTCTCTTGCATCGAAGCTCTAAAACTTATTCGTCGCTCGCAGCTTTCAGTATTATACACAAAGGACAGCCATTATTCTCAGTCGATTAAGCAGTAGGATCGATTCGTTATTACCGCTCCATAAAGCTCCTCCTCATCCGCCCAAAAGAAACCGTACAACGCGACGTCTGCACCAGAGCAACGACTTATAAATATAATGCTTCTTTCTCCATCGTATACGACTGACGATTCGATCTTTTTTCTTATGCTGCAGAATGATTCTATCGAAACGTTTTGCTGAAAGTTTCCAGCGAGTTCTGTTTGCCAGGAACCCTTGGGCTGTGTGGAATTAGTGGGCCATGCGGGTCCAAGGACAAGCCTGGACTCGACGGAGTCGTTGGTAAGGCACTTTCATATTTATTTATATTATCTGTTTATAAATATGTTAATCTCCCTAGTCCCGAAAATGACAGAAAACCATTATTTACATTCCATTTTTAATTTTGACAAAATCAATGACAAATGTGGATACCAGTTGCTGGTAACAACGGGGGAGTTTTAACACCCACAACTAAGTAGGAGGAGATTGCTGATGAAAATTTGCTTTGTCAATCATTCAGTACATAACATAACCAATCTAGTTTTTTATCAAGAAACAATTGCATTCAATTCAGTGATCAATTTCATATATAAATAATTGCATTGGATTTACAATTATAAAATAATAATTTAATAATGTCAAGTGAGTAGAATGAAGCATGTTATCTTAAAAATAAAAACTGACCAACAATAAATTGCTCCTAGCTGAAAATCATTAATGTTCTGAATAATAAGTGTACTATATGAAATTAAAATTGAATAATTATTATTTTATAAGAAACGGCTATCTGTGAGATATATTGAGAGGTGATTTTTGAAACATAAAAATAAAGCCCAGTATATCCGCAAATTGTTCCCATCATTTTGGTGAAAAATGGAACCTCTACTTCAAATCACAACTCCGCAAGTTTTCACGCTAGAAAAATATTTCAAAAGTAAGTAAAAATTGACAGTAGGAGCTTCGATTTCAGCTTTGTTACGTATAAAAATATTAATGTGTTTTAAAGTTATTGACTATCAAAGTGAGTGATGAAAAATATAAAATGAAGATTGACGCGTAAGATGCAAAAATAAATACAGGTAGTATAAATAAATATGAACACCTTAATTTCAATATTATTTATAGGATATCGAAATATAATGATTTGTATACCTAGTCTTCCACAAATATTTACACTTAATTCATTTGACGAACTCTCTTTTACATAACGCTCGCTCGAGTTTACCCCGAAATTCGACTGTTGCCACGAATTTTCCTATTGTTTCGGGAATGTAAACAGCGAGACAAACAAGCAAAACAAACATCGGAGCCTACGTACTTCTATTGTTCAAATAAATGTAGATACTTCAATTTCAATACCATCCATACATCAAATAAAACAAAGACTCGATGGTTTCCGTCACCCACCAATATTATAACACTTTAATAATTTGAAGATATTCACCGAGGGTCGGTACAGCACCCGGGAATCTTGGCATCTCCATTCCCGAATAGCGATGCCCCGACGGAAGCCGGGGGGTTGGCAGTGGTATTCCGATGTTATGCGTTTATTGTCCTCCGTAGATATTCGCGGAGAGCCTGGATTGGACGGACTGTCTGGACGCGGAGGCAGCGTCGGCGAGTCCGGATCGAATACGGCGCTCCGGGAGCACCTGGCTGTAAGCGGCACCGACGTACACACATATGATATATTCGAGAAACTTAATTGAACATTGTTGAGGGGACTACCAGTCGCGAGGACTTTGCACCTCGTTATTTGCACGCTGGCATTTTCATTGTGCGCGAGCGCTCTTTGTAATAATAAGCGTTTAATTCTTCCTTTCATGTTGACGGTGCAGTCCCTGGGTATGTGGACTTCTTCTGTGGGTTTCTTTTACAGCTCGTACGTTATACGAGACCATTTAATGAAGGGGCATATTGCGGGGAGGAGGCTTACGATTTTTAGATGCAGGTATCATGGGGCATGAGGGAAATGAAGCTTCATAAGCTAAGATTTGTGTGGAGATGAATGGGTGGTAATGGATTATACGGTAATTGTATGATTTTGATATATAAAAATATTTTTACAAAAATTACGACAACAAAATACTTTTTAGCGAATCTGCAACTATTATACAAATAGAAATGAAAAATATTTTTTATATACTTTTAAAGACGTTTATAAATGTTTTGTTACCAATATACAAGACTTGTTAAAAAAAGGCAATTTTTCTCACCAGCAGCAAACGTGTTAAGGACAAGGGCCTGTGAGATGAAACTATATGTATTGGAGATTATTTTTTAAGACCCTTATCAAAAATCTTTTCATCGTAAAAATCTTATCATCCTATTCTAATTCAATTTCTAAACTTCGAAGACAGATCCATCCACGTTACTCCTTCAACACTATTCAAAGTCCCAGAAGAGAAGCACACGCAAAAAATGTATAGCGTGTCAGCCCGAATTATATTCAATCATCGGTCGAGCTACGTCACGCTCGTGTATAAAGAAGAAAAGAGATCTCCCCAAAAGATTAGGTTCTTTTTGCTCAAGCTCGTGCTCACTGAAGAAGATTAGAGAGTAAGTAGTCTTTGCGTGCCGCGCGGCTTACCCTAACTCAATTACAAGTTATAGCCCTAATCTACCCGCACAACTGTGTATCCGGCGAGATGTCTGGTCTTCTTATCTTCACCTTCTCCTCGTTGTCATCGTCTGACATCGGGAGAAAGTGGATTAATTGCTCAAAATCGCGTTGCTGGCTCAGAATAGGCTTGAAAGATATGGATTAAATGGGAATCAGGTGTACATTCAGAATGTACGCATATATTTTATATATACACTGAGAAAAAGGAATAGTTATTAAATTCGAACAGCTTAAACAATTGGATTTAAAAAAATCTGAAAAAATTTATCTGAAAATATACATATATATATATATATATATATATATATATATATATATATATATATATATATATATATATATATATATATATATATATATATATATATATATATATATATATATATATATATATATATATATATATATATATATATATATATATATATATATATATATATATATATATATATATATATATATATATATATATATATATATATATATATATATATATATATATATATATATATATATATATATATATATATATATATATATGTATATTTTCAGATAAATTTTTTCAGATTTTTTAAAGTCATATGTTTAAAGTTGTTAAAAGTTAAATATGACCATATTGCCAAAATATGCATTTTAATAGTTTTTTCTGAAAAATTCAAGCTATATTTTCTAAATATAGTATAAAACTACGTATACAAACTTAAAAAAATGTAAAAATGTCCAAAATCAAACAGTTCCTGACGATTTTTTACGTTTGTTTACGTTTTCTAATATTTTCTTACAATTTCTTACGTTTTATTACTTTATCATTTTCACTGGGGATGTTTTTATTTTTTATTCTATTACGTCTAATTTTTTTAGTCTGATATTTATAAAAATGAATAACACTGTAAGATTATCATTCCTTATGATTATATAAGTATGAAAGTTCATGTAAAGTAAGTGTGCTCGCATTTATAAAAAATATATTTTCTTTCTGCAAAAATGAAAGGTTCTAGAGATTTGCCCATATAATGCTAACAGATTGGAAAAAGCTAATTTCATGAATTTTATAGCTTATATAATTGCCCAATAATTCGTTTCATTATGTTTGTTATTCAATTATGACGTGTGTTTAAAACTACATCTTAAACATAAGGCGTAAATTACTTATAAGAATAAATGAAGTAGCAACCCGGTGCCACTTCAGAAACTAGTAATTGCAACTATCTCATTATATCTCGTGCCTCATTTTACCATAATCTACCCTACATCCTATATCCATGCAATTACATATAGACACATGCTACACACAAATGGACATATATACACATTTACACTCTCGCACACATATATACATACATGTATGTGAACAACAGGTATTTTAGTAAAGCCTATTTTTCGTGATTCACAAGGAGAGTGTACTAGTTGTGAGAAACGGATTGTGATGAGACTTTCAGAGATGTTTTCTGGTATCTAGATATTACGACTTGGATTAATAAAAGCAATTGTACGTAGGCTTTTACATACGTATACGCGCATTCGGACTGTTGCAACGCCGTTACCCTAAGCGGGTCCTGGGCGTAGTCGTCCAGAGCGGACGGGTGGGTGCCTATCACCACTACACAGCGCGTCCTCAGGTTGCGGATAGAGGAACGACCCCTGAGAAAGAGGTTAGCTGCGAATAAAGCGAATAAGCAGTCGTGGACAGCCGATAGGCCCAGGCGTGGGTGTGATGAGCCCGCACTGGCGAACGCATTCATCTAGAAACACTACGCAAGCAGCGCAACAACTACAAACACTATACAAAATCTCCTATCTTACTTTCTTCTTCTACCTTACTCTGTAATCTATCTCTTTTACCACACATTTCAAACAAAAAATGGGCCAAAAATCCTGCTGTCGTGGAGGATGCGGGAGCGATGACAACTGCCCTGAGAGGGGATGTGTAGAATGATTCGCCACCTGGTCTTACATGGCAACGAAGCCAGCGAAGGCGCGCTGCCTTGCAGGGGGGCGTTAGGATATGAGAATGAAACCGAGTGTGTCTGACGACGAGTTGACTATGTCCTCGCCAAAGTCAGAAAGCTCTCATACTTAGTTCTAGGGAGGTATGAGGGTTATCACCCCTAGACGGATGGACTCACCTGCGATCGGAACAGGATCCAAAACGCGCGGGTTTAACTTACTATCATGGCTCAAAGAAAACAAAACCAAACCAAAACGAAAAGAAACTTAAGGGTGGGAACCTGGAATGTACGCAGTCTACACAGAGCAGGCGCGTTCCGGGAAATCATAAATGAAACTGAGAGGTACAATTTAGATTTGGTAGCAATACAAGAAACCCGATGGAAAGATAACGCGATGCTAGGATCCGGTAACTTCACCTTTTTATATGGGGGCGCGAGCGGGCATTCTCTAGGCACCGGATTTCTTGTTAACAAACGCATCATACATTCCGTTAAAAGTTGCAATTTCGTGAATGACCGACTCTCGTATATCATCATCGAAGGAGCGTGGTATAATTACGTGGTTATTAACGTCCACTGTCCCACGGAGGACAAAGAGGAAGAAGTCAAAAATCTTTATTATGAAACTTTAGAGCAATTAATCGACCAATTCGCGTCTTACGACACCAAAATAGTAGTGGGGGATTTCAATGCTAAAATAGGGAGAGAGGAAATGTTTAGGTCCACCATAGGCAAAGAAAGTCTGCACGAAACCAGCAATGATAACGGTATTATGGTCATAAATTTCGCAGCCGCAAAAGATCTTATAGTCAAGACCACGTGCTTCAAGCACAAGGATATACACAAGGCAACGTGGACATCGCCGGATGGGGCCACGCACAATCAAATCGATCATTTTCTTATTGATAAGAGGCGCCACACGAATGTACTCGACGTAAGGACCTATAGGGGGGCGGATTGCGACTCAGATCATTATCTAGTAGTGGCCAAATTAAGAGCCAGATTAGTAGCCGGTCAAAATAGTAAGCGAGCGAACAAAGTAGAAACCTTTGATATTGGAAAACTACGAAGCGGGATAGAGCGAATCAAGTACCAAGTAGAAGTTAGCAACCGATTTCAGGCGCTCGAGGAAACGGATGAACAGACGGGAGTAGATGACGATCCGAACAGGTTGTGGGGGGCTATCGAAAAAACTATAAAAGGGGCCGCGAACAAAGTACTGGGTAAGAAAAAAAGGCCGAAGGGCAAACCATGGTTTGACGAAGAGTGCGAACTCTGGTTTGAAAGGCGCAAGAAGGCTAAATTAGATAGTGTACACAATGAAAGCGGTAGGGCCGTAGAAGAATACCATGAAATAAGAAAGCAAGTACGTGTGATTTACAGAAACAAGAAGCGCGAGTATCAGAAAAATGAAATTAGAAAAATAGAAACTAATAGTAGGGAAAATAACCCGCGCGAGATGTACAAAGGAATAAACGCTATTAGGAAGGGTTTTCAGAGTAGATCGCAGTTAATGAAAGATAAGGACGGGAACCTCGTGACAAGCGAAAATGAACTATCGAAATTATGGAAAGATTATTTCGATAAGTTATTAAACGTGCATGAAAACTCCGAGGAAATGGGAGACGAAATCCACACTGCTGAACTCCATATGGACGAAACGACCTACAAAGAAGTAGAGGTCGCGATCAAAAAGCTAAAAAACAATAAGGCCGCAGGAAACGATTCTATACCAGCTGAACTACTTAAATATGGAGGCACCGCGCTTACATCTAAAATTTTTTATCTAGTATGTGCTATTTGGAGAAATGAAACAATACCAGAAAATTGGAAAGAATCCATCATCATACCGATCTTTAAAACGGGAGATAAAACAGACTGCAATAACTACCGGGGAATCTCACTTTTAGCTACCTGCTACAAAGTTCTGTCAAACGTAATACAGGCCAGACTCACACCATTCGCGGAAGATATAATAGGAGATTATCAGTGTGGATTCCGGCGCAACAGGTCAACGAACGATCAAATGTTTACCATAAGACAATTATTAGAGAAAAAGTGGGAATATTGCGAAACTATACACCAGCTATTTGTGGACTTTAAGAAAGCGTACGACTCTGTCAAACGAAGCAAAATGTATGAAATCCTAGTGCTCCTTGGCGTACCAAAAAAACTCGTAAAATTAATTCAAATATGTCTGAACGGAAGCACTGGAAAGGTCCGAGTAGGCGGTAATGTATCCGAATCGTTCATGATACGCGACGGTTTGAAGCAAGGTGACGGGCTTTCAACGGTACTCTTTAACCTGACGCTAGAGCATGTTGTTAGAAAAATGCAGGCTAGCGAGCTAGGCGCAACACTCAACGGAACAACGCAAATTTTAGGCTATGCGGATGACTTGGATATAGTGGGAGATAATGGTGAAACGGTGGCGAGAAATGCGGAAATCCTTATAAATGCGGCAAAAACACGGGGTTAGAAGTGAGCGAATCGAAAACGAAATATATGATCATGGAGAAACTGGGCATTCGCGAAGCAGAGGGGGATCTCAGAGTCGGAAATTTCACTTTTGAAAAGGTTAGCGAATTCAGATATTTAGGTACAACTATAAATGATCGAAACGAAATTAAAGCCGAGATTAATAAGAGACTTCATTCGGGTAATGCCTGCTTCTACGCTGTGAACAGATTACTTAAGTCAAAGCTACTGTCGAAAAATGTCAAAATAAGGATATATAGGACTATAATAATGCCGGTAATCTTGTATGGGTGCGAAACCTGGGCGCTCACTAAAGCGGAAGAAAATCGTTTTAGGGTATTTGAAAATAAGGTTCTGCGGAAAATATACGGGCCAAAGAAAGATGAGGAAACTGGGGAGTGGAGGAAACTGCACAATGACGAGCTACATAATTTGTACGCGTCACCAAATATTAACAGAATAATAAAATCACGGAGACTAAGATGGGCAGGGCACGTGGCAAGAATGGCCGACGATCGTACAGCAGCGCGCATAATGAAAGGAAAACCGAAAGCAACGCGACCTCTTGGTAGACCTAGACGCAGATGGGAGGATAACGTAAAATCAGACGTAACTGAAATTGGGCGGGAAGGCGCGAAATGGATGGGGTTGGCACAAAATAGGGAAACGTGGAAGGCTTGCGTAGATGAGGCGATGAACTTTCGAGTTCGAAATGCCATTTAAAAAAAAAAAAAAAAATACGCGCATTCGGATGTACATCCACACGTACGAATAGAAATGTATCTACACACCCACATACCAGCACTCATAAACACACACATATACATATGCGCACACATACACACAAATGCACTCAAACACACACTCATATACACACACATGCACACACACGCATACTTGTGTATGCACACACATGGTAATTAAGGGAAGGTCGGAGCCGATTACAGATTTCTGCCTTGAAATTTACATTATTATAATTTAATTGTTAATAAAAGTTAAAATCTTTAGTTGTCCGGTGTTCTCAATCTACTATGGAACACTGGACAACTGAGATAATTGAAAAAAATTGAATGAGAATATGAAAACATACAGAATTGTCGGTAACTACGTAACTGCATTTTTTAAAGGCCCTTAAAAATTAGATTTTTCGAAAATTTAAGATAGGCATATCCCTTTAATTAAGCCGCACTTTTTAACGCATGTAAACACGTTATACCATACTCATTTGCATGAGAATGTTACTCCCTTAACGCATTGCAGCTTCGCACCCCATTACAAACACAACGACGGGCTTCGGGCGCGTCCAACGTCCTCCGTAATCCCCTGTCTTCGTCATCCGCGCTTTGAACCCCCCTGCAGCCATCGCGCATGCAAGAGCGAAAGACATCATTCATTATAAAAGATCCCCGTTCGTCGCTGCAATCCCGACTCTCGCATCGGGAGAACAGGAACCCCTCTCGCGTGCACGAGCGACGAAGGCACCGAACGAAAGAGCGAGAAAAGAGCCTCCGCCGCGATGTTTTAACCCTTTGACGCGCGTCTTTTCTCGAGGTTGAATGTGCGAGCGCGCGCGCGGGGAGCGAAAAGAGGATGCGGCTGGCGTTGGCGCTGGGATTGGGAGAAGGAAATGTGCAGTATACGAGTTTTTATTCATGCGAGCCCAGTGCACTCGTGCCGCGGGTTGGTGGTATTTGGAGGAAGGAGTGAATGTAGGTCAAACGTGCGTAGATTTTTAAGGGAAAAGTAATGCCTATTTGCAAAATATTAACGTCTTCTTTTACACTCCATGATGTAGCACGAATTTTGGATTTTTTCTCGTGATTACGTAGTCCAAGTGATTGAAAACTACGATAAAATGTAATTTTTAAAAATAATGTAAATATGTGAGTACAGCTTGACAAACAAAAGTATAGTTTTACTACGATAAGTAGAGAAAAAATTCTTAAACGTCTAAGATGCTGGCTGAATTTGTTGTCAAAATATTATCATTTATTGGGAAAAGAGATATTACGGAAATTCGAAACATATTAATGTCCACATATGCATGATCATATGCAAGAAGAGGTTCAGTTTGAAAATTTTCATAACTATATAAATAAGTGTTATAGTATGTTTTTATTTCTGGAGAATGAATGAGCACTGCATGATGATGTTTAGCTTCTACGTATTAATATAATAATATATGAAATGTTTCTATGGATTTTTATAGAGTTTGCTACTGTTTTATCTCCGAAAATACATGTATAGTATAATTTATTTTTAATAGATGCTATATATGAGCAAAGAGTATCCTTAAAATATATAAATAAATCTGGATGCGCAAAATTCTTATAGATCTAAAGTAACGGTCTTGACATTATTATTAAAACATTATTGTTTTTTCATTTTTTATAAATATTTAAATCTATCGTACTCAAGAAGTTTAAAAGGCACACATTCGTGCTTTAGAGGAGTTCAATGCAATACCAATATATCACAATAGAAATATAAAATTGCAGCTAAACTGGTTGCGCTCACTTGTTAAAAATCCAAATAATGGTCGTGAATATCTGATTTTATAAGTCGAGGAACGATAATTTTACTCAATCTTTTACTACTTTATAAGCTGTAAACATAATCACTTTTAGAGAATCATCGGGTAATAAATTTATTTCAATGTAATATGGTTAACTTCATTTTTTCAGAATTCTTCAAAGTCATGGGCAAGGTTTACAAGCAATATAAGTTATAATATACGTATATAAATATAAATATAATATACGTTGCATATTGCAAATATTAACGTAAAGTATTATAACATGAAAAAGTTGCGTTAAAATCAAAAGCTGTTGCACAGTAATAGATTCTTTTATTATGCTGTTTTTATAAATCCTCTTATATGAAGATTATGCAATTCGAAGCCTAATAAAATTTGAAATTCAAATTTCTTTACCATCCCATCATCGGCTCAAGTGCGGAAAATCAGCTAAACCTTTATTTCCATAACTCTTTGAAGCAAACCGGAAGCAGATCGGTAATATTGGATAATTGCTTTAAATGTCACAAAGGAAAACGAGGGAGTAGATTTTTCTCCCTCTATTTTTATGCTGCCGGAAAAAAGGTCTGAAAATATTGAAGAGAGCAGCAGCAGTAGCTGTGCTGACGAATGGAAGGAGAGTAGTCAACGGGATTGACTAAATTCTAAAGCTCCGCGAAGCCCCTCGAAAACGGACTATAGACCGTTTTCTCTCTCTCTCTTTCTATCTCTCGCCCTCTCTTTCACTCTTTCTCTTTCTTTCCCTCACTCGTTTGTAGCAAACTACAGTTTAAAAGACATTCCCAATAAATTTGCTTCTGGCAAAATGTTTAATCCCTTCGTCTTTGGTTTCTCTCTTTTTATTCATTCTTCCGCTCTTTTACTCGATTTTTCTATCTCTTTTTTATCTCGTTTTATCCGTCTCTCTTGCTCTCACTGCTATTCGTATTCTCGCTCCATTTGCGCGCATTTCCCTTAGATGAGATTACATTGACGATAAAATCACACCCATTTAACCGTTAAACTTCTCGGACAATATTTTTTAACTGTCTTTTTGCGCTTTAGTAAATTGCATTAGCGAAGATATAAACGAATTTGCTTCTTGATTATATTACATTAAAAAACATTATTCTAGAAATTATAATTTGTTGGTTGAAATTAATGCTTGAATTTAAATTATGCAAAGAAAACATGAGAAAACGGATAAAAGATTCAAGTTGAAACAAACGCGTACGCCAACAGAGTCTATACCGAATCTCCGCATGAAAGTAAATAATCTTTTAGCTTCATAATTATGTTTGATTCAATGCAAAATAATACAAAAGCGGTTCGTGGAATCAGATTAAAACTTTGAACAATACAATCACCTTTGTACATAATTGCTTTACCGAAGCGGCAACTTTAACACTATTTTACCAGTGTGAATAATGATACGTAACAAAAATGACATAATTTTCGCTAAATTCCTCTAATAAAAGCCTTATATTTTAAATTCTGACATTCCAGCAAAATTATGTAGCATAACGCGAGTGAGCGTAGCAAACCACATGCACACCTCGGCAATCTATCTACTCTTTCGAAAGCTCGAAAATCGCAACCTCCTTTTTGCAGATTCACAGCCAAAGCAACTCGCTCTTTGGGTCGACCTCAGTCTCTCTTTCATCTTCTCCTTCCTCTATCAGCCCGCGTGTAGACCTATACGTGCACTCACTAGCTTTCTCGGGGTCGCTCGTACGAGCAAAGTGTCGCGTGACGTATGAAATGGTCAAGTATATAGATAAGTTTTTCTAGATATGAATTTTGATAAAAAAGTTTATTTATTACAAAAATATTTGTACAGAACATTTATCTAAAATGAAGCTTAGAGCACAATTTAAAACTGAAATATGCGTAATATACCTAGATGAAAAAGAAATAGTTATCTTTTTATTTAGATACATATAAATAATAATTTAACAAAATTGTCTTAGTTTTCGGTCTAGGTAACATCTATTATGTAGATAAATTTATCTGTATAATATATGTTACAAAATAAATTAATTCATACAATAAGCTACTTGTTAATCTTCCAAATATATTCTAAAAGTCCGTGACTCGAAGGTATGACAATTTCCTTATGACTGCATTCTCAAATAAACAAGATTAAAGAAAATAAAAAATACACAGCATAAACTCACCGAATCCTTCTATAGAATTAAATTCTTTTGCAAGAGGTCTCATGTCCTCGTGAACACGCGATTTATATACGAAGCTGCGTAGCGACGCGTCCATTCCATGCGCGCGGATTGTTTTCCGCCCCGAAGTCGTCGCTCAAAGAATTGCAGTGCGGACGGTCTCTGCCACTTTCAATCTCCTTTTCTCTCGCCGACCGCAAACTTCAATCTCGCGGACTATATACGTGATGTACAAACACGGACTCCTATTCCAGCGAGTCCAAGCATTTACAAGGATCTCGCGCGTGTTCTATTTTCTCCTTTGCGGTGTGTCTTATAATAGCAGCGAATGTAATGCGCATTCGTTTATTTATTGGGGAGTTTTGTCGCTCTATATGCAAAACCCTCTCATTTTTAGATTCAACGAAAATGATATGAGAACATCAAATAACGAAATATATAACATTTTATATGTACTTACATCGTCTTTTGAGTTCAAGAGAATTTCAAGTCAACGTGTATAAATGTAGGTTATGTCTCCTGAATCTGACGTACAAAATTTTATAATAATTAGGAAACGCCTATACAAAACGTTGTACATTTAGTTGGCTTGTAACATCAGATGAATAGTTGGAAGTTAAATTATTGAATTTATTAACAGCAGCTTTTGCATCAAACTTATTACATCTACTATCAAATGAAAATTGATTACTTGTAGAGTAGACTTTCACCTTAAACGTAATAAGAGCATTAGATAAAAATAGAACTATTAAAAATCAATGCCTACAAAAATTAAAGTAAAATTTAATTTCTACAGAGAACGTGTCGAAGATGGGAGATTCTATCATGAGGAAGCTCACAAGCGCAACGAATGTAGAGGTGATCAAAGCGAGGTACACCTGGACCATCCACAGCTATAGATTTATGTCGAAGAAAGTCCACTCCTCGGTCTTCTTGATGGGCGACAACAATCAGTTCAAGTGGCACCTGAAAATGTACCCGGTCGGTGGTGATGAGAGCTTCAGAAACTACCTCTCCCTCTTTATGCAGCTGCTCTCGTCCACGAAGTCAAAGATCATCACCAACATCGACATCTCCATCATCAAGGCCGACTGATGCAAGCACACCCTGGCCTCGCACAAGATTCGCAGTCACGCGCAATGAAAGTCGCTGAGACATCGAAAAGTCGCAGACTGATCGAAAGGAATCAACTGCTGGACAAGAGATCTGGATTTCTAGATTGTGATAAACTTAGGATATTATTCGAGGTAAGGACAGAATTTGAATTAAAATTTTGGTTTACAAAATTAATTTGAAAATTTTACATAAATTAATCGAATAAGGTTGCTTTTCCGTAAAATTCCTACCATTTGTACTTTTGATTTTAGTAAACTGAAACTTGCTTTTAACCATTTTGATCATGATATGAAAATACACAGCAATTTTTAAATGTTTTTAGTTAGTATGTATACTTAAAATTATTCACGATAATGTGTTGCTTTTATGGAACAATACTTATAGCCTTCAACAACACTTTTAATGTATAAAACCTTGTATGTAAAATAACAATTATTATTACTGGCAAGGTTAAATCGGGAAAAAGAATCCGCATTAAAGTTTCCATATTGTGTTTTGATAATATAAAAGTTTTCAGAATAATTTCTTTTAGACATAAAAAGTTTTGTAGACTCGTGAAAAAAAGTCTGTTTTTGGGTTTAACCCAGGTCTGCTCCCTTAAGACACATCACTCATCTATCCACACTCTTCTTTCTTGAAGTATGTTACTCCATTACGCTCGTCTTTTTCTATATTTTGGTACCAATTCAATTGAAGAAACCCTACTGATCAGGAAGTGATATTTGGCGAGATTTGTGGTGGTAGTGGTTCCGAATATCAATGACAAGAGAATTAGGAGTATTACGTCGCACGACGTCTTCACCGGCGAGAATAGTTGGCGACTCGCGGTGCCAAGAACAAAAGGTGTTTACACCTCAAGATGTAATTTGCGAGTGCCTGATTTTCGGCTTTGCTCTCTCACGTATCGCACCCAGCGATCCCTGCTTTCAATTTTCTCCTTCCAACAACTTTATTTATCTCATTCCGTCTCTCTTGTTCTTACGTCATTTTCATTTACTCGCAAGTGTGTAAAGTACGCCCTTATATTGGTGCGTGTAATGTTATTGTTATTCATTTATATTAGAACATATATTTAGGTTAATAAGTATGACAATTGATACATCATTGAAACTTTTTTATTTAAATTGCGTGAGTTATTAAAAAGAAACTGGTTGTCCCTCAAGGGGCTCCATGTAGATACGGGCTAAGTAACGGATTTATCTTAAAGGGGCAGGTCTGGGTTAAATCAAAAAGAAATTTAAATTAACCTTAATTAACCATTGAAATGGTTAACTTGTAGCGAATATTTTAATCATTTTTTTACAAATTTACTATATACGAGAGTTAACAACCGTCTACAAATGATAATTGTTGTCGTTTTATTTTAGCATTTATATGTATTAATTGACTATAAGAAAAAGTTAATGTAAAATTGGATACTAATTTTATTGTCTTTTTAGCACTCTTAGAGTCACGTGAGATTTTTTTATAACCTCCAATCCTTTGTCGATCATAAACCATTCTTTTTGAACCCTAAAATATTTTAAAGAAAAATTTTATAATACTATTATTTTCATATTTACTTATGCATAATAATGTTACGTAATTCAGTCAAATAAATTCCTCAAAAAGCTTGTTATTTTACGATATTCTTTCTATTTCAATCTTGAAAATTGTTTTCACGCTGAAAATTTTTATGAACTATTATATTAACTCAGATTGGCTTAGAGTTTGAGGAAGTTTCTGCTTCGTTATCATATGAATTATATTAGCTCAAAGGTGCCTTTGTAAGTAAAGCCGGTAAAGTACTTAGAAGGATGAAGGTACGAGGGTATAGTTATATACTACCTCACTGGAGTGTATTTCGAGAACACAACAAAGGACTTTCAAATCGAATTCCATAGCCTCCTTTCTGCTGCCAGTGCTGCCTGTATCTATTCACTTGTCAAATGTGCATCAAAAACCAGTTTCTATAAAACCATAGTTTACTGCTGAGGTTATTTATCGTGCCTTCTATTATAACTTTGTTTTTAGTCAAATAATCTGTAAACATATTTTAAATGGAATGCATTTTGAAGAAAATATGATACTGCTTTTTAAAATTAATTTCTTCAAAGCTTTAAAAATTTTTCTCTTTTAATAAAAGAATATCATCTTCCTTTGAGGCAGTATTCTACTTCGGAACTTTAAAAAAATCGATTTTTTTTACATTTTTCGAAAGTATATGTATGTAAGAATATCATTTATTTTCACAATCTTTTATTTCACTAAAATTTCAAGACGATCCGAGCGGTCTAACTGTACTTTTCCATCCTTCGAACGTATCTACCTGAGCGAGCTAATCCGACTTAAAAAAACTTTAATCGCGTTTTTCTCAAAACATCGTTTTTACACCCCGTGTTAACAAAAGCTCAAAAACTACTTCACCGATTCTTATGAAAGTTTAGTTGATTTTTTTAAGCCGCCATTTTGTTATTTTTACATGTATATTAAAAATTCTAGTTCCATGGGTTGCTGGAGTTATACTGAACTTAAAACTATTTGATTTTTCTGTTTCAGGTCGACCATTATCGAGATTTCGTTAACACCGCACACCTACCTACTTTTCGAGGCGTTGACTTTAACCGTAGTTTTCGAATATAAAAAGGGCATAAAATGAATAAACAACAATTGTTTTGTGTATTTAGAAAGTGTATTTTTTATGCTTTACAAACCCTACATTAATATATTTAATAATAATCTAAAAAAAAATTCACAAAAATACCTTTTATTCGAGCGTTTAAAGTAGAATACTGTCTTAAGGGGGCACACCACCTTTGAACCCTAAAGAAACATTTATTTAAGGGTTTATACAAATTGTTTCTTTTAAAAACAATCATTCTAAAAAGTTTTTGACTATAAATACTTGGTAATATCGAATAAGAGAAAGCTTTATATAAGCTTTGCAGAAGTTCATTTTCTTAAGTGAATAATAAGCAAAAAGTAAAAAAACCACATGGATGTGCGGGTATCCAAAAATTCGAATTACCCGATATGTGTGTCCGACTCGACGAGTCTAGGTCGGGTCTAGGTTGAGTAGACAAGAAATCCGGGTGAATAAAAAAATCTGTAAACCCGAATAAACCATGTTACCCAAAAAAAGTTTCCCTGTCATATTTAAAGTACTATTTTAAATGAATTTTTAACAGTGATGACGATTGATAATAATTTAGTGAATAGATTTTTTTATCGCCGATTAGATCGATTCGACTGGGTATCCCTTATTTTAGGTAACTTGCATATGTTACCATCAATATTAGCATAAATGCCCGTTTGATAAAACTACGGTCACTAGGCTTCATTTTTAGGTACCAGAAGACAATCCTCAGAGTTTTCTCGAAATCTGTGATCTGGACTCCATGTATTCCCTTTGCAAGTAACATAATTTTTTTTGGGTATCCTGATTTTTTCCAAATATGTAATTTATCGTGCTTGAGTTTGAGACAGACTTTGTTCTTATCTTTCGTAATCTTTGCTAATCAGTTTAGCTAGTATTCTCCTTATCACGTAAACATGGGTCCTTCTAACCAGATCAGGATTTGAGTTGTGGTAATATGATGTTGCTTTGGATTGCCGATGTTGCTGTCTAATTAGCTTTGATATGTGGTTATACGGACAGTGCGAATTCACGATAACTAGTATTTTGACCAGAGTTCGACAAGTATTCGACCGCAAAATATTTTCAGATACTTCTATGTTTTCTGTAAATATCAAGAAGAAACAACGAATCATCAATTTCTAAGCAGTATACACCATGTATTAAGCCGATATACACGATTTAAAAAAGTCTCCATACTATTACCGCTTTGTATACATAACAGTCTGTTCTTGCAATTCTATACTGACGAATCCAGACATCAGAACCGGAACGATGTGCATTACTTCACATTCCCAAATCGACGAATTATTCTTTTCGCATAACCACCGTGTAATCCTATTTTCGTGAGTAACACAGTTTTTTCGTGTAATCCAATCATTATTTCAGTACCCGAAAAAATGAGTACTCATCCTGTACCCATTAGAAATACATACCCAACCCGTTCTGACTCAGATTTTTCAGGTACCTGTACACTATTTCACAGCGATAAATATCTAAACGTTATTAAAAAGCGGCTCTTTAAAGATCCCATACATCCCCGATTTCCTCAATGTTTTCAATCTGATTGAAATAACACTGCGAAACGTACGTATACACACATCCTTTTTCCGCGATTCCCCACAGAAATCCTTCCGGCACACAATCTACTTTACCAATATGAAAACGATTATCCACGCAAATATCCGCTCCGCGCTGTTCTGACTGCCTGCGCGTCTGCTCTTAACCCGCTGAATGGCTCGGGCTTTATTCGCCCGCTCAACGCGAATTTTTCCGCGCCATCGAATGGCAGAGAGGCAGAGGGATCTTTTCAATGTGACTCGAGTTCCGTTCGAAACGGCGGAGGCGGCAGCTGATGGACGTTGTGCACCAAGCTGCCGACGCTGCAACTTCAATTTGCTTCATCCCGCACATTCTCTCGCTCTCTTTTCTTCTTCTCGGGTTTATTCTTCTTCGTCTATTCTCCTTTTGTACGCTCTATATGATTTTCTCCTCCCCTTGCTTCTTGACAGAGCTGAGTACTGCTGTTTTCCTCCTGTGGATTTACATTACTTTCGCGGAGCACAGTTGAAAATGCCTCTACAATGTTCGCACGCCTTGAGTTTCTATTTTAAACGTACACATTGACAAAATAGTGCTAGTTTTTGGAAAAACTGTCCAAACAATATTCCCTTATTATTTACACTTCTCTTGAACCATACAAATTCTCCTCATTACCGTGCATTCGTGTACTTCGAAATAATCAAAGTCCTTAGCAAACTCGACAATCGTACAACGCTCGTCATATAAGACAAGAGACAGCCTCACTATACCCATTCGTTATCACCGCGATAATTGCGATTCACGCATAACGATCATTCCCCGCGCGAACAGAGAAGATTCTGCAGCTGCATCCAAGTTCTACTGTAATTTCTCGCACGACAACCAGGTAGCAGCCACAGGCAACGGCATTTAAGCCTTTCTACGCAGCTCGTAACGCTATACATCACGCGTACAGGGCAAAAGCTGCAGAAGCAGCCGTATTGGTAGAATTAACTCGTCCTTACACAGCACATATCCCGTCTCGCAGCAAACTCTCGCGAAAGTGCAAGTGTATATGTATGCGTGTGTCTATTTATGTTTATGTGTATGTGTGTGTGTGTGTGTGTGTGTGTGTGTGTGTGTGTGTGTGTGTGTGTGTGTGTGTGTGTGTGTGTGTGTGTGTGTGTGTGTGTGTGTGTGTGTGTGTGTGTGTGTGTGTGTGTGTGTGTGTGTGTGTGTGTGTGTGTGTGTGTGTGTGTGTGTGTGTGTGTGTGTGTGTGTGTGTGTGTGTGTGTGTGTGTGTGTGTGTGTGTGTGTGTGTGTGTGTGTGTGTGTGTGTGTGTGTGTGTGTGTGTGTGTGTGTGTGTGTGTGTGTGTGTGTGTGTGTGTGTGTGTGTGTGTGTGTGTGTGTGTGCGTGCGTGTATGTATGGGTGCATGTATGTGTTCAAAGCCTGATTTCCAAAGGCTTTTGCGGCGGAGAAGATGCGAGGTACAGATACGCAGCTGGTGTATAGTCGACTCGCGATCCTACGTCTGCGAGGTAAGTGCTCTCGTAGCTCGCTATCCCGGATCAAGCCTTTAACTGCGTGTGTACATGTGTCTGTATTAGTGTGCGATGGAGTATCGCGTGCTGCAGTGAAAAGGCTGAGGACGCAATTTAGTTTATCGGACGTTGGACGGGGTGGAGTTGCAGGGCTGTTTATTGGGCGTTAATTTCGTTGGGCGCCTATTTGGACTTTGCGAACTCATCGTTTATACGTTGTGTTATCCTGGGGTGGTTGAATTTTTGCTGATAGCGTCATTGCTTAATTAAAATTTTAGTTAAATTATTTCTGAGAATTTTTAATTTTTGGAATGGTTTGCTAAAGTTTTGCAACTACGATCTAACTTATAAATTGATAAGACATTAAAGACATTTCTATACTGTTACCTCAGTGAAAAAACTTTTCAATTTCAAATAATTTTAACAATATTTTTATCATTTTATTCGACAGATGTATGATTACTAAATGACACATTTTGGACCAATTTCTTTTAGTACTTATTCTCAATAAAAAGAATTCTGAATTAGCTTCAATCTCTCTGATAATGTATTTTGCTAAAGCAATTAGGAGCGTTTTTCTCTATTCTTTTACAATAAATAGAAAATGCGTAAACAGTATTTTATATTATTAGCTCACTTTACCTCGGACTTGAAGATTTGGGATAAACTGAACAGGTGTTTTTCGGATATTGTTAAATAATGTTTAAAGTATTCAATGAAGTTCTTTAGTAAAATAAATAATTGGCTTTAAAATTATTTTATCGTGTTTCTCTCTTAAAATTAATTGAAGCATTTATTTATTAGTTTTGTTGTTTAACTTGTATTTCAATTAATAAATAATTTTTTATTCATTTCACAAATAAGAGCAGAATAAAAATTAATCTCTGTAAGAAACGAACTATAAAAATTATCCATTGGCTCTTAAAACTCATTATCCTAACCTTACTCCTAATGAAACCTTGATTCTTCTAATCATAATTCCATTGACATTTCGATGAAAATTTCTCACAGTCGTATTTGAAGTTTGCACAATTCCTGCTCGAGAATAACGCTTTGTGAGTTTACTCGGCCAATATCATTCCATTATTTCGAAGTGCCTCCGGCAATGTCTATCCTAACAACGCTAACTTAGAGAGATCGATCGAAAGAGCGATTCCACTCTTCAAAATGCAAACGTTTTCACTTATATATGCGAAGAAAGGAACAATTTTTCTGCCACTTCGACAGTATTTTTTCGCAGACTTGCTCTTTCAGTAGCTATGTAGTATCGATTCCCAGTGGCTTGTGCTGCACTGTCGTTTACATATTTCTTTCTTTTTTCATGGACTGCGATGTAAAAGTTTTACGTACGTTTGTCTTTAAAGTTAACTGTAAAGTATTCCTTTAAAACGAAATGATTATAATAGACTTACGAACTAATATTTATTATTTAACAATTATAGTGAACTACTCCTTGAAGAACTATGAAGTAACGAATTAATTTCTTTCTACTTTTATAAGAGAATTTTTGTTTGCATTGACACATTATTAAGAGTTAATAAAAAGAATTTCGACCTCGAGATTGTCAACAGACCATCGTAATGGTGACACTACGAAAATTCTTACCTATGAAAGTAAGAAGAAATTAATTATTTGCTTCTTCTGGTAGAAACGTTGACGAGTTCTTAGCGATAGCATAGCGATTTTTTTTCGAACTCGCTAATTTATCCTTAAGGAATTAACTAGTTTAACCGCTATCTGGCGACGTTTTCTACTGAACGACTGGCTAATGACTCGTTAATTTTAAACGAATATAATATCCTTAATAAGCTTTAATCAATGTTTACATCATTAATTTAATTAAAAACAATAAATATTTTGAGTTCTATAATGGCTATTTTATGGTACAAGAAATTAATTTTGCTATTAAAGTCGTTTCTTTATGAGGCTATGTTTTAGTATACTCACAATTTAAAATTTTATGTTTATAAACTAGTATGAATATCATTTTCCTTCTAAATTATGTAATATACGCATACGTATTTTTATTTTTTATTGACAAATTTACAAGATAAGCACTATGAAAAGCTTTCCTTTACAATGCAATTCAGACAAGTTGTAAATAGCAAATGAGACAGGAGGAGTGATGTAGTCGAATTTATATCATGGCGTCAACACAGAATACTCATAACAGGAAGACTAGATACTAAGTATCATGCAATTACCTACAAAAGCTGAGAATAAAACTTAAAGCATCTTGGCTAAAAAGGGTTACAAGGACCAGAAGCACGTACTTACATATGAAACAGAGAAGGAAAAGATAGTAAGATAGTTTGCAGTCGCCGGGCAGAATTATTTCCATTAGCAGCTATCCGGTATACACAGCTTGCAATAGATACACTTTCACACATGATTTAAGAAGATAAAGAAGTACAGGGGCTTGCATAAAAGTTTCCACAATAGTCTGCTGTTCAAAAACATCGTCGAAATTGTTTTAACAGACAATGGATAATCTCGCAACGCACGCGGATGACAGCGTTGAAATGTGCATCCGTCGCTTCTACCGTTTGTCGGGTTCTTTACGAGTTTTTTAAGAAATAGGTAACGAAATTGGCCATTCACTAGTGAACTGACCATTCGAAATCGTCAATTTTCTACCAGGGTCATAGTTCTTGTAGAGAAGTAAACTATAATTGTTAAAGAGTGAATATTAGTTCATGAGTCAATTAGGTGTAATCATTGGAATGTGAAACTTAAAATCGAACATTCGAGTATGTACACATCACAGTAAAGTTCAATGTTATCCATTTATCTTTAATATGTTCATTTTTGTTCGTGTTATTTTTCACATCATTATGCTTCATTACGACGTATTCACAAAAAACTGTACTTTTAAACGTCGCTCCACTCCCCTTTCATTTCAAAAGCACTATAAATAGAAATTATAAAGCTTCATTTATTTCACTTTATACATTGGCACAGTGCTGATCTCCGCTCTTCCTCCGAACGCATTGGCACGTACGCTTGTGCACATTTGGCGCACACGTATTCCATCTCGTGTACGCTCTCGTCACCAAGCTCTGCCAGCACAGCGGTATAGCAGCACTCAGACGGAATAATGCAGGCGCCCGTCGACGACGACGACGAGCAGCTGGTCTAAGCAGCAGCGCGCCAGCATCGCCGTCGGCCGCGGGAGAATATGGAGCCGTATAAGCAAGGCCGTGTACGAGCGGCCCGAGTTTTAAGTGGGTTATAAATTTTTAGCGCCCGGAAACTAGCGTCATTTTGTAGCGCGAGCCGCTCTTCCCGTCTATAAAACTAGAGGGGCTTTAAATTTCACATCGACGCTTTGCGCGCTGTCGCCTGTTTAGAATCGAGAGAGGCGCTTTATAAGCGTTGCGAATGAATTTTTCGACGCGGTGGATAGAGCCGATCGCTGCCTCTGGATTTTCCGCTTCGTTTGCATGCATGGGACGTGTGTCGGTGTGCGTATGCATGTGTGTATAGGAGGGGAGAGGTTTATACGATTTGGCGCGACGATTTCAAGGTATGAAGTTTCTTATGTATAGAGGGTATGTGTTGCACAGTTTTTAGATTCGTTCTGGGAAAAGTATACGACGGCTGACTATGTTTCCTTCTGGTATGAATAGAAGAGCAACGGATATTGTTTGCAGCTTGAATGAAGCATATCAGTGCACAATCGATTTTGTTTCGTTATTTGGATTCTTTACAATGGCTGGGTTTCTGGAATCAATTATTGAGTTCGCAGTATTTTAGATTGAGGTATAAAACGAACAACAAACGAAGTAAATAACAATGATTTGTTTGACGCGCTATTCGCTCGAAAATATAATTTTTTGTAACGCAAGCACGATTTTCGCGTTTTTCTGTACCTATTAAGCGGGCCTAAAGGACAATTTTTTAGACCAACGGGTGCAAAAGTAAATAAGCGGGCGCAAAAGTAGAGAAGTGGGCGCAAAAGTAAATAAGCGGGCGCAAAAGTAAATAAGCTAAAAAGTTACTTTTGCGCACGCTAAAATTTTTCGGAAAATTGCTATTATATATATATTTAGCCGCGCTTAATATGCTAGAAAACACAAAAATCAATACATGCGTTACAAAAAATATGGTGTGCACCAAGGGCAAAGTGGGCTATTTGACCTCGTGTGGTTGCAGTACTCGTCTTCGGCTCGCAAACGCACTCGCCTTCGGCTCGTGTTAGCTCGCCTTCGACTCGTACTGCAATCTCCACACTCGGTCTAAAAAAGCCCACCTTACGCCCTAGGTACATAATATACTAATCACTCATATGTGCGGATCAGCGCAGGATTCGCTTTGAAATAAATTGAGTGAGATTCTTTTATGAAGTGAATGATTAAATTATTAACTAATTTGCTGTTTATATTACGACAATTGCATAAGTATGTAATTTAATGATTTAACAAACAAACAGTGAACTTTCTTCTGCTAAAAAAAGACCGACAATTTAATTTTTATTTATCGTATCTGTTAAAATTAAAATTACAGAATAAAAGTTAGTAGAACATAAATACGTTGGTTAATGAAGTCTGTCAATCATGCAGCGAAGCTATTAATTTTGTGATAGAAAAATTATTGAAATTCTAATTTTCTGAATTAGCAAGTTCAAATCGAGTTAAAGTAGTGTGATTAAAGGTATTCAGTACGTCAAATATTACGATGGTCGGCATAACATGAAAATTGTTAATTAAATTTTTATTCTAAATTAAAAAAATTACAAAAATCAAATTTTTATTTTTACTAGGGTATATAAATATGCGTATTACCTTATTTTAATATATAGAAAAATAATAATAAAAAGCGAGAAGGGGGGGTGGGGCAAGATAATCAGCTGGTTTCCAGAATGATACCTGAAAGCGTCGAAAGTTTCGCTCTCTGTGTAGAACTATGTCATTTTTACCATTTTTTGAAACGGATACATATTTTATTTACTGTGTATACACAATTTAAGTAAGAATAAGTATGTTTTGTGTAATAACAATGTAAATTACCCACGGCACTTATATGAAAATTAATATACTCAATTCTTTTTAAAATTTGTAAACTTTAAACAACTGTAACTCTTTTAATTTGCATCTATTAAAAAAAAAAGAAAAATTACGTGTCTTTTATTTTTTCATATTCTACATTACGGACCTAATAGATTTTTGCATGCAAAGTCCTAATTAGTATTCTTGCCGTAATTAAATTATATAGGATTTTGTACTAGGAAATAAATTGCATTAATCAGAAACACTAGGTTAGTACCCTATTGCTGATGAAACTGGAAAATTCATTTCCGTTCCAGGAAGAAACGGTTATCCAGGTCCTCAGGGTCCTCTAGAATCTCCGGGTACTCCATGTATACGCTCCAATTTTCGACGACGCGGACGAAAATCCATATACACTAACCCAGAATTAAAGAGCTCTTACAGGCGCTGTATCCTTTAAAGGGAATGCGCGCAAAGCTGTCGAGTAAGGTCAATATTTTTAAGTAAATCTATCTAAACATAGGGCTTGAGTTTATTAACTTTTTAGACTACATGCAATATGAAAAGAATAGTGTATAAGGTTTCAACAAAAATAAGTTTTAAGGGCTAGAATCATTTTTTTTTCTACTAAACTAGCCCATTTTAAGAAGAAAAGCTTCTTATCGTTTTTTTTTTCATACCTCAACCTATAAAAGTTAAGTTAAGAGCTGTTGAAAGTGCATTTTACGATAATCATGCACTTTCAGTATACTTTCAAAAGCTCATAGCTATTATGTGAGGTTACGGAAAAATAACTAACAAGCTTTTTTTTAAATCGGCTAGATCATTTTCACGCGAATGAAAGATCATTTTATTGCTACGTGGGATACGACGTTATAATGTCTAAAGGAAGGGCGCTCGAAGTTTCGGAAGGGTTAGCTGCCGTACAGGCACGATCAATGGAGGAACGTCTTCGTCGCGAAGGGTCGACAATTAGCGGAGAATGGCTGTGCGCAGTTGATTAAACGTGAAATGATTGCGCGAGGAGAGAAAGGGGGTTAACGAGCGCATAATTACTTCGTTATCTCGTTTCTTTGGTGGCGCGCGAATGAGTTGAGTAGCCAAAGTGCCTATATGTGCCTGCGCGCGCGACTCTACATAACTTCGGATCTAAGTAACCTCGTCACGTTGGTACACGCAACTTCCCTTCGCACCGGAAATTAATTTTCTTCCACCTAGCAACTTGCCTGGGCTACTGACAAGTAAAATTTTTTGCTCGAGCCTCGGGGGTCTTGTGAAGTTTTTATTTATAAAAAAACTGAGTTGCGCTGCTCATCGGTGCATACGTGCGGCGTGTACACAGACCGCGAAGTAGAAGTTTTTTGATGAATTGGTATTTTTGTTCCGAGTTAGTTGCTCGGCAATGAAGTTTGATCAGATTGTAACTTTGCGCTTGAGAATTTTTCTATAAGTTTTAATTTTTCTTCAATCACTCCAGCAAATGATATGACGTAGGGTTGTGTAAACATTATAGTTTAGCTATGTAGTTGTAGTCAAGCTCGTATCAGACTACACTTATGCACTTTATTTTGTAATAAATGGGTGGTTTTATTGATCATTAAGATCTTCTATTTATAGCGGAAATATGAAGGCAAATGCCTTATGGCTATAATTAACCACAGTATTTCATTTTCCTTGGAGTACAACTTTCTTCAGGCCGGGTATGCAATTTATTATTTGCAATGTTTAAGAACGATCATTAAAATTAATTATTTGTTATGTTCGAAGAAATAGTACATTATGCAACAAGGAAATAGTCGGCTTTATTCCCGGCTTTATTTAAGTTGAATATAGAACTTTATTTCCGACTTAATAGTGACCACTTTATTGACTTAAAAAGTGGGACACACTGAAAGTTCAAAATTGAAAAAAAAGAGAGAAAACCAGAGATACTGAAAAGTTACTTTATTTCCGGCTTAACCATAATGGTCACTTTATTGACCTGGAAAGCGGAAGAAAAGTAATATATAATTCCTTCTTATCTACTTTATTCCCTCGAGGGAATAAAGTAGTTTATTCCCCGGGAGGAATAAAGTAAAATTTTACTTTTTTACCGCAAATCCGGTTTTCAGTTTTTCTGGTTTTCTCTCGCTTTTGTGCGTGAATCCCACTTTTCAAGTCAATAATGTGGCCATAGTTAAGTCGGGAATATAGTTCTATATGCAACACGGGAATAAAGCTGACTATTCCCTTGTTACATAATGTACTATATCAATACATGTTTGACAAAAAATACGGTATGTACCATGGAGGAAAGGCCTTTTTCGCCCTTGTGTGTATAATAAAGTATGTCCAATAAAGTGGCCATTACAGTTGAGAATAAACGTATTTAAACACATGCAGAACAAATTATCGAACTCATTTAGAGGATACAGAATACATGAAGAATTTGTTTATCAGAAATTGTACAAAAATTATATTTTCATGAATTAATTAAATCAGACAGCGTTTATTGCTCAATCGTCTAAGAATAATTTTATTTATCTTTTTGTAATGAATGTTAGACCTTAGTCAGTATGGTAATGGGTCCTTACGTTTCTTATTAAGTCCAAATTACTAAACTAATCAGTAATGGTTATTATCTTTTTCTCCATTATATTAAAAGAGAACACACCTTAAGGTACGTGTATAGCCAGAAACGGGTCTCATCGGAAAGGTTTCTTGTAAGTATCGAAAAGTATATGAGTACTGGTGAAATTATATGAGGTACATATTACGTATGTTACGAACTATAAAAAGCATATTTCATATATTGTTAAGTTAAAATAGACACTTAAGACAAGTAAGCTTCGCTGCTGTACAAATCTCCATTTTAGATTTAATTTTAATTTTTCAAGGATTTCTCTCTTAACACATTACACGTTACGTAACAATCTTTACATTAATTATCGAAAAACTGACCTTATTTACTATATTCCTATAAAATATGCTTCAATAAATAAATAATCGGGTTTGAGGCGATTTTTTTACACATTTTTATAAACAATTAACTGGTCGTGTATATATATATATATATATATATATATATATATATATATATATATATATATATATATATATATATATATATATATATATAATAGCAATATATATATATATATATATATATATATATATATATATATATATATATATATATATATATATATATATATATATATATATATATATATATATATATATATATATATATATATATGTTAAACGAGAAATATAAGACTTGAAAAATTAAAATTAAATCTACCCTGGATGAAAATTAATCTAGAAACTATGTGGATCTATCTAGTTTGCCATGGGAATAATCGAGGGCTTCGATAAAACTGGATAATTTTCTACCAGGGTAAAATGGAGATTTTTACAGTAGCGAAGTAAGAGCCTTTTTACTAAACAATATCTAGGCTCAACGAACATAAATCAATATAAAATATTTTTATTATACTTTATAACAAATATTTATCTCATATATTTTTACTGATATTCACAGACTCTTGGATATTATACAAGAATTACTTTTGTTAATGCTCGATTCGGGCGATACAACTACGTTAATTAAGTTTTTCTCCAACATTGCCAGTCACTTCGATCTTAATTCGCAATAATACAGACCTGTATATCACCTGCAAACAATCATCCGGCAGTGCTTACTTGCACACGGCAGCTTGTATAGGATTTCCGCCCTATCCTGCCGCGCGCATAATGCACAAAGGGTGAATGGTTTGATCGGTCGGCCGATCGCGACAGCTGACGTTTCGCGCGAGCGCTAATAATAATTAGGCCGTGCGACCGAGGGCAGTGGTTTATGTAATAATGTAATAAATATATATACATAAAATTTTTTATATTTTTAATTTATATATTTAATTCTGAAATATATATATATATATATTCCAGAATTAATTAAAAATATAAAAATTTTTATTAATTAGGTATATACCGCATAAAAACCTGATTATTGTTATAGTCACATGGCATTTATGCGGAAATTCATATAAACTTTATGATACTTATCGTGATTTATTAAACCTTTACCGTAGAATTTTACGTGCCTCGAATTTGTTCACTTTATTAAAGCAGCTTTTCACTTTAGAGTACGCTTCGTTGGTCAGATCACGCCGACAACTAAAATATCAATATATAAATTTAAATTTTGTATTTATGAACATAATAATTTTTTTCTAATAATAAGACACATACTTAATTTACATTTTGAAATTTCGTATTTAATATTAAATACGAAATTTCAATGCTTTCAATACTTTATATTTGTATTTAAATTAATACTTTAACGTGTGAGAGAAAAATCTCGTTAACGCCGCTTTTATCAAGATGTAAGATGTAAAATTTCCTAAAGCTTTTACTTGTTAACCCTGTAATGCCGACGGATCTTTTCTGATAAGGAGGAATTCTTATTCTGTTGAATTATGCTTAAAACGATCCCAAACTAAGAATTCATCCCTTAGAGTCACATACAAATTTCCTCGAATACGATTTCCAAGATCGGTCGCGTGCGACCATCCAGGCATTTACTGGGTAAAAATTGGCTTTTATTACATAAATAGAAACATTAATATTTCTGCTAAGATTTCAGTTGTAGGAACATAATTGTAAATATTTTTCTTATAAATCAATGATAAATTGTTATTTATTATATAAGATTATTATTATATATCTCATTTCAATAATATAGAATTCACAGATTGGGAAGGGTGGGGGGGGGGGGGGGTGATATTGATGTTAGAAAGGGTGGGGATAAATGTACCGATAGATAATTTTGCAGACGGATAATAATGCCGAATTTATTTTACCGAAGGGTAAATTTGCTGAAAAGTGAAATGTGCTAATGGGTAAAGTAATCGATTAACAAAATTGCCGAATAAAAAAGTTCCGACGAGCAAAAATGCCGATGGATAAAAATGCAGAAAGTTAATAATGCCGAAATGTTGAATAGCAACGGGTAAAAGCTAAAAATATCAAATATTGAAAAGGAACGACCTAGCAACAATTAACACATTATTATAATACAGGCGCATATTCTAATGAAAACACTTTATTGTCCATCTGATGTGTCGGTTATTTAAAATAAATAATCTCATTTATCACTAGAACTGCTGGAACATTATATAATAGGCGGATCATGAATTTTTCTTTTCATCACTATTTTACCCGTACATGCCTGGACGGACTGGATGGAAACCGAAAATTTATGTTTATAATGGTGTAATAAAAAGTATTTAAATAAAGATATAGCCTAACGAGGGCAGCGAAATGCTTCCGAAACATCGCTGACAAATAAATTGCCTGTTTAGTTTGCAAAAATCGTCACAAAACCTGTACTATACTAAACCGAAAATTTAATTAAATCTTAATTAGCCAGTGACTATTCTCTAAGTTAAGATCTCAAATATAACAATGTATTGGTAGAAATGTAGAGCGATGATTACTTCGCTAGTTTATTATTATCGTATATGTGCTAGTAATTTAAGTGTGGTATTTTCTCTCTATATAATAGGAATCAACTATTCAAATGATTTCTCGTATCAATTGGTCAAGGTTTAAAAGGCAAAGTAGTTAAATTTTTTTCCATCAGTATAGCTCGTGATTTTCTGAAACAACTGCTCAAGTTATTTTTGCTGACAAGTATTGTAGAATCGTAGAGTTGTATTAAAATATTATATTTTGCATTGCATCATAATCTTTTCAACGAGATGTGTGTGTGTGTGTGTGTGTGTGCGTGCGTGCGCACGTGCATGCGTAAATTTTAAATTTAAGTCTACCATTAATAATTACTTAAAAATTATTTATTTTAAACACATATTAAAAAAGAACAAGATTTTTACTTAAAAATCGTTAATTAAATTTTAGTCTTAAGACACTTTTTTAAGCTATTAATAAAAAAAGTATAGCATTGTAAAATAATTTATTAAAACAAAAAATGTCATACTGTAACAGTTTCTTTAATTTGAGGAAGCTAACTGCCAATGAATTGGCAGCGGTTTTTCTTTTTTTTTCTAGTATGCTACCACAACATTGAAAATGAGAAATCATTGGACATAATACCCCTTCTTTACGAGATAATCGTAAACTGAGAACTAACCGATACTAAAGTTATCCGAAATTCCTGTAAGCGTAGTTTAGCATTTCGAATTTGTTTGTTTGCATCCCAAAATTCAAAAGCATCAACCGTATCAAAGTTCAACGCGAAACAGTCTCTCGCTGTCCTATCAAACTTTACAGAATACATTCGTCGATTTAAAACGATCATTACCATTTATTCACATTGCACGCATGGACATATTGAAATTTGACCGAGATTAAGTACCACGTCCTTCATTAAACGCATTCAAATAACCTTTGAAAACGTGCACGCATAACCATACAGAATTAAGCTTTAGTTTGATTAATTAACATAGCGTTGATGTTTGAAATTGTAAACGCCCTGAAATTTAATTTAGACGATAATACAATTTATGCCCATTTGAACGAAAATGGCCAGTTTCTTTCCTCAAAAGCGAGACCAAAATTACACTTTTTGCCCGCAAAAATGATTAGCGGGAAAAAAGTGACTTCACTAGAAACTACTCCAAATTCCTTCATTTCATCAAGTTCTACCAATAACCCTGATTTTCGATTGTCTTTTAATAATATTGTCTTTTAACAGTCCATTAGTTCCGCTTTTCAAGTCAAAAAGAGGCCACAGTTGAGATGGGTATAAAGTACTATATGTAACTCGAGAGAAAGTCGATTTTTTTTTCGCTTCGCTCACTCGGGCAGTAAACTCACCCGCGGGAAAAATATTCGGCTTTTTGCCCTTATTACATAATGTACTATTCGGTAATTATAATTTGGTTATTATATCCATGTATAAAATGCTATGTATCCACAAAAAACTGCTAAGAACCTGATAATAAGTCAGAATTTTAGGCCATCGATAGGTTTAAGTTACTTTTCTTGTAAGAAATGTTTGCATTAGAGCCATTTTTACAATTATTTAATTATTGGAGGTTTTAAGTATAACACAAAATTTTTTTTTATTTGCCCAGTGATATTTATTTTTTTTAAATGAATTTTGAAATTGTTTAGTGAAATGGGGTCATAGCGATTAACGAGTATTTAAAGGGGGAAATACCACAATGCGTTAGGAATACCGTATATTACAATGAGGTTATAGAACGTTTATAAATGCTCTCTTTTGACTTTGTTAGTACAAAATAGTGTCTTGCATATTAAAATCTAACATTACATGTATGAGAAATTTAAATTAAAGGGACATTTTAATTTATTTTTCGCTTTATCTAACTGATCGAAAGTGCATTGTACAATTATCGTTGAAAAAAGATTTTTTTTATTTGTTACAAAAGTACGTGGTTTATGTTTTTCTATCAGTCAAAACTATTAAAATTTAAAAGATAAAGGTTTTTCGTTTATTCTTAAACGTATAAAGAGCAAAGAAATCCTAATATTTTTTTTATTATACAAAGTAATATCAGATATTCAGGATACATGTATATAAATGGTTATAATATTATGATGGTATATAATTTTGATGCATTCATGTGTTAGGTCAAAAGATTACAATTTTCCAAAAATGAGTACAAAATATTGCATAGGATTGCATTCAGCTTTAATAATATTACACTGTACGAGAGAGAAAGACATATTTTTTAAGTCAGCGCATTCAGGGAATTTGTGAAAATGAGAGCACTTCCATTCGGTTTAACCAATGCGACATTTGTCATGTGAAGCTATACATTTGTAATTCAATCTTTATCATCGATGTAAACTACTGAACAGAACATACGTCAATAATAATAATTTAGGCACACAGCCGCAATGATCCTGAAATTTTCTTTGATCTCGCAACGTCGCAACAATATCAAAGGACTAATGCTGGCTAACGAGCTTGTGATAACTTTGTCGTAATGAAACATCAACAGCCCCGAATCAGTACTGTGATCATAGTATGTGCATGTGTGGATATCAAACGTAATTTCATTGAATTTTCCCCAAATACATTGGACGAAGCCGTAAGTACGTGGAAAATGGTTTTAATTTTAATTTGAATTTATTTGAAGCGTCCACAGGAAAATGTAGGAGTATCAAGCTTTTAAATGTTGAGTTTGGTGCTTCTGTACATTCTATTGTGTGAGCTCCATCACCAACTAGCGTAACAGTTGTTGAAAAATAATGTTTCCAAGATTAAAGCAGGCGTTATAATTATGCTGAACAAAAAATTAAATATATTACCTATCAGAAAGTTAACACGATTCCACGTAGGTACTGTTCTTAATATACCAAATTATACATTTTTAATGTTGCATATTTAAACGATATTTGATCATAACCGACGGATTTTTGTTACAGTTCTATAATCTAAATACATTAAATCCAGGATAGCTTGAAAACAAATTAAGTAAAGATAAATAAATTCTTTTGTTCAACACTGGCATGAAATGAGCCACTTTTGCGGGAAATAATGGATTATCAACTGTATTATGCACGATTCAAAATGCACAATTCTCTACCCAACTCACATGCATAAAATAGGCCCTATAATGCCTTCGTTGAAAAAATACGGTGTGTAACACGGGGAGAAAAGCTATTTGAGACTCGGGTGAAGTGATTTCAGAATACATCCTCCTCGCTAGAAATAGCTCATTTTCTCCCCTTATTTCACAGTGTACTATTTTTCAACATAGGCATGAAATGTAGTTTTTTTATATTTAAAAGGGTTAAGTAGGGTAGAAGATTGCGCATTTCGAGCGTGTTTGGCAAAAGTGTGAAAGAATATCTATTATTTCCCGCTCCAGCGGGAGATAGTCATTATCATTAGAGCGGGTGGTTAAGAGCATAATTAAGAGAAATAATAATAAAATTGTGTTTGTCAAATTCCTTGTGGTCTCTATCGGTATTGCAGTCATATCATATTTTAGAATGCTTGTTTATATGTACTCAATTAACATGTAATTGCGTTTCATTATTTTTGATAATGTGGTTCTTTATATTAAAAAAATGTAAAGAATCTATTAGACACAAAGCCTTAATACAGGAAAAGAAAAGTTTCTTCGAGCTCAGAATGATGATGCACTATGACAGCTTTTACTTGCCTTTTTGTAATTACGCAACGACTGCATAAGTCACTATGAAAGATTGTATTCTTACAAGGGCTTATTTGCCTGTGCAGTACATTATGAGTCGTATTCTTCATACGCACTTTTCCTTCCTACGGCAAATATACTCGCTCGTCGAGGTGTACGCACCCAGCAAACATCGTTAAAGCTCTCGCAAAGATATGTGAACATAAGTCCTATATATAAGTCAATGTGTAGTTAAACAAGAGAAAATTTACTCAGTACCAATAGAAGAGAATTATAAAGCTAATAAAGTAATTTTACTGCACTGACATCCAAATGAAAAAAAAAAATTACTTATATGCATTAAAACTGAAACCAAAAAGAATGAGAAAAATCGGATTATATTAAGTGGGTAACAGTTTCAAAGTCTTTATAGAAGTTTCGTTTTTTTTAAATACCATTTTCAACTAATTTGTACGTGCTCTTTCAGATAGTGTACTGAATTTTTTTAATTTTTTTATCTTTATATAGGATACAGTATATACAACTATAAAACTGTTTAATTTTGAAGAGTTAAAGATGAAATATGTTAAGCAGTTAAAATTGTTGAAAGTTTACTTAAGTAATTCTTAGCAAAATTGAAATCTAAAAAGAATAAAAGAAAATAAACGCAACAATCCAATTTAGCCAAGTACCCTAGTGTACTAACCTTTTATCGTGGCTTCTCAGAGGCTCACAATACAGAGAATTTCGCAACTGAAGTGCACATGTGCTCGGGAAACACAAATAAAGGGAAAAAATGAAATCATTAAAGGCCTTCACCCTAGCTATAAGAATCGGTATGTGAATTGTACAATTAATACAATCACGCAATTGTTAAATACGATAAGAGAATATTCTGATATATAAGAACTATATAACACGTAGAATAAAAAAAATTCTGTCATTTATTATGTTGTTCTTGAAGTTGTTATATCAGACGATGAAAAAATGAGTAGTTGACAAGATTTAAAACATTATTTGTATGTTTTATACGTAATAGGGAATAGGCATGGTATCGAAATGAGGCCTAATTTTTATTTTCTACAATAGAAAATAGTTTATACGAATACATTATACGTCGATTTTCGAATTCTTTAATGCCTGTATGTTTTAGTAATAATTATTTAAAATTATAGAAAAAAAATGTATTCTGTTTATTTATGTAACTTCTTTATTTTGTATATTTTAATATATTACATATTATATTTTACATATTATACTACATTATACATTTTATCGAAGTCTATAATTATCTGGAGTAGATTATGACTGTGTGTCAGGCAGCACCGGTAGCGGTTGGTTCGTGAGGGTCTTGGTCTTAGAGTGCGGTTGTTCTGTTGAACATTCAATGTGCTATGGCTCCTCCTATCAACACTCGGATGGTTAGCACCGACAGGTCCCGACGATTGACTCTGACGAGCCTCAGCAGGTCATTCGCTGATTTTTGGCACCAAGCGCCCTTGCAGAAGAGTATGGTCGGAATATGGATGATGTTGGTGGCGCCAGTCGAGGTGGTGATGACTTTCTGGTTGTCGGGGGTGTCGTACTTGGCGATCTTCTTAACACGCGCTCTCTCCAACTCCGACAGACAAGGTGTCACACCTCCGGGTCACGGATTTTGATGAAACTTTGGGAGGTGTTTTCTGGTATTAAAAAATTAAGCCCAGCATTCGTAGTTTCGTTCCATAGGCCCTTGGGGACAAGTTGTGACCGTTTGTGTTCAAAATGTGCGTTATTTCAGTAAAAAGTGGTACCTGTACTTCTTACTACAACTCTGAAAGTTATTTTGCTAGAGAAATTATGTATACGGTAAAAAAGTTGACTAAAAGAGCTTTAATTTAAGCTTTGTTTCGTATAAAAATATTTATCTGTTGCAAAGCTATGAACAATCAAAAATGATGAAGAAACTTTCATGAAAATTTGAGGATTTTCACCTCTTTAAATTGAGTAGTTTTCCATGCATTATTGTCATTAATTTTTTTTTCATAACTTTGCGACAGAATAATATTTTTATACGAAACAAAGCTTAAACTAAAGCTCGTTTAGTCAACCTTTTTATGTTATTACATCATTTATCTAGCAAAATTACTTACAGAGTTATGATGCGAAGTGTAGGTACCACTTTTTCCTGTAGCAACGCGTATTTTAAACACAAACGGTCATAGCTTGTCCCCAAGGGCCTATGGGATGAAACTACGGATGCTAGGCTTCATCTTTAGGTACCAGAAAACATCTCCCAAAGTTTCATCAAATCCCGTGACCCGGAAGTGTGACACTCTCCTTGTTAGCGTTGTTGAGCTTAAGCCCACAGGTCTCTAGGAAGGCGGTCACGTGGTCGATGAGGTGTTGGAGGCCTGCCACAGAGTCGGCAAGCAGGACCAGATCATCGGCGAAGGCCATGACCCGGATGATGACGTTATTGAAGGATGCACCACACTCCCGAGGGAGTGACTTGAGCAGGTCCATGATGATGTTGAAGATGACCGGGGAGAGTGGATCTCCCTGTTTCACTCCTCTCGTCACTTTCAGTGGAGGTGACTGCCATCCTTCACCGACTAGCGTGGTGGTCCCTCGCTGGTACCTGCTCCCGCAGGTAGTTAACCAAGTCGGGGGAAAGACCGACTGCTTCCGCGGCAGCTATGAGAGCGGAGTGCTCCACACTGTCAAAGGCCCGGGCGTGTGTGTATATCTGTCTGCGTAAGTGAATGTGTGTATGTATGTATATGTGTGCGTGCATGCATGTGCATAGGTTTTTTTTTATACTACGCGTTATATTTCTCTTACGATAAATTCTCGAAAAATGGGTTTTTTACGTGTCTATGCAAATGTATTCTTAATGTTACTTTTTGTGAGTACGCAAGTGTATACAAAATGTCACAGTCGTCTTTTTCCGCAAACTTACATTAAGTTTACGGCGAATCTGTATCTCAAAATGTGTAGTTCTCTCACACAGAAATTCTGAAAAATGCGATTCTACAATTTAATTAGCTAATTTAAATAGTCATACGCGATCATACATTATGCAAAACTATGTATACGAACTTTTGTACTCATAGTTACGATCGATCTATGTTGCATGCACCACCGAAAACACAACATATTCACGAAAGCAGAAACGTGGGTGATAATCTCTCTCTCTCTCTCTCTGTGTCTCTGTGTCTCTCTCTCCCTTTCTCTCCCCCTCTCTGTCTCTCGCTCTCTCACTCCTACATGTAATTTCAGCGTAATACTGCTATATACTACCGCACGACGTTATATTGCTTACTGCAAGCGCTGCAAGTATACCTACGCGTACAGGGTAATAGTTGTTCAGGAGACCGGAGAGCCAGGGAAACAGAGAGAATGAGCCGTAGCTAATGAGAATGCGCCTGTAGATGAGATGATGCGACGGTAGTAGAGTCACGAGAAGCGGAGATAGTATTATGCTGGAAGTATTATAATACCTATGAGTCGAGTGTGCTCAATTACGATCACGGGAACTTGGGTCTATATCAGTATATCAATGTTGGGTTGGTAGTATACCTCATGTACAAAACGTGGTTTTCTACATGTAGAAAAGTATGTAGTATACCGTTGAAAAGTTTAAAGGTTTTCTACACTTTACTAGGTGGTTTTCTACACTCGGAAAATATACAAATGATATGGTGATAAGACACTTGAATGAATAAATGATTGTTATCGGTATGTAAAAAGTACTATCTACATTTAAGAGAACTTGTTCAAATGGTTTAAAGTTTTTAATTTTTTTACTTAATTATTTTAATTAATAAGTACTTTTAGATTTTGTTAACTTTTTGCTTTTTCAAAGAGAAACCTTTGTAACGATACAAATTTTTTAATCAAAGATTTCGATAAATTTCGATGTTTTCTAGGTTCCAGAGTCAGAAAAGAAGGTTTTTTAAAAATGTCTAACTATAATGTGGACATACATGCGTGCGTACGTGTGTTCGTGTGTGTGTGTGTGTGTGTGTGCGTATAAATGTGTAAGTAAATATGCGTGAGTGTGCGGAAACAATAGACCAAGAAAATGTTAGCCCCTGCAGAATTTCTCTCTTCTTCTCGTCAAACTACAGTACCTTGGTTATTTCAAAGTACAGCAACGAAAAGGAGGATGCTCTTTAAGTGCGGGGAAAGCTGAAGAAAATAATATCTATGGATTTGTCCCATTTAAAAACATGTATAAAGTCTAACCATGCTCGGAATTATCTACTTATTTATATTAGATTATCAATCTGGGCATCTTCTTTTCTTGCACCGCGTGAGGAACGAAAATAATTTCGTTAGAGGTCGTGTGCTTTTGTTTCTGTTTGATGAAAAATTTGTCGAAGGCCAAAATGCAGAATCATTTTAGCGCGACATTAACGTGTTTTTAAAAAAGGAACTATGAACTAACACTCAAGCAATATTGAATCACAGTTCGCCTATTTTTGGCAAGTCTTCTGCTAACGAAGACGCGAGTGCGTCGGTTATTTAGAGCTGCTGGCGCAATGATCACAAGATAATTTTCAAAGACTTGCTACATTCGACAATATTGTACATAGGCCTGATAAAACCTTATTACAACATATAATAGCTAAAATGAGTACCGCCCGAATAGTACATCCCAAAAGAAACATCATTGTAAAAATAGACCATGCAATTATTACTTATTAATCAATTTATTGGGTAGAGATGAATCGCAGTAGAAACATTTAGATTTAGTCAGAGAGAACATAAAGAACAGTGCAATGAGTTTTTAAAATAACGCTATAAACTGTACACGAAGCTTAGCAATCACCAAGACTAAAATCAAGCTTCGCCCCCAGTTTCAAATATAGAAATCCACGAAACACGGTAATAACCCACCTCAAAGCTTCCCTCCTCTAATGGCAGCGCGGCTATTTCGCGTGCTCCGAAAGTTCGAGTCTCTCGGGGTCACCAGCGCCGACAGCATACATTGCACCAACGCGTACAGTTAATTCGACTGAAAGCGAGAGCGCGCGCGAGAGAGAGATAGAGAGTGCACACGTAATTCGCGGAACTCGCCGCTGCCGAGTCGAGTGGAAGCCACTCGGCTCGTGTCTGCCGCTGCAGCTGGCATCGACCTTTGAATGCGAAATGAGGGCCGCCGCGACGCCCAACTGACCAGAAATTTCAATCGCGAGGCAGCGTCTCCGCTCGCTTGAAATCCTTCGATTCTCATGCAAGAGCTGATGATTTACGGGCGCGAACGCGTGCGTCGACTCGTCGGAATCGAATCGAGTGAGAGGAGAGTGCGTTCATATTGCGGTCTGTGAATAACGGCGATGAGAGGTGTATTTGAGGCTGTTGAGGAGGCGCTGTTTTGACGGCTGCTGAATTATTGGATTGTGACTGAGTGTTTTAGAGTAGACGGAGATTCTGTTTAGCTACATCTGTACTTGTAAAATCAAATAAATCTAAGAGATGTTTTGAATACAAATTTTAATTTGGGATGTTTATGCGATTGTATAAATCAGTTTATAATGTTATATGATCCCGGCTAATATGTAAGTATATTATACATAAATGTTACGAGAATTCATTGATTATAATGTTATTGTGGCATTACTGATTTGACAATAGAGCAACATGAATTTTATTTTTTTGCTTATTATCGGGTACTATATATTATTAAAATATTAAGGGAGTTCTATTAGAAATCCTCCTCTTACTAACATATATAGAAACTAATTTTTTTCATTTTTCGCAATTTTGTTTCAGGTGCTCCAGTTTTGAAATAATCAATCTGAAATTTACAAGTGCGTTTAAAAATTAATAGAAACATGTTTTATGATTTATAAAAATTAATATATTTTTCACAAATTTTTATCAGCTATATTAGCAACAAAATCCTCAACTTTTCTAACTAAAATAAAGTTGTTTTTGCAAGAACATAGATTTTATACCATAATTGTTTTCTCCTTCGTTAAACCTGTTTTGTTACTCAACAGATAACCTTATTTCTTTCTCTTGTTATTCAGGAAAAAGACATATTTTTTTATAACAGTTATATCTTAAAAATATATGACGGAATATTTAACTGACTTTTCCAATAAATAAACCAAAAAGAAGGTAATTGGCGAGAAGATGACATTAATATTAGAACAATTTCATATGGGAATGATTAACTGTTGGTTTGAGGAAGCTAAGAGCTAATGAATTGACAGTGGCTTTTTATTTTTGTGTAAGAAACTTTTTTACATATTTTTCTAATATACCTATTACAAAAAATAGATACTTAAAAAAAATTTTTTTTTGAAGATTCTGAGATCTTTTCCACCCCAATCTTCTTATCAGTATAAAAGTGAAACAAGCATCATGAGTTTTTCCACTATGCAAAATACAAAAGTTCTTTCAATCTGTCGGCGGTGCACACGAACGACATAGAACATTCTACTGTACTGTAGACAATGCCAATTGTCACACTACCCAGCTCGAGCAAACGATATAAACTCAGCGTTAAATAAGAGTTTTTCAAGTTTTAATGAAATAAAGTAAATGAAGTTGTTTTTTTGTGTTTGCGTCTAGTGTGAAAATTTCTAGCGATTGCTAGCTTAAATTGTTTGGAAAAATGCATGATATGCATTCAAATAGGTCTTGCCACAATATCTCTAATGAATAGAATTAAAAATAAATAGAATGGTTGTTCTCAATCAAATTAGTTGCTGACTTTTATAACGAGTATCAATCGCTTTATAACCAAAACACCTGTAAAATAATACATAGTATTTTCTGGATTAGAGAACACTCCAGAATGAAAGCTTACTCGCTTACTTGTCGCAAAGTTAATAACAATATTTATATATAAATCAATACGAAAAATAAGCAAATCCATTCTCTACTATCACGATAACTCCAACCACTCACTACCTTCAATTTCCAAGCAAACGGTAATTCAAACGCGCTCTCGACAAAAAGCTCCAATGACCATCGATTCTCCGTCTTAATGCTCGGAAACAGCTGCCGCCGAATTATATCCGGCTGCGGGCGGGGCTGCGGCGCAAAACTTGCCGGCAGCCGTTTTTCACTCGATTATAACGCGCATATAACTCGCCGCACGCCAGTGCAGCCTTCGAACGGCGCGGCAGTCTAGTACAGCTGCGGTCGAATGCCGCGTTGCTTTGGCGATGGAATGGCTAGCGTGCGTTGAGCTTGTTTACCTCGACCTCGGGATCTCGGGTCGAGTGTTGCCCTTTTCCTCTGGATTGCGCTCTCTCAGTCGCGTTGTCCTCCGTGCGCGCAGAGCTTTCGTTTTTAGCGTTTGCTCAACGACATCAAAACTCATGATCGTTTGGCAGTGTCACACATTTTCGGCTTGAGGCTTATTAATTTCTTTTTAAATTTTAAAATTGAGAAAAGATTACTTAATTCTTAAGAAAGTGAATAGCTGCATAGTAAATTGATTTAAAGTAGAAAGGAAGTAATCTCTGCGTGTCAAGGAAATTTTTAAGCGATTATGTCATAACACTTAATTCGATGATAAGGAATGCTGTATAGTTTACTAGCTCTAAACCTTCCAAAAACGTTATGCCTTTCTGATTCACATTCAAAATCCTCAAAGAAGAATAAAGAATTTTAAAAATTAGAATAAACGTTGGTAAGAAAGTAGATTGTAAAAAATTCAATTTGATACATACATTAAGTTTGTGTTTCACCATAGCACTTGACTCACAGAATAAAGTATAATGGGATTCTGGGACCATATGTAAGATAGAAGTAGACAAGTAGGTATCCGGAAATGAACCGGAAGTTTACCGGAAGTGTACTGGAAGTGATAATTAAATGTATATATGTACGTTAAAATTTGAAAAACTAAACTCAGAACTAAACTAATATTTTGGGTGTCTACTTTTCTAGATCCATATGTGAAATAATAATGCACTAAAAGTTTTTCGAAAATAATACAGATTTAGTTTTACTGTAATTTGAAATTTAAAAACATAAAGATGAAAATCCCATTTTACATACGTTTTTAGTACCTTTCATATTATTTAACAAATTATTTATTATTTTTTTTTTTTTTTTTATTTAACGTCGCCATGTTTGTGCTTCCATGTGGTGCTAATCGACGACGGGGGTCTGCGGTGAGTTTGTAAACAAAGCACATGTAATTTTTACAGTGGTGCTTGTATCAATCGGCAGAGACTAGGATTCGAACCCGGGTCACCGGCGTGGGAATCCGACACTCTACCGACTGAGCCGCCGCAGGTCCCATAAATTATTTATTATAAAAGTTATAAGCTAGATGCGCGGAATAAGGCGCTTTTTGCAGAAAAGTTCATTAAAACATTATTAAACTTGCATATTATTTACAGAGACTTTCAAAATGTTTTTGAATACAGCTAGTTAAAGTTCCAACTAAAGCTACTTTGATATAAAATTTTGGTTAATATTGAATGAAACTTTTTTCCCATATAGATTTAAATATGCATCCTTCTGAATACTTTTTGTATCACTTTAAGGTCTTTTTTAGTAATTTTTTAAAATTCTTATGATAATTGTAAAATTAGAGAAGTAGGATAAAATAAATAATCTAAGACCTGCATGAACGATGCGGTTCGTCAGATATCTAAACTATGTAGATTTCTAAGACGCGGTATTTCGAAAGTTAAAAGTTCCATAGTAGTTCTCAAATGTAGAAATAATTGTTTTAATAGAAAAAAATTGTATTGGGCTCATCAGGATTTTTATATCAAATTTGCTATTTTACTGTTATTATAAATAAATGCTTATCGTCAAAACACTAAAATTCACATCTCCCGATTTTCATCATTAACTTTTAATTCTAAACTTTTCGCGTTCAACAATAAAAAAAGTAAACAATCCTTGCTTTCATACCATAAAAATATACGTACACGCGCCAACTTTTTCTGACGCAATCTTGCCAGCGCGTCGCATCATAACTCCACTCGAAATATTATAAAAACCCGTCGCAACTCATACAAATATAAAATCACATCGACACATCCCAGAATGCTTCACCCGACGCTCGCTATCCAAGCTTAAAAATTCCCACCTGACTGCTATTCCCCGCGGTGCGTCCCTCGCTATATAAATTTCTCGCTGCTCCTCCCTTTCGCGTTATTTACCAGACTCGCGGCGCGTCGCGGTGCAGCGGCTGTCAGTCGTCGAGCCGGAGCCGATAACGGGGCCATTGTGCGCGGCTACAGCCCTGCCTCCGACATCCGCGAGGAGTCATTGACACAGCGCGGCGAGCTGCGAGTTGCATAATGGTCGCACGTACTGTAGATACCCGAGCGTACGGGGTTTCGAATGTAGTCGACGGTATTTTTGTACGCTGCGTTTTCGCGGCTATAATATGACGGAGGAAGAACGTTGGGATGGAGGAATTGCTGACTCGATGCGGTTGTGTTGTAGTGGTTCTTTTGTTTCTGGTTACTGATAGGCTTTGTTATAATTTAACGTAAGGTTTTGGAAATAAAATTACATTGATATGTGAGTGATTGTCGAATAAGTTTTTGGCGTCTGATGTCTAGCTGTTTACGATACCTTCGAATGTACTTCAGAACATATAACAGGGTTAAGAAGCTGATAGATTGTTATTATGCATTAATGCTCCCTGGTAAAATTTCTAAAATCTCTGTATTAAATTTTAAAAATCTGGGGTTTACATGAAATATTTGTTATGACTATATAAATTTGCATAACAATTTTCAGATTTTCTTATCCTTTATATTCAAAGTTATTCAGCATAATGTGTTATTTTTTAGTAAAAATGGACTATATTCAAAATAGCCCTTGTGCACACAACATTATCATGCACTTCTAAGAAGATTCTATGATATTTTTATAGCTAGAAATAACTAATATTCGCTGTCAATTTGACTTGATTATTTATTATATAGTTCTGAAAAATATATGTGTGATTTTGTTTTAGAATTTCTATATAAATACGGTTATTTTCTTAAAAATTGTATTATAAATAAACGTCAAAGTATAAATTAATAAAAAATAGCGAATTTTTTTGAAAATACCTTAAAGAATATATTCTTAAAGTTTCAATAATTTTTTTAATTTTTGTATGTGCGAGGATCAATTTACGTCCAAATTCAGGACTTTGATAAGACCATTTATCGAAAGGTGCCTAAGACTCCCAAAAACACTTTTAATTAACAAATCCTTTTTTTATACATATAATAGTAATATCGAATCAACTAAATTGTTTCCAATGTTAAACAAATGAAAAAGTGAATAGTATTAATGAAAAATTTGTTAAAATCATGAAAAAACACCAAGGAGCCACCTTAAGTAGAATATGCTCCTTTCATTTTTAAAGTCTAATTATCACATTAATCTGAATAAACCCCGTTTAATAGCCATTTTGTCATTTTCGTATCATATCGTTAGAAATTTAGGTCTAAAGTTTGATCTGGTAATTCCTGAAATGTTCTTGAATATGAAAAATGATTTTTCAATCGTTCAAGAGTATCACCCTCTTCACCTACCTTAATTAAATTAAAAGACACATTTATTGTCTGTATGCTGGTTATTCCAAAATACACTATTAAAATTACTAAGTACTCACAGCCAGTTCAGATTACGGTAAATTTAGGTAAGGAGTTTGAACCACTATTAAGTTCTATTGATTAAGTATGAGTCAATAGAATCAGATAGATGTGAAGTTTGTTTTAGAAGAGCAGTATGTAATCACATTTAATTGAATTGAAAACTTTCAATATCAGAATGCTAAGTGTTTTCTGGATGCTTTCTAGAAAGAAGTGAAACCATTAGTGAATTCAAACATTCATATTTTACTATTCTAAATATTTGGCGACATTCTATTATATTGCTATTATATTTCGCTTCGACGTATTACAGCTCTCCAAATATAACTTTCTTCAATATTTGCGTTTCATTAGAGTAAAAGTTCGGCTATAAAAACATACAACTTTTAGTGTAAGAATAATTAATGGAAATGCTAAGTTTTTTAATAAAATGAGTGATGTACACATATTAAGTAGAATATGTCGACTGTGGTCAGACATACACAGCTTTTACAAGCATTTATTGTTGAGAATTTTTCTTCGAGAGAAGAATAAACTGTTAATTGATTCTTCAAAAATAAATACTTTCTGGAAAATGTAATTTGTTGTATTTCTCAGAGGGAGCTGCTTTTGCTTGGCATCAGCTCGCCTTAGATCCAATGCATTATTTTTACTATGTTACGGATAGCGGGAAGTTTTGAAGCCCGTACGTTACCTTTGCGGGGAAAACCGTTTGTCGTAATAAAATCTCGGGAATACATTTGAAAAGTAGGAAACGCTCTTTCTAATCCTCTACGTGCCGTCCGTAATAAAAAATTTGGGGAAACGTCTCGACGATAATGTACACCGACCTTTTCTCTTCCTAGGACAGCACGTGTGCGTCGGGATGCGAAAACTATAACAATAGGTGATTATGCACTGCCGAAACGTCGCATATGACCGCCCCTCAATTTAGGCTCTCTGTTCGAAAAGCATGCCAGGAGATCGACAGTGACGACAAAGGGGTTGGGTACACGTGTGAAACGTACAAACACACAGCCGATTTCTCGAAATGCTTGTCTTTTCATTTCAAAGGGAAAAACGGTAAATGTTATTACCTTCGGAGATTGTAATTATATAGATGGGAGAGATGAATGTTTGAGTGAACATCGCAGCGTATGTAATGTCTATTCATCGAAGTGCGTATTATGTAAAAGCGATATACTACAGCTAGATAATTACGAATATTATATGTAAACATAATCAAATATTGTATGTAGATTTAAATTAATGTTTTATGTAAATTTAAGTTAATGTTTTGTTTAAATTGCGCCTAATTTTCAGCGACCGCATTAATATTATAATGAAGTATGTTACCCAAGACTAATAGAGTTTAAGTTTTGAACGAATATATCATGTGCGAATTGTATAAAATATGTACGTTAGGTATAACGCGAGTTCGAGTCCTGTCGCGGCGAATTAAAATAGGAAAGATTAGAAGTGCCGAGTCTGAGCTGACGAATATTAAATCCAGTTTGAGGGATAAACGCATGACACTGGCATGTTATTACAGGTCGAAATTTTTAAGTAAGATTTTGGACCCTCCGCTTTGCACAAGTCGCCTTTACGTGCACGGGCGTAAAAGGGCGGATCTGTGGCCGTGAGCCATTCACCTCGGGGAAATTGTCCCTCGAGGCTGTTCAGGCCTTGTACGGGAGTTTGGCACCCAGGTTTTGCAGGTTAATTACGTGCCCGGGGAGGTCGTAAGGCTGATCCGGGGCTGGTAGGTACCCAGGTAAACGGGTGCAAGGCGGGGGGAGTGAAAGTCCGCCCTTCGGGGCCTCGATCCTTAAAGTGATCGCCGCGTCGGTCGGTCGGTGGTGGGAAATAAAGAGGGAGGGGGTAAAAGGGACTTGGACTGAGCTAGAGAGCGAGTGGACACTTCACTTCGATAGCAGGACTCGACGCGATCGGTTCTTAGTCCTAGTTGCGCGCGCACGTTTTTGTTTAATCACCCGTTAGCGTTTGTTTAGTTTAAGTTCTTATTTCGTCTGTCAATCGTTGCTAAGTAAAATAAAATTTATATAAGAGTAAAACGTCAAAAAACTCATTTTACTTCACGTGAAAAATAACAACAAAAAAACTAACTCTGTGTGATTTACCATTCCATTTCCTACACACACGCCTTAACCCAAATATACTATTTAAGAAAATATTTAGAAACCTAATAACGAATAAAATAATTGGTTTATAAAAACAATATTTGTTTCTCTTTTCAAATTCATGTTGTAAACCAACAGCATTTTTCTGTTTTAAAGGTATTTTCCGAAATTTCCTAATGACTATTGACACACATAGTGATTCAAAAAATTGTTAATTTGTATTCACTACATTTGTTATTATGTAAGAACAAGATTTTTTCCACTTATTATCTTCATCCCATATTACTTAAAATTTTTGTTTTAAAAGTTGCTATTATCCCTAAAAAGGGTATACAAAATCAAAGATCGATTATATGAAGCAATGCGTTGTTTGAAATTTTCTGTTTTAGACGCGAACAGCAAGTCTACGACGACATCGGAGTCCAAGAGTACGACCATCTTCGGCAAGCTACTGCAATCTCAGCCGCAAATTAGAAGTCTCCGCAAGTCCCAATTAAACGGTGACAGCTCTCCGCCGGCGAAATGCGGCTACATAGATGTTGTGGCCAAGCTCATGACTGGCATCAGTTTTGTAGGGAATAAGGATGCTCCCTTGAATTAACGATAAGTCATTGTTGCCATCGCCGCGAGGACCTTTGTTCGATTGTCGTATGCAATTTGTTTTTACAGAATGATTGTGGAATGTTTCATTGAGTTTTTGAAAAGGCGAGTCCGCATATAGTTTAAAACAGTAATTGGGACCTACAGTGGCTCAGTCGGTAGAATGTCGGATTCCCACGCCGGTGACCTGGGTTCGATTTTTAGTCTCTGCCGATTCATACAAGCACCTCTGTAAAAATGGCATGCGCTTTGTTTACAAAGTAACTGCAGATCCTCTTCGTCGATTAGTATCATATGGGAGCATAAATATGGCTTATTAATTTATATTTACATAAATATGGCGACGTTGAATAGAAAATAATAGTACTTGCGTCAATGCTAATCATTAAATGACAAATTTTTAAAAAAGTTTTTTATAACAATGACTAATTGAAATGTAAATAAATGTAGAATGTATTGTGAGATAAATATATCACTATATTTTTACTTTAGTTATTGATTTGACTCTGACTTTATACGATACATTACTATTCTATTCTAGACGTTTCGATTGTATTTAATTAACAACATACGCATTTTAAAATATTTGATAATATTAATAAGTTATTAAATATATTTAATTTACTATCTTTTCTTTTGTATTTTATATGCTCGTAAGTGCACGCATTTACTCTACAAATAATTCAATTTATAAATTAGAGATTTAAATTATGCTTTTGTTATGTAATCATGCTATTTCTGTATATGTTTAACGTTATGTTTCTCTTTAAAATTATTGATGATATGCTCTAAAATTTTGTGGATGAGCTTTCGCCGTATTACGAGTTTTAGACAATATATACAAATTTAATTTCATATTCAAATTTTATGCACTATAAATAATTTGTAGTATTATGAGTTTTTAGCAATATACTTCGAACTAAATAATTATTATATAAATTTCCAAGATCTGGATCACTTCTGAATTCGTGAAATAAGTAATTTTTTACCACAAAGAAGCCGGGCAGAATACGACAAAAATTAAAGACAATTTTTACCGCTTAATCGTAAATTCCAAAGCCCAAAATAATGCTTGATTTTTTTTTAAATATTTTGACAACAATTTCTTTGCCTGGGACTTAAGAGGCTAAATAGCTGATACATATAAAGCCTCGCACAAAGATTACCTTATAGCTCTATTTAATAGATAGTATCTTAGCACTATTATCTATTCTAATGTCGTTTAAAAAAGTACGTAAACGAATTACAATTTTCTTCAATTGTGAATGAGATTTTTATTTTTATAAGAAATACATTGCAAAGCACGATTTAAGAAATAATTTCAATATTTTTTCTTCGTTCGTTAAAGTCATGCATTTTTATTATTCATTTATTTCGCTAAAATCTAACGCAAAGTTTTATTAAAGCATGCAGATCCTTTTGCATTTGACACTTTATTGGATTTTACAAAAAGGTGCATATATCTATTTGAAGCGTGCATTTTCCGTTTTTTGCTTTCTCAAAGGGAGTGCTTTGTATTTCTATTTGCAAAGCATACCTTTTATGGTTTCACGGAATTTAAAGCAAAAACCTGTATAATGGAATTAAAAAAATATAATGCAAAAAAATACCACTCGATATACATAGCGCGTATAAAAATTTATTATCCATTGATTTGAAAGTAATATCAAATTATGACATCAACATATTTTTGCAGTCTATAAAATATTTAATAGTACATTTCGACACGGATGCGGAAGTAGATTATTTGCTTCATGTGACGTCACATGAGGTAAATAATCTACTTATGCACTAGTTTCAAACTGTATTTTATACCACGAGCGCCGAAGAATCATATCAGAATTGTGATTTTGAGGTTAAACTGGTATAAAGATTATTTACAGGATGTAATTCTATGTCGTAATATTTTGAACATTTTCATATTATGCATTAATAAAGCGATCGCACCTGCTTTGGGTATTATTTACAGTTATCGTTTGAAACTAAGGTGCGTCGTTTTAAGGGGGCAGTCGTGCTAATTAATTTTCTTACAATATTTTTAAAACTTTGCTCATATGCTAATGATCGTATTATCTATCACTGGTCAACATTTCAGAAAGCCTAATTTTTCTTACAATATTTTTAAAACTTTGCTCTTACGCTAATAATGATATTATCTATCACTGGTCAAAATTTCAGAAAGCCTAGCGTCACGGTAAGCGAGATATATAACCTCAAAGTTTTGATATTTAACATGTAAAGCCTATAGGAACTGAGGCATTTTCATACACAACTTTTAGTATTTTCTTAAAATTTGTTTAAAATATTAGTACGTTACATAGAATAGCTATGCTTATTATATAAAAAAAGAAAAAATGTAGCTAGCGTCCCCGTTTGAAAAAAATAGCAATCGCAAGAGTATGCCCAATATAATCACTATATCTATGATACAATTCAATTCAAAAGTTTATATTATGCTTCAAATTCAGCATGTTTATGAGATTTTCACGTTACTTATTTATACTTTCTGCTACAACATAATATAATTTACAGTTTAAAGCTCTTATAACCCTAATCTATGGTTATTAAGAATAAAATTAATTTTTTACTACGATTGTAGCACGACTACTCTCTTAAGTAACGCGCTACATTACCTACTTCGTCTTTACTTTCGTATCGACGTTTTTCGTGCTGTCCATCCCATCAATCACCGACTGTTGTCAAACACTCGGCACTCCATCGTATCTTTGCACGTAAATGATCTATACGGGATGCACCAGCGTCACCTCGCATGTATACGAGTTCGCCGACGTCGACGACCATATGCAGAAGATGGCGCGCAGCATCAAACATGCTTTTTTTTATCCTTTCCAGGTAATTTTGCATAGATGAGAAGAATTTTAACAAAAAATACTGTTAACAATTTTTTGTTTAATTTTCAGTTGCACAAATGAAGCTTTATCCACACTGAAAGTATAACGTAGTTGACTGGGAAAGAAAATATAAAATAATCTTATAACCTATTTTCTATATTTATGCGTTTTATTTCAGGTTTGCCTTAGATCCTGCCATATACTTCAACATTTAATGTTAAATGATAACTTACATTTTGCGCTTCTCTAACACTAAGGTCTTGACATTGGTTGACTTCTTCGATGTTTACCAGTTATTGTTGCCCATTTCAAACTGATTTTTAGTAAAAAGTTGTCGAAGATTTCCAACTTTCGCCCCGATTTTGTAAAAATTATGATCTATATTTAAAACTATACGAGTAACTTGCGAAAGTAAGTATACCCAGAAACCACTTTTGGTATATGTATCATGACAGTTTTTTTAATCAAATCAAATGTTATGTGTATTGCATACGCGTTTATTTCATATTTTGTACATTTATGGAATTTTCCTTGAGAAATTCAATTACATTTCGAGTCTATGTCTTTTAGTAGTAAGGTTACCCTGCATCAATTTATACATACCTTAAGTATAAAACTTTTCTGTAATAATTTGTTCTCATAGTATAATATAAGAAATTATATAATAATAAAAAGGCCACTTCAAGTGACGAAAAAAGTTTCCTTATAACAATTTCGATATTGCAAAAGTGATCATCGTCAATTAGAGAAAGATTCAACAAAACACTTGAATGATTTAAGGGGAACTTACCGATATAAAAATTGAAAAATTATTTAAAACCTGCAAAGTTACGTCTGATTATTTATAAGTTCGTGCATGTATTTAATTCTCTAGTTGAAGATAATCAATTTTGCAATATGGAAGTGTCCTTCTTTGATATTATATCGTTTTTTGCACTATATTAATTGTGTTAACAAATTACCGCAAAAATATTTATATTATTAGTGCTATATATAATGCTGAAGCCACCTTAAGAAGTTCAATAATTTTAATAAATTATTAAATTAAACTGTTTATTAATGTATACAGCAAAAAAAACAATTCAGATTGATATGAATTTCTAATAAGAATGCATTATAATCTCCATATTAGACATTATCTGCAATGCCCTAGTCATTGTTGACAAAGTCTAGGCAATGTCCGATTTTTAGACACTTTTATAGACTGTGCCTAAACCGGCCAGGCAATGTTGACAATGCCTGAATTTAAGTCATTGCCGGTATATCTATAATTGAACAATGCATTTTAACGCATTATGTTATTACATTTTTCAGTTAGATAAACTAATATTTAATTTATACACTGTAAAGGAAATTTTATAATATTTCTAACAGTAAATGCTTGATTAAGATTTCATTATACATATGCCATATTTTATTTATAAAATTCCAATAAAGTTTCTTGCATATGTTTTGAGTTTTCTTATTTTCACGAAATTAGTTTATAAAGTTCTGGGGTACCTGAAAAAACTATGCACTTCTAAAACTAAAATATATCGTATTATACATTAAAAAATTAATCAGACGATAAGCACAATATCTCACGAATTTCTCGCCGAAAGTTTAACTTTCATCACTCATTCTCTTCTGCGCAGCTAATTACGCTACGTTATATACAATATATTTCTTGCAAAACGAGAGTAAGAAAGAAAGGGCGGCAAGGGGCTTGGAGCAAAATGTGCAACGCTCTTTTTTAATAAAAACTGGCGTTGAGTGGAGAGGTCATCATTTTTTTTTCTCTGCAGCTGCCCCGCGCTCATCCGTCCCATCCAGGGTATACGTATATATACAAGGAGCCGTCCGCCTTTTTTCCACGGCCGCCGGCTGCGAAATTAGAGAAACGGAATAATTGAATGAGAAAATATTCTCTCCGCGTCAACTGTATCAGCGACGGCGGTGGAGAGCATTCAATTTGCATGTCTGCTAGGGACGACGCGTCTCGAAAGTTAATTAAAACATATTCAAATTAGTCGCGCGTCGCGCGCGAGTTAGCTGCTCTCCACGGATCTGATCCCTTTCGACGACCTCCGCATGAATTTTACTTCAAGCGCGCAGCTCGCGACATTTTATGTTACGGCTGTACATTCTCTTTTGATGGCTCTCGCCCGGGAGACTCAAAACTAAAAGGAGTTATAGAGAGTAAGTGCAGGTTGTACGGCGAGCAGAAATTATAAGCGTATGGCTTTTAATCCAAAGTTCATGGATGTATGCAGTTCACGTTTAGCAGTCGTTGCGCGATGGACAGTTTATCAGAACACATCGTTGCTAATAAATTTAGTTTATAGATAACATTAATTGGAGCGAGAGCACATGTTTATTTATTTGATGAAGATCGTAATGAGGTTAATTGAATTTCCTATAGTGTCTACAGTGCGACAATGAGCGTTGATAAAAGACGGGACCGAGAGGTCCAGACGTTGTCATGAAGGTTTATCAATGATTTTAATACTTTCTCTTATTCTTAACAACGTTCGGTCCATTGAATACAACAAAGTCACCAGATAAGTCTCGAAATTCTTATTTTTTGAACATCGATTATTCGGGTTTCGGTTTTGTTTTACTGATTTTCTGTATCCTCGGTTTTTGCGCAAATAGAGTAATCTCGCGTGTATATTTGATTGCGTTAGATTATGTATTTAAGACGGCGACGATATTTGACGATGATGATAGCGATGATAACTAATTGATTAAAATATTTAACATGTTATGCGTGCGTGTGAATTTCCATACATATCTAAATTTTAATGTGATCTCTAATGATTTTCGGGACATCTGAAATAACCGTTACAAACTGAAATAAACAATTACACATTCATCAATATAATATAAACATATCGATATTTATTTATTTCCTGATAATTGTTATTACGTAGAATATATTGTAATTCGCGATGTATATCTCGGGATCTTTTTGATTTTGTTTTATATTTGTTATTTATTTAATTTGGTAAATTTTACAATTGACTTGACTGATATTTGGATCAGTGTTCGAGGTTCAGCTGTACCAAAAAGCACCTACAGTTTATCCATTATTGGTTCAAGAAATTGATAATTTTCCTGTATTTATTTATCACGATTCTAGTGAATTGTATAATCAACGATACATATGTATACATAAAAACAAAGCAATTTTTGTTTATAAATCTTATAAGTTGTTTAAATATAAAGTATAACTAACATAAAAATTAACTAGGTAATAAATCTAGCACCCTGGATATTTTCCTATCACTACTTATACTCTAAACGTAACGACATTTTTCGTTTCCTGCTGACATAAGCAGGTGACTTCTTATGGTATTAAATAACCAATCTTCCCTCGAAAATTGATAGGATCATAAAAATCATGCACAGTTTGCATTATACCCGGCACGAAAAACTCGACTCCACCGACTCGTTGCCTCTCATTCCACGTAATAGGCTTGGATCTCTCAATACACAGTAATCTCATTGAATGGGTCGATACATCAAGGAAGGTTCTAGTTCTTGGACGCGGCAAGCAAACGAATGGAGATTGCAAAGCACGCGAGCCAAGCGCGACGATTCAAAGGACCACGGCGGCACAAAAGCCGAGGATCCAGCCAAGGTTTATAGGCGGCTCATATACTCTAAAAGCTTTTCCGCCTCGTACGATACGCTGCCAGGGCCAATATTGTCCGAGAGAGCACGCGAACGTATGGGATTCTATTTTCTCAGGCATCCATTGTTTCGAATAGCCGCACGAGGAATATTTTTTGGCGGGATTACGCGTGCGACTTGAATTGAGAGTTTTGTTGGCTTCTCATATTTTATCAAGGCGTAAGGTTAATAAATATTATATATAATTAAATTGCATTATCGATATCAGAAAAATCTTAGAACATTGTAAAGTAGTGAAATTATAAAAAAAGATGACTTGATAATCTTTAAAATTCTTTTCTACATCCAATCTTTTTTAACAAATAAAAACTCGTTTAAATTTGCTTAAATTTTCAAGTGCTCTCTGAATACTGATATCGAATATCCATACAACATTCGGCAGGACAATTTTAAGTTCATTACGGGGTACGCTTATATGTTTTTCTGTATAAGTTATTTTTATTTTCTTTCTGTATTATTTTCTACATTTCTATATGTCTTTTTTCTGCATTATGAAGTAATTCTTGTTTGCCAAGTCCAAAAAGGGTTACAGTTTTTGTTATTAACGATTATTGTAAAAACTCGCTATTTTACGTTTCTTTTTAATGTATATGTATTTTATATGCATACATATTGTATTTATAATTTTAGTATCCGAAATCTGAATTAGTTACCAAGCCAAAATATGGCTAGATTTTTCTTATTAGCAATATTTTCTTTAATTACAAAAAATTTGGTAATTTTTGGGCTTGATACTGATAAGAGATTTGGATTTCCTATATAGATAAACAAATGTACGGTTTGTTTATATAACATACATATTTATATTTAATAGAAGAAATGTTAAAATGGTGATTTTTTACCAAAAATCGTAAATAAAGAATCTGGCCATTTTTAAGTTCGGTAACTAAGAAATTCGGATTCTCTATATCAAAAAACAAAAATACTCTAGTTTACCGAGGAGCCCTATAAATTTATACTTAGACCCTCCCCCTTTTCCATCATCTAAACTACATATATGTACGAAGCAGCATTAGTACACAAGATAACATTCATCGTGCACGTTGAAGTTTGTAAAGGAGTTAATTTGAGTCACAATTTTGCGACTAGTTAAGCTGATCATCCAGCCGTATAATACGCTGCTGATGCGTCTCTTTGCATGAGTATTCGAAAGCATCATTACACTTAGGAGCATCTGGTTACGGGTGTCATTGCGCAGGTTTATGGGCAATTTGCGGCAGGTCGACCAACGGCACTACAGTGATGAAAGTTGATCCAGAGACGATCATGGGGAATTAGCGTCAATCATCACGAATACGGCGAGATGTTAGCTGCTCACGGAGTACTCTATGCCTCACCCAGCCGACCATGCGCAATAGTTACTAGTCTTATACTTATGAGATATCAATTTACACTCTTAAGTATTATTTCTAATCCCCCGAATTTTTGTAGTAAAATATATTTTTCATTGTAACATATGCATACTATTGTATGAATGAAAGTATATTTGACAGTGAAAATCATTGTTGACCAAAAAAGGCAAATTAACAAAGTCAATTTATATTAACTATATTACTACTTCAGATGATATGTTTCGACGTCCAACAAACGCAAAAAATGTTTAATCGAAAAAATGCTTTTTATTTGAAAAAACAGAAAAAGATATTAAATTGTTCTTAAAAATGAAAAATAAAACTGTCGAGAAAATAACAACAGGTTAATTCTATAACTTTAGCATTCGTATTAAAATAGATATTTCCTATTAAAATAATATGAAGTTTAGTATTTATTCTAAAAGAAACATCTTATCATTGTTCTTAAAATGGGTATGTTTGGGGCTATCACTTTATATGCGAAAATATACCTGTAGAATCACGCAAAAAGCGCATGGGATTATTTTCCTTCTGGAAACCAGTGATCCATCAGAAAAAAGTTAAACGAAAGTTCAATCCATATAACGGTTCAATCAATTTTTAAATGCCCCGTGCAGAATATTTCTCTTTATTTATAAAACCATTCGAAAACTACTGAAACACGGTCTATTTTCGGTTACTCGTAGTTGCTGAATCCTGATTAAAGTTAGTCAACAGAACATGCTAGATATCGGGATGTTATAAAAACTGTGTTAAAAATTGCAGACGAATGGAGTTTGGAAAATTTATATCGAAGTTTTTATATTTTCCTGCTAAAATATTGAGTTATTTAGCGATTTTAGTACAAAATTTAAATTGACTACAAGTACTCAAGTATAATCATAGTTATTGAAACAAATTTTGTTCTCAAGAATTTTATAATATATTGTGCAATAAGGGGGGGGGGGGGGGGGGAAGTCTCTAAAGAAGGTAGAAATGGCTATTTCTCACCTCTTTCATCAGGCACGCTCGAAATGTGTAATTTTTCAGCCGCTTTATATGCATGAAAAAGGGCTTATTTCATGCGTGTGTTAAAAATAAATTATTTAAATTGACAGGTAGTTCAATTAATTAACTAGGAGGACTACTATTCTCCGGAAAATGGTTTTTGATGAAACGTTTTCTGGTACCTGAAAATGAACTCTAGCATTTGCAGTTTGATCCGAGTTTGATCTCATCGGCCCTTCTTTCCAAAATACGACCTATTATATTCCGAATGCTTTATTTTAGTGAAAATTTGTATTCAAATGATTTTTAATATTTGGGATTCTGTGAATTTTTTTGTCATTATCTTTGATCATTGAGAACTTGTGAACAGATTCATATTTTTTAACATTTCAGCCCTGTTAGAAAATTATCTAGTTCAATCGAGGCCCTCGATTATTCCATGGCAAACTAGATATATCTACATAGTGCTAGTATAATTTTCCACCACGAATGTGTCAAATTAAAGTTCTTTCTGCCTACTTTCATATTTTGAGTAATTTCTTAAGTCTGAATACATATAAAGTTATGACCATATCTTGGGAAGAGGGGCCTATGAGATCAAAATGCGAGTGATGAACAAAAACAATTTCTCAAAACCTGATCAAAATTCATTTTCCGGAGCTTGGTAGGTCTCCTTATAAGTGGAATAATAAAAAGTTTAAAAAACTGTAAATAAATTCATATAATAACGCCAGTTTTCAGTATTGCGTAATTTATTGATTGTATACTTCTTTTATTATTTATTTATTATTATTTCTACTTGAAATTGCTCGAGTTGCAATTTTACTTTCAAAGTCATTAAATATAGCTAGGCTATTGAACTAAGTTGCTTCAACGGCGTCAAGTTGTCGTCGACAACTTCTGAAACTGTAAAATTAATTGGAAAAACTTCAGTTTACTCGAAAACTATCATGTTAAATATTGATCAATTTTATTAGCCGAAACATTAAAAATATTAAAAAAGACGTATGAAAATTAATTAGAAATGTGATTAGCCTTTAATTAGAGCATTTTTGCAATAAAATATTTTTCTTTCAAATTTTTTTGCATATTTTTATTTCTATGTAGAAATCTTTAAGAAAACGAGAAAAAATTATATATTCTCCAGGACACATACGCCACTAACGTATGAAGAAATACATTAACAAATTGAAAATTAAATTATCTTTCTATATTATAAACATATAATGCCGTCACCGCTGTCATTTTAAGAATTAAGCTGATCGATGGTAGTATCCATAGCTTCAGAAACTTTCCAATACCCTATTTTTTACATTATTTTTCATCATTCATTATCCCAAGATTCAAATTAAGGTTTTTGGGTAATTGGGTTATTGGTCTATTGACTTCTACCTCTTCTCTTATGGATTCCCTATATATAGACGGTTGAAAGGGAGAAGCAGCTATTTTACAAAATGATTGAAGAGCAGGCTAGTATATTTGAGAAATTTTAACGATTTTTCTTTATTTAGAATTAGAATTAGACTTTTATTTGATTGCTAAAAAATTATATGTACATATGGATCAGGTACAGGTCATATTTCAGTGCAGCCTAATATGTAACAATTTTAATCATTCTTTCTATTAATTTTGTATATTTCGGTCTAGTGGTTAATATTTAGAAGGGTAAAAAATTTAAGTTTGAGAAGATTAAATTAGTACTTCTTCAGCATTTCATAAAATTGATTTAATTTTAACCCTTTCACTCTAATTGTAGCCGTATGGCACATTTAGCACATGGAAAGTATATTGCATTCATGAGGTTCCTATGCAATGTAAATAAAACTTTGAGGTATATTTGTATTCTGGTGCGTCCCGGGTACTCACTTCATTAAGTAGAAAGCGTTTTGTGAAAATAATTGGGGAATGAAAGGGTCAAAAAGGAGTACTTCAATTCGCTTCTACTAGTCTGATTGAAATTCCTACGTTCATTTCTAGGTTGGTGCTGATCGAGACTGGATGATCAACAATTAAATATTATTAATAGAAAGAAATTGATTAAAAATCATAACAAATTTACACCGGAGCCACCTTAATTAAGAGGACATAACCAAGTTAAAATTCTAAATAAATTGATTATATATTTTTAGGTGAGATTAATTATTCATCCTATATTACCTATTTCTTGTGTAAATTTAAACATTTTATCAAAAAATAATTTAATTATTTCTTACAGCGCTCTGAGCGAGAGCATCGTCAGAGATCGTCGAGAGCGCACGACAGCCCGGGTAGATATGTTTCGGCAGCGATCGAGAGCACCAATCCGTCGCGTAGCTTTCAACTCGTGTTTGCTTTGTTTGTTTTCTTTAATGAGCCTCATTGTTAATTTATTCTCCGCTGTATGGTTATTGCTCTATGTGCCTGTAATTTGTTGTGAGAGTACTGTTTGTGCAGAGCGAATCATCGCTCTAGGTGCACCGGTTGCGATACCTCAGCGAGGTGTCCAAAGCCGTTTACTGAGCGAGGGTTGGACCCGTTCCCAAGACGTCGGGGCCCGGTAACGTGCTGGGCTTTAGCCATCTGGGAAACCTCCATCTTCTTGCTCGATGACCTGACACGGAAGAGCGGAAGGTCCGGTTTTCACAGAGCACCTTTGTATTGCGGCGGTATAACGGAGGCTCTTTGCTATCCTAGGAAAGAGAGCTCTCTTAAGAGGAAGCCGTATCTACTGTCCTTGTCTAATTACATTTTTGCTATTTATTCAAATAGTAGTTTGTTAATTGAAAAACTAAGAGTCGTCCCCAATTCTTCGTAAAATAAGGAATATTTTGAAACCTAAAAAAATATTTAACCTTATTTTCTTTTCGAGAATACTTCGAAACGCGAGAATTGAGGTTAGATTTTCCGTTTCGAACTATGCTCCGAAAGTAAATAATGTTAGGTATTCTTTTAGGTTTCAAAATATTACTTATTTTAAGAAGTATTGGGGACGACTCTTAGTTTTTCAATTAACAAACTACTATTTGAGTAATTAGCAAAAATGTGATTAGACAAGAACAGTAGATACGGCTTCCTCTTGAGGCCTGGGTTAAAAAATTCTTAAACCCGAAAAAATACTGTTTTTATGAGTCTAGAAAACTTTGTATGTTTAAGAGTAATTATATTGAAAATTTTCATGCTATCAATGCACAATAATATCTTAAATTTAACCATTGCAAAACCTCAAAATTTTGATCCTACACGTCACAATCAATCATTATTTTCAATAACGTATTTATTAAAGGAACTTTGTTTCTCACCCGATTCTAGGTGACATAATCAACGAAAATTGTTTTTTTTCTACGGTTAGTCGACCCATTTTGACATGTATTGCAAAAAGAGCGGAGCACTTTTTCGTTAAAATTTTATTTATTATTTTTTTTTCGGAGATCCAATCGGAGATATTTGAAAATTTAAAATAAATATGTTTGCAGACGACTAGATGACTAGCATTTTACTTAATCCTATATCTACTGCTCGATCACCGTCCACGGACAGTTTCTGATGCGGCGCGGCTATGCATTCCCTCCGCAATCCGATCAATTGATGCCGTATCGGCGCGACCGCGAGATTATTTGCACGGGAAATCGCGCTTGATCCACTTGTTGGAAGGCATTGTAAGTGAGATAGAGAGAGCATGTTGGCGGCGGTATTCCGCGAACCTCGCGAGGTCGAGGCTTTGAGAGGGTTAAGGGACTCGAACGCTGATTGACGTTGATATAATCGGATGAGCGGGGTATTATCACTGTTATGACTGTTCGGTTAAGCGATAATCTTCTGTCCGTTTTTCTTTCGAATTAGATCGGCCATGAGCTCATGAGGATAATCTGAGGATCGTTGAAACTACGAGATGAATCGTGTACAATTATAGACTTTTGGCGAATACTGAAAACAAGGATGTTATTTCACCAGAATTCTTTATTACTTTTTATTATTATTTCAGACACATTTTTACTGACTATTATAAACAAAGAGAGTTTCTTAATAATCATTATAGAGAAACATTAACTGTTCGTATTTGTAAAGTTAAGAGGTTTTGAATTACTGGGATTTCTAACTGACATTTGCAATACTATCTACCATACTGCATGGTAAAATTTGATAAATATTCTTAATTATTCATCATTTTAAATTTTGTTGACGTTGAGTCGCGATCCCTTATGGAGGTTGTATACGTAGATATATGCCATAAAAAACAAACATTTTTTACTACAATTTAATCTCACATAATGATCCACTCTATATTAAATTCTCTAATTTTTAATAGATAATAAAAGCGCTAATCCATAACTCTCACGCCATATTTCTTGCATCGTTATAACGCCCGACTGCCTCTTTGATAATGTGTTCGCAGCAATTCCGTGCCTGGGACCAGAGCACCTTGCAGGCCTAACAATTTATTTACAACGACCCGGACGGTAACGAGCCAAAGGACTTAAATGCGTTGTATACCAGTGCCAAAGATCACCTCGACCAGTGCAACGTGTGGGCGCACGACGCTCGCGCGTAACTGCATTATTCTTACCCTATATGGAAAACAAGAAGAGAAGCGCCAGCAACGTATTGCGTTGCCGTGCTAACCTCCAGGGAGAATGTCGTTTAGTGAATTCGATAGCGGAGTGGGATGATAACTGATTCGATAATTTATTGATAACAAAATTGAATCTTTAAAATTACACGGAGAGAGATAAAAAGTCGAATCGACTGAAACGCAGGTTGATTCTACTCAAAACAGAAGTTAAGCTGACATGCAGAATGTATTTTATGAGAATTTTAGAATTACAATAGTTTTAAGTGAAAATTTTTATAATTTCATTGTTACGAAATACTATTTTCCGTTTGTTTCATTCTTTGTGATAGTATTTAGTTATACATTAGAATCATGTTAAGACGACGAACGCAAGACCAAAGAATCTTGCTAAGAAGACGACGTGCAATGTAACTCAAAATTTGTAATTATCTTCGTAGTAGTAAGCGAGATGTAGAATTTCCTACTAAAAGTGTATGCGAAAATGTAGAGATGTCGACAACATACGTTTTTACAATTTTAGATATGTTTATGTGTTTGGTATTAGGGTAGTATTAAGGAAAGCGATATAATTATTTTCGTCGTTTTAACAAATGTTTGACCGTCATCTTAGCTAGAGGGTCGTCTAAGCGAATGTCGTCTAACGAGAGTTCAGTGTACCGTCTCTTGATTAGCACAACAGTGGTATGAAGAAACTATATATATATATATACTTCGCGACAAGTCTAAAACAAAAGGTAATATAGGAAGCTAAATTTTAAGTTTTTCTCTTTGAAAACATTTATGGCACTTAGCTGGAATCCAAATATCACAATACATCACAACGAATAGTTTCACAAAATGCCACAATGAGGTCTACAATTTTTTTTAGATTCCTCACGTCATTGTCAACAAAAAATTTTTGTTATACTTTTTTCTCAAAAGTGGCTAATGTTTGAGTTAAAAATGAAAAAAACTTGGCAAAATCTCAAAAAATTGAATGAAATGCATTTTTGAACCTTGAATTGCCCTTGAAATATGACACCCTGAGCTCTGATTTTTTTTACACATTCTGGGTATAAGTACCAATATTTTCTCAGAGTTTTGGACATTTTGATTTTTGAACATGCTCACTTGACATGGAACCACCCATATAGATTTTTTATGCACTGAGCACTGCTCAACTATACTTTATGTAACGGGTATATTTTTTTCACGAACTTTATGACATTGTCTGAACAATATTAAATTATCTTCGAGACTAACAGTGTATAGCATTTTTATTGGATAAAAAAATTGTTATTCGATATATTAAGTTTCAGCTGAATTTTCACAGTATAATTATTGAAGAAAATTCAGTCATTTTGAATAATGAGATTTTTTAATATATATGCCATTATGTGATGTAGGCAGGTTTTAGATAAAGGAGTTTACACAATATATTTTTATTAACTATTTTCATTTTAAAATTTACCTATAGTGTAGCTCTGCAAAGCTTTCAGCCAGCTTCAAGCGCAAGTCTTAATTTGTTGTAATTATTCTATAGCTTTAAAAATATTAATCAACTCTCATATTTCATATTTTAAATCTACATGTTAATAATTTAACACAACGCTAAATCTTCCATAAACGAAACTTCATGGTTTTTAGAAACATTAATATTTTTAAATACCCTTTAAAAAATTAGCGAGTGAGCGAGCGAGCGTGCATGTGTGTGTGTATGTATGTACGTGTGCGTGTGTGTGTAAATGTATGTGCTGAAATTTTGTACGTACATCAGATATGACCCAACACAGAACTGATTAGATTTTGGAGCTAAATGGCCAAAACTTACTGCTATTTTTGAAAATTTAAAATCTTTGAAAATTTAAAAAAAAACTAAAAATTTTGTTGTTGTTATTTTATAGTACTGTGTGTCCTAAATCCGCACTTAAGTCACACTATCCGTAACTTAAGTAGTCACGGTGCAATACTGGACTACTTAAGTCACGGCTAGGCATGACAGCGGATTTAGACAAGCTGGGCTATAAAATAGTATACGATACTTGATACACGCCGTGCTGTAAAGGACTACTTAGGTCACACGTAGTGTAATGTACTATTATGCATTAGATATGCCAAAAATATGCATAAATTCGTAAAATAGACGTAATTTTCTTTCAATTGGTGTACGTTACAATATCTGTAAATATTGTTTTGTTAAAGAATTGCGATTTTAAATTTTTAAAATTTGTGAAATTGAAAAAAATTATTTTTATATTTTATACGTTTGATACGTCAAAATGATGCATATAATGGTAAAGTTCATGTAATTTTATTTCTATTGGCCTATTGTACAATTACTTCAAAGTTTGTTTTAGTTAAAGTATTACAATTTTTATTTTTTGAATTTTGTAAAATTAGCAAAATATATTCTTGTCATTTTATACGTTGGTGTATCTTACAGTTACTTTAAAGTTGTTTTTGTTAAAAAAATGCAAGTTTGAACTTTGAAAGTTTGACAAAATTGAAATAAATTTATTGTTGATTTATACATAAGATAAGTAAAAAAATTGGCATTTATTCATATACAAGTGGTAATTTTCTTACCATTCATATATCTAACAAATACTTTTAATTATTTTTGTGAACCAAATACGATTTTAAATTTTGAATATGCATTTCATATGATCACATTTTGTGGTCATCGTCGCTTTTGAACGCAATTGTATTTTTCATTAAAATTTTGTAGTTTAATTAAAAATAAGTCCGTATACAGCTGATTAAGTGTTTGAGCCAATTATGAACCATTTTAATCTAGTTTAACACCGTAGTCTATAACATTGTCCACAGCATTGTCGATCGTTCATAAAGTTACTTATATTAATGTAAATATTCAATAAATGATTGTTCTTATCTCTTTGTGAAAGCATTGTGCTAAAGTAGTAGCGGTATTTTCCATCTGTACAAATACTACTACGCATCGCATATGTACATTTAATCTCATATCGCGCCTGCGCGCACCCCTTAAAAATTCATCATCCCGCTAATTCGAAACAGGATAGGAGTCAGAAAATAATGACAAAAGTCTCCGCTTGTCACACCCGCAAAACAAATCATGATGTAGATGCGCTTTGAGTAAAATATGGCGAACAAGCCATAAAGAATGGCACAAAATTATTCGCCAATTCGTTTTATCGTGGCGACTGCTGGTACACGAATCTTGCTGTAATCTATTTATATCCTCGGTATTGCTTTTTCTGCTTGTCTTGCTCGGCGGGTGTATTGATTTCGCTGTTTACGACTGGGCGCGAGCGGCAAGGTGAAAGCTAGAATAATACACTTTGTGTTCACTTTTTTTGCTTTTTTTATACTTGGCTCTAATGTATGCTCTCATTTCGTTTTTTACTTGCACTTTTTTATTTGCTTTCGTAAATAAGATGATTTTACTTAGCCAATGGATCATCGTGTAGATCACCTCCTCTTTTCGAGAGATCTATGGAGTATTGGAGTCGTACGCCATGGTACTGGAATAGAAAACTGGATTAGTCATTAATCTAAAAATATATGATCAAAGCGATAATGAATACAGGCTTGCAGGTAAAATCGGTTCAGGTAATAATAATGTTTTTTATACACGTCAATATATTTTTTAACAATTATTTACTAATTATCTACGTACGTGCAGGTATAAGCTACATGTGATGCTGAAAATGCGTCATTCCCTGAACCTTCTGCACCCATTGCCTTTATTCAATCGAATTTTCACGAGTGTAAAAATAAACCGTTTTCCCAGGTACGTGGTCGAGGGGCTCTATTTCGAATTCGCCCGTAAGCTGGGCGACCTCGTTGTGTAACGAAAAAGAAGGAACCGGAAGCAAATTACTTTGCTTGTGTTAGGCGTGTGTAGTTCGAAGCTGACGGACTGATCCAGGGGTTTATGCAGCAGTTTTTTCACTGGCGAATCGATCCTAAATATTCAAGCACGTTAATTTGGAATATACGCCGGTGAGGGTGACGCGGCGATGGATGTAGTCAATTTTTTATTTTATAAAAAATCTTTGGAGCGTGATAAGAATTTCATAGAACACGAAATAGATAAATCTGAGGTAATTGTAAAAATTTTTCACAAAATGTGGACGCTTAAATTTTTAAAAATTGTCTTTGTGTAATATATTTACTTTTGCATTGTTATGAAAAAACTTATGATAAAACCAATACTATAATTTGTTACTTTATTGTAAATTTAAAGTCTCTGAAGTTGAATCGTTGCATCGTCTGAATGATGTAGTCTTTCTGTCTCAAAGGGACAGCTTTGTGTTAGAGAACATTTGTTATACCCTTAAAGAGATCAAGTATACTCAATTATACTAGTATTAAAAATCTTAGAATGCGTTCGTGCGTATATGAAGGGTTGTGGCATCTCATAGTGCCATTATCCTGTGCTGTCCTGACCTTTCCCACATTTCGCACAGATAATTGCTATCATTACCCGATATGCACTTAAAAGATTCAATGAAATTCGTCTATAAGTTTTACTTTTATTGTCAATTAATGAAATCTAGAATTTTTAAATTTCAGATGTTTGAAAGTTTTTGAATGCAGGAATGTTTTTTGAGAAGCTAATTTGTCACAGAATAAAGTACTGATAAAATCATACTTTTTAAGTTCGGATTGATATTATATATGTCGCTATTCATTCGTTATACTGCGTGATTATGAATTATTTTAAATCTCGATAACTCCAGAACTGTAAATTCAATGACATTTTTTACTGAATGAAAGTTTCATATAGAGATGTATTTCTGTGAATTTTCAAGTCATAAGATTTATTGCTTCGTGAGAAAGAAAATTTCAAAGAAATGTATTTTTTGGTCAACGATATCTTGAGTAATACTTGATATAATGTCCTGAAAATTTCAGTGAATATTTATTAGTTGTTGAGTTATTGGATGGATTTATTTAGAGATGATCTGATTCACAATATTCTGAGGCATTAGAGGTTATCAAATTTTAAAAATATATTTATACCACGCTAACCTCAAAATTATAACTTCAATATGATTATTCGGCTCTCGTGGTATAAAATACGGTTCGAAACTGGTGCGTAAGAAGATTTTTACCTCGCTTCGCTCGTGCGAAAAACGTCACATGAGCTAAATAATCACCTTCCGCACCCGTGTCGAAATGTACTATTGTCTAATTGTTATATATAACTGTTGATTTATCAATATTTACTAATTGGTATATCAACGTACATACATATAAGTGTAATTCAAACTTTAGCTAGATAAATATTTATTTAGGTTTAATTAAATGCAATAATATTTTCAATGTGCCTAAAGGCTCGGAAGATTGTACGCGAAACACCTCCCTCCCACATCTCTAATTTATACACTGTTAGGAAATCACATGACCACCCTATTAGCACACTTTTATATTAATTATATAGATGAGTATTTCTCTAGAAAATTTCATGTTTCTATATAGAATGTTGTTACATGCCATATATTGGTGGTTTTTATATTCTTATTATTAATTAATAAACTTTGAAATTTTTATTTTGTATAAATTTCCGCAGTATAATTATTATATTAATTAATTTTAGGCGATTCAGCCTATTATAAATTATAATAATAAATAATTTATTATTATAAATTATAATAATAAAAAAAAGTCTGAAATAAAAAATTTTCGAAACAAAAGAACCGATTTTGAAAAATGCACTTAAAAGTGTAAAATAATTCACAAAAACGTTCTCAAAGTCGGCGCCGAGGTACAAATTGACATATACCGTCACCTCTTTTTTTCATTGGGAATCTTATTCTTGACTAATTGTTTGATAGCGAAGTTTGCGTACCGCCGTTAGGTGGCGTTGGCCTAAGCGCATTAAGATTATCCCGGGGATAATACATAAAAGCTTGCGCCAGCAGTTACAATTGGAACAGTATTATTTGAATTATATGTGTTAGTTTAGCCGATGCATGTGATTTGAAGAAGATTGTTGCATTGGAAGTTCTTTTTAAAAGCATTTTCTCTCAAACCAGTGCTTTCGATTACGAATTATTAACTTTAAGTGGGATATACGATAGTGGGACACATATTTCGTTCCAGGTTTAACGAAATTGGACCCATTTCAATATTATTTATAAATTATATTCTTGAGCAAGATACTACCGTCACGGACCCTATTGTGAATCAGTGCCTCTATTGTGAATCAGTTTATGTTAAAACTACATTGTGAAAGTTTTGCGTTACTTTTATTATTATTTTTAAAGCACTTATTCTTATGTATCAAAATAATTAAAGAAGTAAATGATTCTCAATGGGGCCTGCGGCGGCTCAGTCGGTCGAGTGTCGGATTCCCACGCCGGTGACCCGGGATCGAATCCTAGTCTCTGCCGATTGATACAAGCACCTCTGTAAATAATTACATGTGCTTTGTTTACAAACACACCGCAGACCCCCGTCGTCGATTAGCACCACATGGGAGCACAAATATGGCGACGTTAATTAAATAAAAAAAAAAAAAATAAATGATTCTCAATAGAGGCACTGATCCACAATAGGGTCTGTGACGGTATATGTCAATTTATAATTCGGCGCCGACTTCGAGAACATTTTTGTGAATTATTTCACTCTTTTTAGTGCATTTTTTTCACAGTTTTTAGTGCATTTTTCGAAGTCGGTTCTTTTTTCAAAATTTATTTATTTCAGACTTTTTAGTTGTAAGGGTTGAGTTTCATTCAATTTATATTGTAATATAAGTCGACCATCAAAGAATATTTCTGAAAAAAAAGTTTCTGTTCTAAAAATGTACAAAGTATCAGAAAATGAAATAAAAAATCGAGTTTATCGTCTAATTTTACTATAGGACCACCTTAAATCAATATTAATTTATTTAATATTGCTTCCTCCTACAGGAAGCTTTGTAATCCTAGAAAAAAACATCCTGTGTGAAGCATAAAATGAAAACGCCAGTACTGACGTAGTACTGGCTCCATACTGGCCCAGTAATATAGTGGGACCAACATGAGATCATTCTTTTATATTAAAAAAATATCAAAATCGGCTCAGTAGATTCCGAATAATCGGCGAAAGAACATAAAAAATTACCAGTACTTACGTAGTACTGGCTCCATACTGGCCCAGTAATACAATGGGACCAACATGAGATCATTCTCTTTCATTAACAACAAATATTATCCAAATCGGTTCAATAGTTTCCGAATAATCGGCGGACAGAATCGGCAGAGGCCGAAATGTACAGAAAAAATATTCATAAAAAACTAAATTACTAGCGAGATACTGGGCCAATAATTACAAAATTTAAATGGAACCACTGGAGGATAATTACCTTTCATATAAAAAAATGTCATCCGAATCGGTCGAGTATTTTCGGAATAATCGCTGGACAAACATAAAAATAGCCATGTCGAATTGAGAACCTCCTCCTTTTTCGATGTCAGTTAAAAATAAAATAGAATGCGACAAAAAATAAAAATAAAATAATCATGAGTATTTGTAGAAATCGAATTAAAGTTTTATCTTTGTAGATGCCATAACAGCTATATATCGATGCTCCGTACGAAGATTAGCACAACTCAGAATTCTCAAAAAACAAATCAAAATCCTCCTACGTAACTAGGAGTTTTCAGGTTCTCAGACAAAAACTATCACCTTTTCAAAGGTTCTGAGAAAATATTAGTATTTATTAGAGGATCTAAAAAGTGCCAATTTTATAAGAGGTCTTGGAAAAGAACTAGCCGTTTTTGAGAATTCTGAGCTGTGCTAGTCTTCGTACGGAGCGTCGATATGTGAAATCAGTAAAATTATAAATTAAAAATAATAATTAAAAATGTGTACCCTTTATTTCTTTTACTATACAATGCAGGGAACGATTTTTCTCATAACAGCCGATATTCTGGAAATCTCGAAGAAAGATTCAGGAGTGGGCGGCACGTAAACCGCATGTTTCTCTCATGTCCTCGGCTAATTGGACCTGGAACACTTTTCAATAGCCAAAACAGTAACTACCCTTAGACACGTTCGTCCATTATGTCTTACGGTTCACCAGTATATATACAGAAATCCTCGCCTTTCACTGTTTCTACTTCGCTTGACGAAAAACATTTTCATTATTGCTGTATACGTAACGGACGTTGCTGTTGATTTCTTTGCGCTTGTGAATGTACTCTTATTTTGTAATTAGTTTTCTTTTATTCGGAAAACCTGGCATAAATCTTCTTAACACTTGAAATTAAACAATGTATACTTTAATGAAATAGATAAATTTATTTAATACAAGTTCTAGTAAAATACATTTCGTTGTAAAAAGGATAGTCTTCACTTTACAAATAGGAGTGTAATAATATATAAATAGCATATATAAAACAGATTAATGTTTTTAGTTATATCGCAGGTTCTGTATTTTATGAAATCAAACTACGAGCTATGCACTTGATGTTTAGGTAACAGTAACACGGAGCACTCCGATCAAGTTTAAATAAAAAGTTCTTGCACCTCGCGAGTTTTTTTATAAATCATTCTTGGGATATCTTCCGATGATTTTAAGCCTAAAATGAAAATAATCCCTAGAGGGATTTTCAAATAAACTCGATATTTGATCATTTTCGTAGGTTATCGTGACTATTTTCTATATTGCACCTAATCTTGTATTTAGATTTCTTAGGTTTTAAAAATATATTTCAACATCAGAAATAAGTTTATAAATGCTCAATAGGTATTAAAAATTTTAAATTCATAAAAATTTTCAAAAATGTATTCGAATTTTCAAACTTTGTGATCATTTTATTACATTAACAAAATTTCTTTATTATGTACAATAATTAAAATGAATGTAAACTATTATATTCACATAAAGCACGTTGCAACCTCTCTGCATATTCTGGATGGTTCTTAAAAACTTTATATTTCTCCCACACAGATTTGAAATCAGCATGGACAGATTCCATAGCCTGTTCACTATAAAATCCAAGTCCCGTCTGAACTTCTTCGCAAAAGTCAGGCACATGAAAAAATACTGCATGAATTTTGGGCGTTATTGGTAAATTTAAATGTAAATAACTTTGCTTGAAGGCATTAATCTTATCTTTGAAAGATGGGTCAAGATTTTTTCCAAAGCAGGCATGTACAACATTTTTGAAGTGCTCAAAAGCATTTACATATTTCAAACATCCCAAATTGTGATTTCGTGAACGCAGGAAATCAAGTTTGTCTAATAATATCTTGCACGAATTGCCATTAAAACTTGTATTACCCTGACGTATATCACGAGTGACATGGCATGATTGTGCCCATAGAAGAGCGTCTTTCTCGAATTCAGCCAATAAGAGTCTATACAATGTATTTACTACACCTAGCATCAAATGAAGTTCAGGTGGAGGTATTATCTGAAGAAATGTTTTGTCTACATCAGTTGATAAAAGAGGCGGATGAATACAATTTTTATGATTCTTCGCATCTTTTTTGACAGATCCGGCTTGATGCCAGTTTATATAATTTTGAAACGTATTATTTATTGTCCTCGGTATTCCGCAGCTACTTAAATCATTTTTCGATGCGAAACACCAAGTGCAGGGGTAAAAGCTGCTATGCGACATGATGCCAACCATAATATTAGCAAGTTTTAAATCTGTCGCAATAGTTCCCTGAAAGTTGTTTATTTTTATTGCAGACCACAGCTGCGATACATTTTCATAATTTTCTTGAGAACTGTTTGCTAATGCTAGTATCAATAATTTGTTAACACCTGAATCTTTAAACCGTTTAGCAGAAATACCATCTTCGAACTTTTGCCGGTGTCTATTTAGCTTTTCATTTTCTGAAGTAGATTAAATGGATAAACATATCTTCAGAAAACCCCCTCCCCCGTCAATACCAAACTTCAAGTGAAATTCAGACAATGAGCGTTTTTCTTTAATGTGTTCTATTAAACCATCAAGATTTGTGCAGTAAGCGACTGTTTCGGCTGCAGATGAAACTTTATCAGCCTTGACGTGAACAAAGTCAAAGTTTTTAGTACCAAAATAATCATCAACACAGTGACTTTTAATTAATAGTTTTTTTTTTCAAATGCGGTTCCACGACCTTATTATTTTTCGTAGCTACTCGTAAAGCTGTAGCAATCGCAAGTGTCTTCGTTTGGCTCAAATGTAAACTCGTCTGGATTTTTAAAAAATCGTCTGCAGAAAAAATCTCAGGTTTGCTTAAAACTTTGTTATTTTGTGAACCAATAGCAACTTTAAGAGGCTTACCGCGTATTTGAGAAAGTGATAGAGTTGTAGTATTTTGTGTATTTTCTGTAATCATTTTGCGTTTAAGCAAAGACGAAATTACTTGATCTGTAGCTCTTGGGGTTGGTTTGCATAATGTTTTCAGTCAAATTCTCCAAGCGTACGGTAAAGTTACATTTATGAGATTTTCCTTTTCCCAACAAAGAAAAGCAGTAACTACACCGGCTTTCAACGGAAGGTGATTTTCTTTCATCTAGATTAAAATTGTATTATTATATTGTAGTTATTATAACTAGAAAAAGATATGTTTTAATAGCTTACTTGGAACTTTTATATTTGTCACATCAACAAGTATTCCATGTCGCTGAGGCATAACATTATTCTTTGCAAAGTTTGAAAATTTTCCAGGAGGAGGTTTTCTCGCAAGCTCACAAATATGACAAGCACATAAAACATCGTCGCTTGATCTAGTAGATTTCTTCAAAGATTGAAGATCCGAAAATATTGGTAGATTCACACTTATATCTTCATCGTTTCTAATTCTGTATAAATCTCTTTTGCAACTACTGCATAGAACGAGAGGTAATCTGTCATCACTAGTATCGTACTCAAACTGTTTTTCAACAAGCACTTTTAATTCTCCTTTTACAGGAATCATTACTTTAGTTTTTCCAAAGCAAAGTAAACAAATTTGATGACGATTTTCATCGTGTGTTCTTGCCTTCGGCATTTTTACTAACCGTAAAATCAGCATAAGTTTATTTATCGCAGCCATGGCAACGGAATACCAAATTTATCCTCGATGAAAGAAAAAAAAAGAAACTTCGAGCGCACAGAAAAATATTTGAAATAAGAAGTTAAAAAATTTAATTTTTGAGCAGTATTTAAAAAAATTTATATGAATTTTAAAAGTTTAATGAGTAATAAGAATTTATAAACTTATTTCTAATATTGAAATATATTTTTAAAGCCTAAGAAATCTAAATACAAGATGCAATATAGAAAATAGTCACGATAACCTACGAAAATGATCAAATATCGAGTTTATTTGAAAATCCCTCTAGGGATTATTTTCATTTTAGGCTTAAAATCATCGGAAGATATCCCAGGAATGATTTATAAAAAAACTCGCGAAGTGCAAGATCTTTTTATTTAAACTTGATCGGAGCGCGCCGTGGTAAACGTTTCGGAAAGATTCAATACAATTTTTGAAGTGCAATTTCACACCTAAATTCTGAAAACACAGACCTTGATGCACTTAAGTAAAATTTTCATTCAAAAGTTTTAATACGTATATGTACACCCGACGGAACAAACATCTCATCGAATTTGTTCGAATTTTTGTTAAATACTGCAACTTCATTAAATCGAATGCTCGATTTCGCTAACCTCATTGGATGATTAAAAAAAATTCAAACAAATTCGATCTGATGTTTGCTATGTTAAGTATATCAAGACTATATCGTACCCCTGGAAGAAGACTATATTAACTTAAAATTTTCTTCAACTTTAATTCACTACTAAAATTTAGTACTAATATTAATAGAAAAGAAAATAAACTAAAATTTAACAATAAAAATCAGGCAAAAGTTGTTTATTGCATGAAAAATGTACGTTACTGGCTTGGTTTTACAAAAACATAGAATTTTGAGATATTTTGTTGTGGAGGCATAGTATTATATTTTAAATTTTTAATTAATACTTTATATTATACCGATTTGTACTATTGCATATAGAAATAAAATGCTATTTATATCATACTCATTCTTTAAGAGTACCCATGTATATAAAAATGCAGCTGGTAGCGTTTAATGCAGTATCACAATCTCAGGCACCCTATACGTTCCTCACACAAGTGAATCTTAACGCAATGACTCATTTCTTTCTCCTCTCTTTCTACTCTCTCCCACTCTGTTTGCATGTAACCTATCGGCGTGCGCTCCACGATAGATCTTCCAGCGATATTAATAGGCAGGCAAAAGAGCGAGTACCCAAAGCTCATTTCTCGACAGTACCCAACCAAGGGCCGCCATCCCCAAGAAGGATGAGCCGCCGCTAAAAAAAGAGAATGCGAGGCTGCACATATAGGAAGAGACGAAGAGTAGCTAGCTGTATCATATATAGCGGGAAAAGTATCTTGTTTCTTCGTAGAAGCCGTCGAGCTACGCTGGCATAGGGAGGAAGGAAGGATGGTTGCAAGCTAGTGGCGTGTGGGGGAATGGAGAGGGGGAAAGGAAACTTTTCAATCAAGACGCGTGCAAGACGCGAAAGAAACAGCAGCGCGCCGCAAGCGGAGCTCAGGAGCTGGTTCAAGGGTTGTCGTGGTATCCGCGCAAGAAGAGGGGGCGAGAAAAAGGCGCGTGTAATCTCGGCAGCGAATTTCGCTAATTCGCGGCGAATAACGTAGCGCGTGCAATGTTCAAAAGTATTTCATTATGCTTCTATTATTTGTGTTTTTGAAGTGCTAAGGTTGCTTTAATTGAAATCATATAGTGATGATTTTACACATTACTAAATATTATTACATATAATATTTATAGTACTATTTGTATACAAAGTTTGTGATTAAAACAGTCTCTGCTTTACAATGACAAAGTTTGCAATTTCAGATGCAAGCTAACAAGTGTTCTCTCTCTTTTCTTCTTTCCTCGGTGCTTTTCTCAGAACTGGTCTTTCTTAGATACATACAACGCTCAAAATACATTGAAGCAATATTGTATTTTTAACGAAAGATTAGCTAATATTCACCGTGTACACAGTATACAAACCACGCAGCTAGATGTCCTTAAGAATCTTCGTATTGCGATACATTATCGAAAAATAACGATCCTACTGTTTAGCAATTTTTTGAAAGCTTTCGCTACCGCACCTCTACACGGAAAGAATAAAACATCACGAACTGATGTCACGCGCATTACTGGTTACGTTAGCGATTGAAATTGTCAAATTTTCGCAAAACGCATTACTCATTAATATCCGCGCATGAACGAGTGATTTCCGCACATCACTGAGTAATGCGCCAGGACATTATACTGCTTCATGCGCGAACATTCATGAGTAATGCGTATTGCGATAATTTGATAGTTTTCATGTCCAACAAAACCAGCAATGCGTAAGACATGTTTTATTCTCTCTACGTATATTTTCTCTCCATACTGAAGAAACTTCGAGAGGTCAATTATTTAAAGAAAGTCATAAAATGGTTCTATAAATATCGATACAATAGTTGTACCGTTATGCTATGTTTATCAATAATTTCCCAAACATAATGCGATAAATCAAGTATTTAATATGGGTGAAACTTGTCAGAAGCTTGCGGCTATAAATCGGAATGCAGTTGCAGTTCGCAACTCTGCTAACAAGGAGAGTATCACACCTCCAAATCAGCTCTCGTCTCGTAATTAGAAGTGAAGCCTTCATTGGTCAGACCAACTAACGCTGTCAAAAACCCTGAGATACAGCTAAAAGCATTAGTATAGCTCATATACGAAATGTTAAATTTATCTTATATGTGGATATAATATCAATGTTAGTGGAATGCATTGTGTATCAGTCTATGGGCAACATCAGCTACTCTGACCAGCCAAATTTTTTATTTCTGGGTACCAAAAGACACCTCTTACATAGCCTCATCAAAATTTGTGATCCGACGGTGTTATACTCTCCTGGTAACACGAAAGTCATGACCCTTATATACGAGCGTAAAAAGTAATACAATTGTTCACCGTATATATCATTTTCAGCGTACCGTATCGCGTTCTCCGCGCAGTATAATGCGATACATTTCTTGTCGTGTATATTCAATATTTTTTATGTATTACGCCTCTCGCGTAAACACATTTTCCCAACAGTAATCTCCCTCGAAAAATGGAATTCTTAAAAAAAAACGTACCATTAACAACGCAATTTACCCCTTCCATCTGCCCCCCCCCCCCCGAAACATACCTCTATTTTCTAGCAAGTGCATTTTCTTCCATTCTCTCATTCTCTCTCGGCGTGATCTCGCAATCGCTTGCGTTTTATCTCCGTGCTTCCACCTGCGCACCTTCTCACCTTTTCTCGGTCGCTCGCTCGCATACGTGTGGAGCAGCAGGCGCGCGATCTTATTCAGTTTTATCGTCCCAGGACCGCGTCGTCTTCGCCGTAGTCGACGAGATGGAACGCAGCGCGACGCTATTCGCCGGCTTAATTGAGGATAAAGCGGGATGAGAGTGAGAGACAGTGCTGCAGTTGTATGTCTTTGTGTATGTAGGGGTGCAGTTTCTTTTTTCTTAAGTAAGAGGTGAACAAGTTCGCGATTTTTAGAGAATCTTACGAGGTTGCAATAATTAAAAATGTGGATAGAGATAAATTATTCTTGTTTACTATATTATTCCACGCATATGATGCGTACGCATCTTTTAAAACTTAACATTTTTCTTTCTTAGATGGGTCAACGAATAGAGAAATTTTATAACTGGTTGAGAATATAATAGTCCATACCTTTAGTGTTTTTAAAGCACTGCGTGATCTAAACCCGCACTTAGCCCACGCTTATCCGTGAGCTAAGTAGCTCATTATTTCACCGTGTAATAATGAATTTACTTAAGTCATGGGCTCGTAATTATCGATAATTAATGACAAAAATCACTCTACAGCGTATTGTTACACATAAGAATAGAAAGAAGAAGAAGTAAACCCCTGTATATACCGTCGAAATATACCAGAAAATAATGTTGATCGAGTAAAATATGTTTCTGAATTTGAGGTTAGTTTCACTTGACATTAGAGCGGCAGAGCGCATTTTTTTGAATATTCAATTAAATTTTGTTATCTTTTTATGTAAATATTCGTTGTAAATATAGTTGAATTTTTTCTGTTTTTTCTGAATAACAAATAATTGTAAATGATAAGAGATAGGATTAAAAGGGATACATATAATAATAATAGTAAACAAAAACAATATAATTCAAATTTTCAAATCAAATAAACTATTTATTAAATATTACATCTGTAAATATACTATTTTAAATAATCACCATAACTATAATAATAGACTATAAAAAACTTTTCATTTCACTAATCTGTTTGAACAGCTTTATTTTTCACTTCACTCTTATGAAATTCAAAGGAACTACATAATCCATTTAGTGTAACATTACAATTATTAAAAATTAATGTTTTATTGGACGTCTCATCTGTCAAATTTAATACATAAAGTCCAATATCTGGATCATAAAAGATAGGTCTTGATACGCTGGATTTCATTTGTGCAGTTAGCGTAGACTCCTTAGTTACTTTCTGTTGTTCGACTCGATGAATGATGACTGGGGATGAAACTCTATGTGTCGAAGTGTCCATACTATTCGAGTCCTCCGGGTAGACTTGATTAGTTTTGTCTGCAAATGGCAATCTAATTTGACTGTTCTCAACAAGATCTGCTTGTTGAATCTGTTTTGAAGTAGATGAAGTGTTGAGATCAATAATTGATCCTTGATTTGAACTCATGGGATTATCCATGATTTTCGAAGTAGTTGGAATATTATTGCTTTTATTGATCATGATTCCACTACTTATCTGTTGATAAATTTTCTTTTTATTATTCATGGAATCAGCAATGTATCCGTAAGCCACTGCTCCAGACTTCCATCCACCATGTCTTTGTAGAGTAGTTAGGTCTGCACCCGCATCAACTAATAATGTTGCAGAAGTTCTGCGGAAACTGTGACCGGTGAAGGAATTGGCTTCAGGCAAATGAAGATAATTTGCAATATTCTTGGGCATGCTACCAAATGTATTAATGCCAATTGGTTGGTTATTACAGCATCCTTGTGAGTATCTTAAAAAAAACCTGTCTAGTGTACAGGATGCAGGTCTCAGATGCATATATTTTTGACAGATAGAATACAGTTGACCGGTGATTGTGAAAGATCTTGGAACCTTATTTTTGGTCTTTAAGATCTTGATAAAAAGTGCATCTTCTAAATGGGTGATGTCGTTGACTGTCAAATTTACAAATTCCACCCTCCTAAGCGCACCAGCTATTCCAATGATAAGAGCCACCTACAAAATATTATTGAAAATTAATATACTATATACAAATTCATAATACCTTGTGCGTACAAATTTTACTCACTTTTTCACATAAATAGATTTCATCTGGTGCTTCACTGAGGAATTTTGAAATATTTTCTTTTGTGAAAACAGCAGATTTTTTTGTACATGCCCCTTGCTATTTTTCTTCAAAAAAGTTGTTAGTCTATTGTATTTACTAATATCAATGTGATCAAAACAATTGAAAGTAGTATTCAGCATGGAATAAGTAGCCCAGAGACTAGAAGGTGCATACTTCTTTGAAAGGTCTGCAAAGTAGGCCAACAATACATCTTCGCAAAACGAATTTGTATGTTTTGCTCTACGCCAAGTCTTAAAAGTATTATATGCAATAGTGTACAATCTTTTTGATCTATCCGGTAACAAATCTATAGTTATATTCTGTGCTGCTTGTCGTATAGCTTCAGGAACAATTTCACAATCATTTTCACTAGATTCACTATCAGAAACTTCCATTTTCAAAACTATCAATAAATTTAGATTATAAACACTTTAAGAATATATTGATTCTAAATAGTTAAAAATGTAACCTCAAAATATTGTTTATTTAAAAAAACTTTTGAAAAATTTACAATGGATAAAAAAACTGGAAGAAAAATATGAAAAAAATTGAAAAAAACTATGAGAATCTGAGTATATATTCAAACACGAATGGAAAACGAAATTTAGATTATAAACACTTTAAGAATATATTGATTCTAAATAGTTAAAAATGTAACCTCAAAATATTGTTTATTTAAAAAAACTTTTGAAAAATTTACAATGGATAAAAAAACTGGAAGAAAAATATGAAAAAAATTGAAAAAAACTATGAGAATCGGAGTATATATTCAAACACGAAAGGAAAACGAATCAAACACAACGCAGTCAAAATTTTTGCGGCTGAGCTTGCGCAACAATCGAGACCTACGCTGAGTATGGTAAATATACCGGTCAAGCGGTAAAATGACAAGAGATCGTCATTCTACTCACGGTACAATTACACCGCTGAGCATGGGAAAAATAATACGCAGTGTAAAAGAGCATATGTTAGGATTTGAAATGTTTACGCTTTTCGTTCGTTTGAATAAGTAAATATTGCATTTACATACATTAGATTTCAATCGGCGGGTTTATATCACACGTGCTATAAAATAGTATCCGATACTCGTGATCTAAGTAAAAGCTCATTATTTCACGGCGTGTATAGCGCCGCTCCGCTCGGGCGCTAACTACACGCCGTGAAATAATGGCCTACTTAGACCACTCGTATCGTAATATACTATTAAAGAAATGCGTGAATAATTTTCAGTAAATTTAAGTATTGAATGTGGGTGCACTTATAATCTAGTTATAAAATAAAAATGTATTCATTCTAACATCATTTAGCATGCACAGATAATGTCAAGTTTTCTCAATTTACTATTATTTATAGGTTCCTTTTGATTACAAAATTCTCTCTATATATCTTTGTAGTGAAATATGCAAAAAGTAAGTAGCATATACCTATGAGTAATAACGTTTAATACTTAAATGAATATTTAATTAATTTTTTTCATGCAAAAGCTTTATTCTATATTATGTTGTGGACAGAAATAGAGTATATTTTTGAAAATGAACAACAAAGAATTAAATAATATTAATTATATAATTTAATCGGATAATTTAGTGTTGAGATGTGCAAAACGATAGGTAGAAGTAAGAAAGTAAGAACAGTAAGAAAGTCCGAGAACGTGATATCGTTCGCGTGGAAAGAATAAAAATGTTTGTCTTGAAAGCATTTTTCCAAAAAGATTTTGCTAGCATCAGAGGACCAATATTGGCGATTTTCAGCGCCGAGCAGTGCAGATTTAAATGTCAAAGGGTACGTATCGCGTGTACTGATTAGTAAAATAGATACATCAGTTTAATTCATATTGAGAACGCGTTACAGAAATACATCCGTTTGTGTAATTCAATAAATAGACTTTAAAACCCAGATAGAACAATTTGCTGCAGCCACAAGAGAGGGATTGACTTGGACTCCCTTTTTACGTTGCTGCAACATTGCCGCAACGTTGCTGGAACGTTACCAAAGCCACGAATAAACATTAAATAAAAAATGTTAAAAAACGGGGAGTAGAGAGGTTTATATATATAAACCTAATAAACGGAGGATAAACTGTCATAATACAGTCACCTATCGGAATTGAGGAAAGCGGAATGACAAAAGTCCGTTAGAGTAGTATATATTAGACAAGGCAAAAACCTCGCGTTCGTAGGAAAAAAATTTCCCATTCAATTTTTTTGCGGATTCACCTTCGGGATATGCCCCTGAATAAGGATCAACAGTTTGCCGGATAAAAATCTTATGCAAATTTGTTTATACAAATTTTTTTTTAACTAATTGCAAAAATTGTTTTTTTTTACCTGAATAATTTTTTTTAGGTTTTTTGGGTTGTTCTAAACAAAAAAGGTATCTTGTTATTTTTTCTGAAAGTTGACCGTTTTCGAGATATAAATAACTTAAAGTTTGAAAAAACGCAAAAATTGCCGTTTTCAAGGCTGAAAAACCATATTAAAAAATTAAATTTTTGAGTTTACTAAAATTCTTAAATAATCTTTAAACATCCCTTAACAAAATCCTGAAGAGTTATTGAAGATTTTTTAATTCTAAAGCTTTATTTTTTAAATGTTAATTAAGCATGCTCAAGCAGCCGACGCGCGCGCTCGCTCGGCAGCGGCGCGCGTACTCACTACTGCCAATCGGACTATTGAGTATCTTATGCGTTCTCGATGCTTTGTTATGTTTTGTGAATTTAATGTGTCATAAAATCTTATATTTAAATATAAATGTTATAAATATTAACTGTTATAAATATTAACAAAAACAGTTTATGATTACAAAAAATTGATTTAAGCATATACTCGCATTGATCTACATTACAACCACATAAGGGAACACACGTAACATTACTTTTTTTACAATGGCATGCTTTGGTTTTGCAGGCTTTTAAACATTTACATTACACTAAGAAATAAGGTCTGAATTTTTATCAGGTACTGAATTTTTTAATCTAAATCTAGGTAACAATACACCTGATTCATGCATGATGTATCCAAAATCTTCATAATTTAAAGTTTCATATCTAAGGTTCAAGGAATTTTTCCAGATAAATGTTTGTAATGACGCTCTTAACGCATGCAATTTAAAAGCATCAGACGTACATGTCATGTTTCCTAAATTTACGCCCATTCCGCATGAATGAGCAAAAATTATCAATCTAGCCTCATCTGCCGTTTCACCTTTTTTATTTTAGATATTTTTGATATTGATGATAATCAAAATGCCCTGATACCTCTGGGCAACGGGTTACAGCTTACCACAGCGCAATTAAATGCATTAAAAAAAGTTTATTTAAAAAATATACTAAAATACTATACTAATAAAATATACCAAAGTATGCCATTATAAAAAAAGTAATATTACGTGTATTCCCTTATGTGGTTGTAATATAGATGAATGCGAGAATATGCTTAAATAAATTTTTTGCTAATCATAAACTTTTTTTGTTAATATTTATAACAGTTAATATTTATAACATTTATATTTAAATATAAGATTTTATGACACATTATATTAATTCATAAAACATAACAAAACATCGAGAACGCATAAGATACTCAATAGTCCGGTTGGCAGTAGCGAGTATGCGCGTCGGCTGCTTGAGCGCGCTTAATTAACATTTAAAAAATAATGCTTTAGAATTAAAAAATCTTCAATAACTCTTCAGGATTTTGTTAAGGGGTGTTTAAATATTATTTAAGAATTTTAGTAAACTCAAAAATTTAATTTTTTAATATTGTTTTTCAGCCTTGAAAATGGCAGTTTTTGCGTTTTTTTCAAACATTAAATTATTTATTCTCGAAAACGGTCAACTTTCAGAAAAAATAACAAGATACCTTTTTTGTTTAAAACAACCCAAAAAACCTAAAAAAAATTATTCAGGTTAAAAAAAAACAATTTTTGCAATTAAATTATAAAAAATTTGTTTAAACAAATTTGCATAAGATTTTCATCCGGCAAACTGTTGATCCTTATTCAGGGGCATATCCCTTAGGTGAAACCGCAAAAAAATTGAATGGAAAATTTTTTTCCTCCGAACGTGAGGTTTTCGCCTTGTCTATATGGGTTTATAGCTTGTGGAGTTCAATAGATTCTCTTTAAAATAATTAAATACCCAAAGAGCAATCAGTTTCCATTTTATACTTTCTTGCCTATTGTCAAGAAAGTGTAAAATGGAAATTTCTTTTCATAATAACTTGGCATTAGGACACAAATATGCCTTTTAATTCCGGGTTTTATCACCAGATGGATGCAAGATTTTTGTATCCATACATAAATTTATCATTTCTATTCCATATATATGACCACCTCTGGAGTATCACTTGGCGTCTGTAATAGGTACTTGCCAGCATAGCATTGACGATGGCTCACTGGCATAGTATTGGAGCCGAAACGCTATTATATAATTTTTTCATTATTTCTTAATGAAAACTTACATTCAAAATATATATTCTTTTTCTTTGCTCAGACATTCCTCTCTTTCGGATGTTATTTTCGCATTAATTTCTCGTTCGGAGGATACACTGTCATAATACAGGCACCTATCCGAATTGAGGAAAGCGGAATGACAAAAGTCCGTTAGAGTAGTATATATGGGTTTATAGCTCGTGGAGTTCAATAGATTCTCTTTAAAATAAATACATAAATAAATAAATCAATAAAAAATAAAAAATAAATAAATAAACCTAATAAAACTATTTGGTTGTATCATCCGTATGTTACTTCGTAATATGAAAGACTAACCAACTGGCTTGCCAAATTGCAACTCTTAATTTTTCAGTTCTAACAGAATATTCCAGTTTGCTGTGGCAGCTTTCTGGCAACGTGTCTAAGACGTTCCGAAAAAGTGGCAGGCAAATACGCGGACATTTTTTGTACATTGGCGTAACGTTGTGGCAACGTTTCCAGCACCTTATTTGGTTACGGGCCCATGTAGTCAAAACCTCATTGCTGCAACGTTGCCGCAACGAGATGTGCAATCTGTGCAGTATCGTAAGATTCTGTTTCAGTCGGAAACACTATACTAAAGCGATTCTTCTACAAAACATCTCTCATAAAAAGAAATTGATTATTGGACGCTTAGATTGAGTTAAAAAATTAATCAAAGGCTATTTTTCGACGGAACAAAGAGACGCTACGCGCCGATGCTCGCGCAGTGCTCTCTTTTCTTCCGAGCTATTCGCAGTACACTTGTATATGTGCAGCTGAGTGCGGCGCGGTATACACGCCACACTCCTCGTTTTGTTCCCTCGTTGTCGCATATACCTGCTACACGCAACACTGCTTTACAGCGAGAGGCGACGCCGCCACCGTCGCTATTTTTACGTCGGGGCGATGCTGCTGTTTCGTCTTTTTACGTCTCTTGCGCGCTTTCGATTCTTCAGTTCGCCGCGCATATCTCTTTTATTTGTTCGCACGTTCTTTTATCGCTGCATGCGCGTACACTCTGCCGGTGCTTTATAACGGCAAAAAAAAAGAAACAACAACAGCAGCAGCGAGATATCGCACGTGTATGGGGACGAAGGCAGGGGTAATTGGCCGAAGCCATTTGTATCCATACGCGCCAGCCCGGCGCTTATTTTAAAAGCGCTTTCACTGCCGGCGCGGCGCTTCGCCAGCATCGAATGTATAATATCTCTCTCGCCAGCTCGTCGCTCTTTGTTCGCGCCAGCGCCAGTGGGGGAGACGTTTAATATGTGGCTCTCAAGCGATAAAAAAGTAATCTTTCGCGTTGGGGGCGCGCGTGCGCGTCTACATATAGATGTATGCGAGAGCCGTGTGCCTATTAACAAATAAAGGTCCAAACAATCACCGAAACGCAACGCAAACGCGACGCGAACTAACTAAAAACATTTAAATATTGCTGTGTAGTTTCATATCACGATCAAAATGTTTAAAAGCAAGTTTCAGTTTACTAAAATCAAAAGTACAAATGGTAGGAATTTTACAGAAAAGCAGCCTTATCGATTAATTTATGTAAAATTTTCAAAATTAATTTTGAAACCCAAAATTTTAATTCTAATTCTGTCCTTACCTGGAATAATATCCTAAGTTTATCACAATCTAGAAATCCAGATCTCTTGTCCAGCAGTTGACTCCTTTGGATCAGTCTGCGATGTCCCAGCGACTTCCATTGCGCGTGGCTGCGTATCTTGTGCGAGGCTAGGGTGTGCTTGCATCCGTTGGCCTTGATGATGGAGATGTCGATGTTGGTAATGATCTTCGACTTCGTGGACGAGACCAGCTGCATAAAGAGGGAGAGGTAGTTTCTGGTGCTCTCATTGCCACCGACCGGGTACATTTTCAGGCGCCACTTGAACTGATTTTATCGTCGCTCGTCTTGGTCGAGGAGTGGACTTTCTTCGACAGAAATCTGTAGTTGGGGATGGTCCAGGTGTAGCTCGCCTTGATCACCTCTTCAATCGTTGAGCTTGTGAGCTTCCTCATGATAGAATCGCCCATCTTCGACACGTTCTCAGTAGAAATTAAATTTTACTTTAATTTTTATAGGCATTGAGTTTTAATAGTTCTATTTTTATCTAATTCTCTTATTACTTTTAAAGTGAAAGTCTACTTCTCTACAAGTAATCAATTTTGATTTGATAGTAGATGTAATAAGCTTGATGCAAAAGCTGCTGTTAATAAATTAACAAACTTTAAAAATGCATTATCATCCGACTTACATAAGTCATACGTGCCACTTAAACGTATTATATATATTTATTACTATTATATCTATACATACATCCTTACTAAGTTAAATTATTAAAAAAAATTGTTTAACTACATATCACAAACTTCTTCTACGCGGAATTATAAACAATGTTTGTTAAAATGAAAATTACAAATTTAAAGACATCCTACTATCAAATCTCAACCTTTTAAATTTCCCTTTCCCAGTAAACGCAGTGAACTCACAGTTTACGCTTGCGCACAATAATATAGTTTCTCGCCTTCTCCACCGTGGCGGCTTGCGGCAGTTGTGCAAACTCGGCCGCCTCGGTAGATACGTTTATGGCGATTTAGTTCCTCTCTCTCTCGTCTCCTCCTGCATATATCCACCGTGTATATGGATGATACCGCTGTACCATACTTATCCACTTTTGTATCTACAAAAGTAACTAACCACATTTTTTATTGCTTAGCTCTTTCTTTGAGAAATTTAATACATAAGTATTATTAAGAGCAGTTTTGTAAAATATTTTGTCATGACATTCACTTGCATTTTATTGCATCACAACCTAGTGTATGATTTGATACGTATAATATATTAAATTTGCAAAATATTTTACTATGGACATTAAAATATATAATAATAACAGTTCAATCCGTAGAAAAAATCACCTTAAAATAAAATATTTTGGCAGCGATATACAAAATAGTTTCGGTGTTAATATGATACTGACATTTGGACTATACATTGTACGATCTAATTCATTATCAATATTATATATAACTCATTAAATATTATTAATGTAACTGTCAGAATGATAATATCACAACACTAAACATTCATAAGTACTTGTAGAAATTCATTTCTCACTTTTAACACGCATGCAACTCGTGGAATCAAAGTGAGCCGCATTATGGACGGAATCACTCGTACATCTGAACGGCTGCATACAGCGACAGCTCTGCGCGTAGTTACTTTCGCGGCGTCGCCTGTAGCGCGCTATCCTTCGACATTCCCGCGAAGCTCCGCACGCGAGCCCGACTCTAATGCGATAGGATTCAACGCGTCGCCGCGTATTCAGCTTCGTTCGGGCTTAGTTCTCCATAGCGAGATATCGCAGCTGCAGCTGCAGCTACTGGTATGGTGTCTCGCCCCTTTCGAGTTCTCGCTACGTCTCAGTGTGCACGTGTATAATATTGGCGTGCCGTTGGATTGCGATGTCACCCGCGCGCAACAAGCGAGCTTTCACTTCCGTGCCTTAAATGTGTTTGAAAAATGTGCGCGGATGGTGGCTATGTATACGTGTACTTTGATTGACGAGACATGGAATGCATCGCGGTATTTCAAACTTGCAATTAATCTGTAACTAAATTTCGCGTTTAGTGCACTTGATGGCTCTGCGTGTATGTAATTAAAAGGAAAGCAACGCTATCAAAATAATAATAATGCCTTTATGACTTTGCATTGCTGACAAGTACCTCACGGGTAGTTTGCATATTTCATTATTGGAAAAATGTCTCGCTCAATAAGGGCCTAATTATAACAAATATTTCATTCCTAGACGGTGATGTAATCTGACTTTAGTAATTAACTCGTTTTTTTTTCAATACGAATTGACCTCTTGAAATTATTTTGTCTTTTTTGCACGCCTATTGTTTGCGAACAATAAGGTTATTGCGTGGTCTCCAGGGCATTAATATTCCCCGAACTGCCGTATTCTAATAAAAATATGTCATAATTTACCTGCTAACTTATTATCTGACATTCAAAACAACTACTACTTTCAATAATTTGAGCCTTATTCATTCGGAGTTTATCTTCTATCTTAACGAATATTTAAAAAACGCGTGACACATAGATTCAAAGTAAGTCTAAAAACAAATTTTGTATTTATAAATATATCTTTAATGATACATTTTATGTTTGGTAGAACCCTATATCTTATATATATATATATATCCCAAATAAGTAATGGTCGAGTCCCAATGCATCACTTTTACTTTAAAGTGAGTAGCTTTTCTTTGCAACGGATAGTTCATATAAGTTTATCCATCGGTAATATTGTTCAAAATAAGGGACTATATAACTCTAACAACTAAAATTGTTAAAAAGTAAGAAACTACTTTAATTTTTGTATACTATATTAAAAAATGTAAATAAATTGTAATAAATTGTTTTTAATAAATTCTTCTGACTTTGTCAGTAACTTGTTACATTTTTTGCTCTGCACTTAAATTTGTGCACAAATTAATAGTTACAACTGCAAAGACCGTTGTTAATCATTATTGGTCGTTATTAATTATTAGTTAGAACTATAAAAACCGTTATTTTGAATAAGATTACCAATAGGTAAATAAATAATATGAACATATGAAATAAATACATATGAACCATCCGATGCAGAGAAAACACACAGCAAACTTATTTTCGAGTGGAAGTAATGCATTAGGACTCGGCTACTGCTAACTTAAGTTACTTTTAGTCTATCTTAGCCCTTTAAATTAATGTAATCTTACAAATTCATCAGTTAAAAATAATAGCAGAAAATTATAAATTATAACTTTATCTTATCAGATTGTTAAATAATAGTGATTTTTCAGATTCTAATAATATTTCCTGTAATCTTTTTTATTCGACTCTATATGACTGTCTATCCAACTGAATACAATTTCTATAAGAAAAGTAACTGAATTCCTGTCATTCATCGTGGAACGACCCTTTGCTCAAAAATACCAGCTGATTGCTATTCCCGCTAAAGCTCATCTCATTCCTTTTGTTGTGAAAGAAGCGCTGAGCTAAAGCTTATCAAGTACATGGTAACTTGCCCCTGTCAGCATAAAAATTATCCAGTCGAGCATATTAATTGCTTGTTCTGCTGCTTATAAGAGAACATTATTAATTGTATCATTAAAAGATGAAGGACGATTATGCTTTGTTGTTCGAGAAAAAAGGATAAGGCGAACTCGTTGGAAGGAACACGCGGAGATCGATATTAAAGTCTGCATTATTATTACACAGCGCGAAAACAGTTAGGTAGTCAATGGGCGGGCTCGTTATTAACTTTGATAAAAATCTTAAGCGGAAATTATGCTGCTATAGTTTTTTGCGCAAAGAATTATCAAACTTTATAGAGCTTAATAAAATTTCCTAAGGGGTTAAACTACTTTAGAAAATTTAAAACCTAGGTTTAATTACAAATTTTATTGTAAGTAAATAATGAATGTTCGAGACGAAATTATATTAAGGATTTGGTTTAAATAATTTGTATACAATTTATAGTGAAAACAAACTATAAACAACCTACTCGAAGCCTTTCGCATAGGACCTTATTACGCAGAGACCGATTGGGCAAGGTGGGGATCAATTACAATCGTTTAAATACGTGAGAAATAAGAAAAAAGTCCCTTTCGCGTTATGAAGAATGAGAGAGAAAGGCGAGGAACGCGAACTCAAATTATCAAAATATAAATCAACGGTAATAAAACAAATAATTATTTTAATAAGCGACATTCTAAATAAAAGTTAATGCATGTAGTGCTTACTTTATTTTTCCTCTGAATAATTTCTTCAGAAACTATTTTGAATAGTAGCAGTGATGAGGTCAGAAAATACCCCATCGTAGTTCGAGAGATAATATCAAGTTGCTGATAAGATGATGTCGCGTCGCTGGTGGACCTTAACAAAAGTGAAACAGATTCGGAAATGTTCCGTCGAACTGCGCTAGCCAGTATCGCAGGTGTATACTAAAAGGTCGCCGTGCAGGAGAGAATATTAAAACACAATAAAAACATAATAAAACACAGTTTTTAAAAAACAAAGGACTTTATTAAAAAAAAATTTAAATTATAATTTTTTAATAATTAACTTGTACTAAATTTAGAAAAACGTCGAACTATCATCGTAATATTAGCGAATTTAAAAAAAATTTAATAAAACGTTTACTACAAGTACAATTAGTTTGAAAGACTGAACGAACAAAGTTCGTGGAGCGCGGATGTACGCGTACAGACGTTGCGTGTGCGAAGAACGCGTTGGTTTTTCGCCTTTTTCTCGGCTCGGCCTATGTTGCCGTGGTGATCATGTAAATATTACGCTCTTCATTTCTTCAAGCCGTTCCGAAAACTGGGCGACCTTTTTAAAACTCAGCTAGCAAAAAATAAATCTTCACGCGATGAGCTCTTTTATATTTTTTTAGCTTTCTTTGTGAATTTCAATTGGCGCTGTTGTGCTGTGGTGGACATTGAGGCCTTCTGGTTGATATATTGAGCCTTCTCACTGCTCGATAACGTATATCGCGGACATGTGAATATTATTGTGTGAAGGTAATTGATTTTCGGACGAAGAAATATAGCAATTCTATATGCCTTTTCATTCTAATCTATTTATATCGATATCATTATATTTCTGAATTGTTTTCTTCGTATAGCTAAATTTGTATATTCTTCTCAATTTTATTAAATTTTCTACGAGTCGGCTGTATATTTTTTAATTAATAATAAATATATGGACAATAAAATAATTACCAATAACTCAATTAAATAATATTAATTTTTCAATTACACCTCGTAGCGAGGGCGATAAGGACGGTGCAATAATGGACTACTTAAGTCACGGATAGGTGTGACTTAAGTGCGGATTTAGGCCACACAGTGCTATAATAGTACATTTCGACGCGGGTGCGGGAGGTGATTATTTAGCTCATGTAACGTTTTTCGCACGAGCGAATATTTTATAGCACGAGAGCCGAATAATAATATTGAAGTTATGATTTTGAGGTTAGAGTGGTATAAATATATTTTTAAAATTTAATAATTTCTAATGTCTCAGAATATTGTGAATCAGATCTGCTCTAAATAAATCCATTCAATAACTGAACTTGAAAGCGTCAATTTGATCACATTGGCTCTCTAAATCTCGCGGTATCCCAAGAAACATAGAGGTTTTCATTATAGCCAATCAAAAGGCCTTCAAAAAAAAATTTTTTTAGTTATATTTTGATAAAATGTTTAAATTTACCGGAAAATATCAGGTAATATATGATGCATGACTTATATTTAGCTTAAAATGTATTATTAATTCATTTTAAATGTATAGGTGTATCTGTCCCCTTAACATTGGTTCTTCGAGCTTAATTTGTTCGTTCACGCTATCGGTTGTCGACCAGCGGTGGTTGTAGCTCTTTCTGCATGTGTTCCGGTTTTGATCGGTCTCGCGCTCACTTGTTGACTAGTCTTAGGTTGCATGTGGAAGTCATGCTTGCTTAGCCGACTAACTCAGGAATCGTGAATGCGCGCGGTAGTCACAGTCTTGCTGTCTATGCATCAGATTTCTTTGATTGCCTAATAAGTTATGTATTGTTTATTGTTTATTGTCTATCAAAGGTCGAAGTTGAAATAAACTTTGCAGAGATCATTTAATACCTGTGTGCATTAGACATGGTTCCCTATAGTCATGGTGCATTCATTCCCCCTTCTACTTTTGAAGAATATAGCAGGTGAAGTGCGTATGTATCATAACTGGCCCTATAGTTTTAAGTGGAATCTGAACCACCGGAGCCGCGGTATAAACATATGAAAAAATCATTTCCGAAAATTTCATATGTTCGGTTATAATCCTAAAGCCTAGAAGCGTAGTCTTATGGTCTTTATCCAAATCGTGAATACTGCAACCAAACAAATTTTCATTCAAATTATTATTTATAATTTATGAAAGTCACTAAATATGGATAGAAATCTCCCGTAAAAAGCTTTCGGAATTATTTCTCAATTTACTTCATACCGTTACTTAAAATAAAACTCGAAATTATGTATCTTGCATGTATAATTTGCATCTCGATATTATGTATCTTGTATCTATAATCATATTAGTTAAGAAGAACCTGTTTTAAGCTACTGTAACCCTGTAACCGCATCAGTCATCCAAGCTTAATACTCCAGCTTGTTTTCGGCTTCGACTGAATGCTAAACTTATTAGGCTCGGGCTCACATTATGCACGCCAAACTCTCTCTCTCTCTCTCTCTCTCTCTCTCCCGCGTGCACAGACAGGTAGGTAGGCTCCAAAGCAGAGTAATCTTTCGCCTTTGATCTTCTCTGTGTATGTGTAAGCGTGCATTATAATTGTAAATGTAATTCCGAGAGCAAGGCCTTGAAGACTTCATTAAGCACTGAGTTATACGTGTACAGCAGCTTCATCAGTAGCTCAGCGCTACTATATACTTGCGGAATGTGGAAGTTTTCAAACTGTGCAGGGCAAAAGCTTGAAATTATGTGCTTTTAAAGTTTGCCCTTCCGTCAAAGTGAGCCGCGATTCATTGCAAATTAAGCTTTGCTTTTGAAAATAAGAGTGCGATCTTTGGTATGGCTAAACTGGATTTTTCGAGAAAAGTAAAATCAGTTCGTTATGCAGAATTGGAGGATTCGATTTTTAATAGCATTGCAGTATTATAATTAACGAGATAAAATTATTCACATTTAATACGGAGTACTCTAATTTTTAACTTTTACGCGGAGAGACTTGGGAGAAATAAAGTACTTAACAGCTTTGTTATGCTACCTTTCATAAATGGATTTTTTTGTAAATTATTTTCATTTATTGTCTTGTTATTCACATAAGAAAATTTTGGAAAGTGTCCCTTTAATTAACAACATCCGATTAACTTCCATCAATCTTAAATAATCTGCATTCGAACACACGTGGACCACAGGCGGTTTGCGTGCAATATAATCGCGCATAATCACTTGGTACATCCCGCTGCCATTTCAGAATACACATATCCCTTCGGATTCGCGCCGAAAGCTGCTGCTGCGATATGGCGGTCGCAGCTGTACACTGCGAACGCATAATACATATTGAAGAGACCTAGAGATCGAGAGAGAGTGAGAGAGTGAGAAAGAGAGAGAAGCACTGCCTAATGCAATTATTACGTTGCGGAGAATATACGCATGCACGCGGCTCGCATCTCCGCTGCTCGTTTGGAAATACAGCAGCAGCGAGTAGATGTCGATGATGACGTTGCAGGACGATAAGCACCGGAGGTAGAATTCGAGTAGGCGTACGCGCGCGTAGATACATACGCGCGAGACTATGCATGGAGCCGGGAGCAGCAGAATATCGCCGTTAATTGGCAATCAGGCCGGGCTTATACGGTGAGCAAGAGCGCTGGATCTGGTGAGGAAGTTTACAAAATGCCCTTTGTACAAGCGCAGGGGGTAGGCAAGCTGTGCTCGCGACGTTATTGGGATGTCGTGAAAAGTTCGGTGAAACAACGGGCAGCGTACAGATTGTACGTAAACTCGAGAGCGTTTTCCATCATCGTGAAAGGTTTTTTTTAAACTTTTGGAATCGTTCAATGCGAAGGCTCGAAAAATAAGCAGAAATAAAGTTTACATAGCGTGCAACGATATTTCGAGAATTTGAAAAACTTTCGCGATAACGGAAAATGCCTTCATTTACACCTATTAGGTTAGCGTCGTGTTTGGGTGAATGTACGTGAGAATTGTTAGGAGAATTCGTCGGAGCGAGTTGAAAATTTTGTATGTGTTATGTAGTAAATAAATCTTCTGATGTCACAGGAATAAGAGCTTTATTAAAAAACTTGTTTGTATTTTAGGGAAATATATAAAGTAATTTCAGAGATATGAACTGTGTAGTTATATAAATAGGTAAATAGAGTCCTTGCTGCGTACATGAGGATACTTTCTTTCAAAACTAGGCATCTATCTAGCTATGAATACACTGAATTAATACTACGCGAAATTTTTATTTCTATTTCACGGATATTTACTTCTTTATCGACTATCTATCGAATTCGAAATTAATATAGTAATACAAAAATATTAAAAGTATTGTGTTTTGTGTCGTGTCGTGTCGTGTCGTGTTATGCTACAGTATGTTACGTTATGCTATGTTATGCTATGCTATGTTATGTTATGCTATGCTATGCTATGCTATGTTGTGCTATGTTATGCTATGCTATGCTATGCTACGCTATGTTATGCTATGTTATGCTATGTTATGCTATGTTATGCTATGTTATGCTACGTTATGTTATGTTATATTTTATTAAATGATATCATATTATATTATATTACATTATACTATATTATATTAATGTTTGAAAACAGTCTGACTTGGTTTTTAGAAAATATTTGTATATTGAAGAAAAATATGATTACGATCATGTCCTTTTTGCACTCAGTTTTATCTCATTCAGTAAATGTGCAATCTTTTTCAAGATAAGGCACGAAAACCGCGAAACAAATGTTTCCATGTAAAATGATTATTTACTCGACATGCAAATTTATTCTGCAATTTCTAAAAAAAATGTATGTGAATTCGTAACAATAATTACGATATTTCATGTCTACATGAACACTGTGCCAGCTCTCTACTCTCTATTTCATTTTGGATGCATGCCTTCTTCCGCGTTGTCTGTAGTACGCGCAATGATATTAGAAGTGGATTATGCAGCGGCAGCGCGTGAGCGCGAGAAGCATTATATGCTGGACAACGCAAAAAATATTCACTTTCCGGCCGAGTTCGTTACATGCCTGTACATATTAGTTGCTGGCAAATATTTACCAACGAGAATATCGTGCGAATGTAATAAGAAAAATTTATTTAATAATTTGTCCAGTATTCTCTTGTTTGGTGTAGGGTGAGGTTTGATTATAGAACAACTTCGCAGTTGCTATCACTATAACCGTTATAAAACAATTTATTTTAGAAAATTTTACTTTTAAGTTTGTCAGAAAAGGTGATTTTGTTAATTAAAAATTTGCTTTAATACAAATTATAAATCTTTATTCGTCTAAAATTGTATTATAATTGGATTTTGTAATCAAACTTTTTGATGTTCGGGTAAAATATCTATAAAACTTTAATGAATAATGTTTTAACATTTTTGGTAATGAGCACGGTAAGCTAGAAAGGTATAACTTAGACTTTTTTAAAATAACTAACTGCAAACTCGCGGATGTTCATCGTAAATTCCAGTATTTATTCAAGGTATTTCGTAAATGAAGAAAAATGGAGCTGTAAAGCGCAGTTTCAAACTCTCGTAAAGAAGTTGAGAATCATGCTTAAAGATTCTTTCTAATTGTACTGGATTGGTAGTAAAAACTTTATTATTATGCATAGGGGCAGTGCGAAATATTGTCAGCTTCTCAATAAAATAGCTTTAGTGCTAAAATATATGAACTGCATTTCGTGTTTGGATATAGCTTTATTCTACTTTGATACTGTTAGGAGAAAAAATGTAAATATGTATGCTGAAGATTATACTCTTTATGTTTTGCATGGGAATGCATAATGCAAACTAAATGAGTGTTAGTACTTATTATAAGTTATTAAAAGAAAATAATTATTTTTTCCAATTATGACTAATATCTTGAGCACTTTGAAATTGTATTTAGGCGAACAATAAATGAATACTTCAAAGCCTTCAAAATTTATCAAGACTTACTTTAAAAATGTGCTTCAACAAGATTTTCTTCTCAGAAAGCAAAAATATTTTCACCTTTGAAAGAGTGCCCATAAAAATGTTTAGATTCCCATTTAGCATAAATACGCGTTCAACGACTACAGTATTTTTTTGGTACACGCATAATAAAAATAGATCTGAGTTATTTGAATAAGTTAACCTAAAAGTCCGTAGTAATAGAATCGTGGTAATCAGTACACAGTCTCATGTTTTACTTCGATTAAATAATGTTATAAAATCGGTGAACTTTCTATAATTACAACTTTTGGACAAAAAATATACTAATTTTGATCTACTATATTATAGTTTTAATCAACTGATCTTGTTTTTAGCCTCGAGGTATACATTTTAGTTGCTATTTATAGTGAGTCAGAATGTCATACAAAAATTTCGAGATAGACGCACCCATCCACATACCAATATACAGACATTTCTTAAAATCATATTTTTTGTAATAATTAAAAGAATCTGCAAGATTTTTTTTTTCAAGAAAAGTCGTTTATTTTTAAAAATTATAAACGTTTTAGTTTTTAATATTTTAGCCTAAAATGTTATCCTGATACCCTCAACCCCTTTTAAGACAAAAAATAGTCGTATAGTGCAGCTTTAAAAAAAGATATTTAATTTGCAAATTTGCGGAGGTCGTTTTCCAGTGTGAAAGAATCATGTATTTATTTTGTAGAATTGGGCCCGATACATTTGAACCACGGTTAAGCTATATTAGTTACTATATCAACCTGACTGCTGTTATACCTAAGCCTTTAAAAGGAATTTTTTTATATACGGTTTTTATCATTTATAAAGAGCTTGATAATTATTATGGGACTCATGTTCGATCTCTATCAGCGATTAATCCAGACCAACAAGTTCAATATCATTTTAAACTTATATTTGCGAGAAACAGAGTTAGTTCATGAAGAATTAGATTGAATAATAATATGAATCCACCATTATTTATCACCACCACAGTCAGTACATATGTTTGTGCAATGTTCATCGCACATCGGAAGAAAGATGGACATTGCATTGATGTTTTTTGTATTGTTCATAAGTGGTACTTAAATGTCAGTACATCTCGGGAAAGCTTTAAAGCTGAAAGACGCATCATTGATCCGTCACACTAAATAATCTTTCTTTTGACTTAATAACAACATTAAGTGTTTTTCAAATATTTTCATCATTTCAGAAAATTGGGCATTCTGAGCGTCTTCGCCTGAGCGCGAGGTAATGTACATACTGAATTTCTTAGTTCTATAGTGGAAGATTCGTAATGCTCATTTCTTCGTTCCCATCCCTGGTAAAAACATTGACCAGCTATTCGCCGTATACTTCTTATATTTATGGCAAATGTCTAATTTACAGCCCATATTATGGTCAAAAAGCCCCGCTTATGGCAGACGCTTTCTGGCCAGAGTATTTACAACAATTTTTACAATTCATTAATAATAAAGCTAATATCCAGCTTGTGTTGTAACAGTCGAAACAGACGCGTTGTGGAATGAGAAATTAGATCGTTAAAGTTCTGCATTTTTATTTTTCGTTTAAGATTATGATTTTTAACGAAAAATTGATTCATTGAGTAGCTAATATTTTACCAAGTTATTTCTTTGTAGCAAAATCTATATTCATAGTAAAATTTATTTTCCTAGATAGTATATCAAATTTATAAAATTTTCCGATTCGTGGAAACAACTAATTACTAAAATTGAAATTACTTGTTTCTTAAAACTATTTATAAGATAAAAAAAAATTCTATAAAACACTAATTTACGCCATCGATCTAAATTTATTTTTTTCTCTTGTATAACAAACTCAACTACAACAAACAAGAGTATCTCAAAAAAATGCGTACATAAAGTACAGTCAAGGGCCAACGGGTTCGTATGATCCGGGTCTTATCCTCCTGGGGCCATATTCACTAACTTGATCAAGCACGATGAACGCACGTCAACGATCTAAAAGAACTTACTGATTGGTCGAAACTTCACATATGTATCGCCATGTATTATCCATGTTAAAGTTAGTGATTAAGGTACCTAGATTCGTTACCGTGAGCGAATGTCATGCGCTTGCTCGCATTGATTTGCTTGCTCATCGGTCTCTCCTTCCACGTTATTTTACTTTGCTTTTAAAGTAAGGCTGAGGCTGCGCGACGATTAGTTACTGCTTCGCTGCGCACTCCACTGCAGCAGCTATAGATAGATACGTACAGTCGAGCTTCGAGTTGCACGCGACCATTTGGGGGCAACAAACACACGTAGGGCAAACAGTCGGTCCGAACGACGCGCGCCGAGTGGATATCCGCGCGGGACTGATTACGCGACGGAATAGATTCGTTTTCGCAATCCGAGAGAGTAGACACACGGAAGGACCGAGGCGGTGGGAAAAACGACCACGCGCTTAACCGGCGACAACAGTGGTGGCGGATGCGAGTGATTGCGAGTTCCGAACTTGAGCAAACGAAAGAGGGCATCGAGTTGGGCGAGAGGTGCTGTTGCAGCTGCTGCTGATGCTGCTGATGCTGCTGAGGCTGGTGGTATGGCATTGAGAGACGGATAATTTATTTCCTCTGCGCGCGGCGCGATAAATAAACTCGAAAAAAGTCATTGTGATGCTCGCTCTCATTTGTATGATGATGATCATGATGTTGACGATGATGATGATGATAATGATGATGATGTTAACGATGATGATGATAATGATGATGATGATGATGTTGACGATGATGATGATAATGATGGTGATGATGATGATGTTGACGATGATGATGATAATGATGATAATGATAATGATAATGATAATGATAATGATAATGATAATGATAATGATAATGATAATGATAATGATAATGATAATGGTTATGATAATAATAATGATAATGATAATTATAATGATAATGACAATGACACTAGCGATAATAATAATGATGATGATGATTCAAGCATTAGTCAGATGTAGACACGAATTACATAATTTCATACTTTTAAAACAATATGAATAAATAATGTAAATTTTAATTCTGATGCAGATTTTTTTAGACAAATTGAGCGGCTAGCTTCTTTATCACATGTAGTCAATAAATTTTATTATTCAAAATAATCTTGTTAGATTCTTGAAGGGTTAACTTTGTTTACATTTTGATGTACCGTCAATCAGGGGTCATGTATGATCACCGGGTGTACTGCAGGTTGTAGGGTAAAATTGGTAAGATGACTGGGAAATAAATAAATGATACTTATTTATATTAAAGGAAATAAATAAGTGTATTAATAAATATCAACAAATGGGTCGTGGATTACGATTAAAAAATAGACCATATATTAGTACATGTACTTATAAATAAACAGAGGAACGTTAACTCACACATACTACGCATACAAATCTTCTTTCTTCTTTTCTTCGACGATGAATAATAGTAGATTAACTTGATATTAATACCCAAAATTTAGGGTGATGTAAACAGCAGATCTGCGTTAACATGAATCCGTCCCTCGGATTCATGCGGTTTTATGAGGCAAATAAATTATTCAGCTTCTGCGCTGATGAAGTAATTGAAGTGTAGAGGATTGCGAGCGAGCCAACGGCTCGCGCCGCGTGCGAGAAAAACGTACTTAGTCTTCACACTGTGGTGTGTCGCGATCGAGTCTTAGTTTCGTCAATTATTCCTCTCTCATCACATTTCTCCCACTTCTTCACTTTACTTCAAAGGTTTGTCGCTCAATTTTCTTTTTCTCTGAAGCCTCTCATATAATCCATTACAAGGTCCACCTCCGAAATTTGTTGAGCAATATTAAATATTTTATTTAAACGTGTCGGCTATTCAAACATTGTAAACCGACATTTTACTAAAATTGAATGAAATATCGGTACGAAGCGTTTGAATTGCCAATAGTTCCTTCGAGTAGGTATGTGAAAAAAATTCTAATGCGAACGTTATTATTAGTCCATTTTAAGCACAAGTCATTCCAATAACATGGCATTAAAAAAATATTCAATAACAGTATTTGCCTAACACATTTTGAATGTGGTCCTGCATTTCCCCGATGATTCCGCATTACCACGATTAACGGTAACGATTATACCTACGAAATAAATATTGTATTCATACCTTAAATATTGTAATAAACATTGTAATGAAATAAAGTTTTTAATAATTCATTTATTAGCTGCTGTGAAGTGTTACCTATTATATATTTAAAATATTGTTTTTATGAAAGAAAAATGTATTCATACTCTAAATATATATTGTAATCAACATTTTTATCAATTTATTTCGTAATATGTGAGTAAAATATAAGTTTTTTTTATAATCAATAGCCTTGCAAATCTTTTTGTAAAGGTAAAGTCCATTATCTATTTTTAAGTGCAGTGAAAATTCTGCACCTACATAATGACGTAAGTTTTCTCTCGAAACTGCAATGTATAAGAACCTTAAGCCATTAACTTTTATGTTATTTGTTATCCATTTTGTTCCGAGGCGCAGCATGATTATTAAAATTCAAGATAAATGCACGTAGATTTTCACCTTTTCCAAAGGTTCTCTTCAAACCTAAACCACCGTGAAATCAATAAAAAAGCATTCCAGACTCTACTTTCCCGGATTTTGCACACTGGCCAGACAGAACGACTTGACGATTAAACGCTGAGCCAAAATTGTCGGTCAACGACGAGTACCAACTAAATTATTCTCCGCCGAAAAGCTCTCGAACGGCACACAGTTTCAACTAGAAAAATCCCGAGAGTCAATAAAGGAGAATCTGCAAAAAGCAAAGAAAAGAAAACCTCTCGATGCTCGCCGAAAAAAATGCGCCTATACGCACAAAGAGAGAGAGAGAGAGAAACGAGTGAAAGAGCGAAAGGGCGGGTAAAGCCAGCGACGGAGTCACGAACGTATGGTTAGCGTTGGTCGGCCCGTAAACGCGGCAATTTCGGCGATACGTGTGCATGCTTTGGCGACTGCGACGAAATGCTGGAGGATAAGCCACGCGGCGCCGGTCGAGGTCCTTTTTTCGCAATTTTGGCAGCGCTCGATCGACTAAAGAGTGCCGGGCGTACGAGGGTGACAAAAAAGTAAAGTACTGGCTATGCCGGTGCAATATATAATTTCGCTGGCGACCGGAAAAATTCCGTTATCCCTGTATTCGTTCAAGCGAGTATCCGTGCTGGTTGACCTTTCATTAAAGGCGTCCCGTCGTCGTTGGACTCTTTATTGTGGTGAGAAAAAGGTTATCAATTTTGCGACTTGGTACGATCGAATGGCTACTGCTCGCTTTTATATTCGAAATACATTTTAAAATATGAATAAAATTTAACACCAGTTAAGGATTAAAGATAATAATTAGTATGTAATTTGTAATATGTAATTCTTTTTTATTTGTTAAAATATGTTTGGTTATTTTAACATATATTTGTTTTTAAAAGGAACAAACTTCAGATATGTCAACTAAGATTTGTGTATTAATTTTCTAATTACAAACAAATGTTTGTAATTGCAAAAGATTCGTATATGAGTAATTCTCCAAAAAATCAGAAACAACTCGACCAAAAAATAAACATTTTTTTTGAGTGCACATTTATTAGACTCGGTTTTTCGGAATGCTTTTGGTGTTCTAAAAACGGGGAATATAGTCATCAATAACCTTTTTCGTGCCAAGTTTGATCTGTGGTCATATTACAGTTAAACAATTTAGGCTTCATAAAGGCTCTTATTGAGTCGTTAGTAACTCAACTCTTATTGGTAAAAAAGATGTTTTCAGAAGATACAATTAAACTAAATGTCAAGAGCTTTAATTTAAGATGTACTGAATCAAAAAATATTACTCCCATGCAAAGTTATACGCAAATAAAGATAATGATAAAAAACGTTTTGCAATATCGGAATTTCTAAGAATACATTTTTTTGTCACGAATTTTCTTGTCGAATAAAGAGAACCATACAACTAAATGCAAAACTCGTTTCGAAACAGTTTAAACAACCTGTTTAAACAAAATCAAATTAGACCAGCGTAAAAGCCGATTTCCTCAGATGATTGGCACGAAATTATTTTACGCAACGCGTGAATACTCCCGTGGTTGCGCATAAATCAAGTAAGCGCACGGGACAGCTTAAATATTTGCGAGAGATGGCCCTTCAGAGAACCTCAACTTTCGTCTCTCTCTCTCTCTCTCTTCCCTCTTTTCCTATGACTTACAATTTATCGCGACGCGCGCCCAGGAAATTAAAGAGGGTGCAGGGCGCGGGGAGGTAGATTATGACCAGAGGCAGCTCTCAGCCACGCGCCGAGATTCATATAGAGGAAAAGCGCTGTTGGTTGGAGGGGGAATGGAGGCGGGTAATGTCGAGGAGGTATAGAAAACCGCGTGTACAAACTTTACTCGTATATTATCATTCTCTATCGCTCTTGTTAGAGCGGCGTATCTGTATATCTGTGTAGAACACCGCTTGGGGAATGAATCTCCGAGCACGCGGAGTGCAATTCTTAGGGAGAAATTAATTTCTAGTGATGTATTATTCAGGCTCCGGGTTGTTACGTTTTGTCTACATATGCACACGGTTAAAATAAATTCGTAATGTGAGGTTTTTCTCCCTTTGTTACAATTGATTTGTTTATTTTAACATACGTTTGTTTGTAAAAGCGAGAAACTTTAAATATGTCAAATCATATGTGGGTGTTACTTTTTCCATTTACAAACAAGAGTTTATTGTTCTGCAAATTATAAGCGTACAATGCTTTTTTAGCTTTCATCATGATGTGATTATGCACCTGCGAGTATCGATACTCCAGTCTGAATTCACGATCACGCACGCCCGAGCACGCTGCCTTCCGACCTACGAACGGATAACGTGAGTAAACATGTCGCTTGTATTTAGTCATTCTACGTTTTTGGAAACAGTTTTGGGTCACAATCCGCGTCTAGCAATCGACACTCCCCTGGTGAATCACGTTTTCTTCTATTTCTAGAGTATTTGATGGAGCAGACAAATCCGTCACCATTCCTTCAAATATTTTAAACTATATTTTCGCTTTATTTTTGTATTGTAACTTAAAGTACCCAATAGAGTGAGTTTATTTATAATATTACAAATAAAATTGATATTAGAGATATTGATACTACTATTCGCGTGGATATTACAAAGCTTTCATTTCGTCATCTTCTGTCTCTCTCACTCAAAAGTGAGCATTGTTGTTACTTATTTCCTAGTTATTTCCTGGCCGGGCGATAGCTTAACTTTTGTTTTAAGTTAAACTATTTTTATAGGCTTAAAATGCGTAATAAATCGTTTGAGAGGATGCCACGCGTCGCAGCACTTTTTTCTCGTTCTTTTTACGCGTCACAGTACATTCTTATACATGGACTTAAATGATGGTTACAGACCATCATGCATCAGTTTACTATGCACTCCAGCGTTCCCTTAAGATCAAGACATTCATTTCTTTACTCCAATAAATGCTCTAATAATGTAAAAATAACTAAACCTTTCTTAATATATTTTTATATTAGGTATTCTTAAATAAGTATTCATCAATTAGTGTGAATATTTTAGGTTACGTTTCTTGACAATGTGTGAACCTACAAACATTATTTGTTAATTGTATGGAAAGAAGTAACAAATATTATTTTAAACCATCTACCAATATTTTGTTTGTAAAATTATTTTCAACTTATTTAACACGAGAAAGAAACCGCTGCCAATTCATTGGCACTTAGCTTCCTCAAAATTTATAAATTGTTCCAATATGAAATTCTTTGATCTGCTAAATTAATTTTAAATTACTATATTTCTTTCTAATTAATATCTCAAAAATGGTTTGCTTTTTATATCATTGATGGTTTGTCCTAAGATATTTTTTTACTAAAATTAAATACTGACACGCCAGTAAACAGCTGGAGCACATTTTTTTTCAATTTTTAATGAAGATTCGGAATTGAAAAAAAATTTGAGATTCATGGACCCATTTTTGTATTATAACAATATCTTTATTTTACGACATCTTGGAATCGATAAGGTAAATTATTTTGGTATTTTAGAAATAATATGATCGATTCAGTGTAAATGCATTTGAAAGAGCATAAAATTACCTATTTTATCCGACACGAATATTTGGAGAAGCTATATTCCCTCTTTTGTTATATACAAAGACGTTATTTTTACCTTAAAATAAAAACATTTTTAATACAATTTAATCATTCCTAAGGATATGAAAGTCAATATAATATAAAATAAGGTATCCTTTGGTTAACTAAAAAATTTATTTTATCAAAATTACTTTATTGCAAAAGTAGTTATCGCCAACTGAAGAAAGATTCGACCAAACAGTGAAGACTTTTTTATTTGTTATCCGATTTGAATTTTGAAGGTCTCGTTTTGTTTCTTGAACAATCTCCGAGGGACTTGCAATTTATGATCATAAGCTTATAATTTTTTGTAATTTGTCTTTGGACAACAATAAATTATAAAAAGACACATTTTTGGAGCTATTAATAAGAAAGAAATAGAGCAATTTAAAAAATGTATTAGAATAAAGAAATTCATATTGGAACAATTTATTTAGTTTGAGGGAACAAGTGCTAATGAATTGGCAGAGGTTTTTTAACTGCAAACTGTTCAGTTGAATGAATTTTTCATAAAGAATTTAATGGTATTAAGAATTTATTTTTTTCATGAAATATGTAGATAGTCAATTTTCTTATTTGCACTGCATTTATTTCGTTATTAAAAATCGTTCTTCGTAATCTCGCTGAAATGTTGGTAAGAAAGATCAAGTTTTTAATTAAAGATGACAAATAAAATCCAATTTATATCCCAGCTCGATACTTCTATAATCCAGTTTCTATATAGATACGTGACGTGCGGTACTTCTCGTATATCACACACTCGCTGCGCGAGATTAAAATTTGAAGAAGAGCGATATCGACTGTGCAATTTAAAATATATTAAGGTAACCGAGATTCAATAATGAGAACCGCAAGCATACAGAAAAAAATATTAATTCTAGATTTATTACTCGCGTTAAGCACAAACTAGTGAAAAAAGTATCTTTTTAAAAAATCGACATATAAATCTTAAATATGCAACTATTACGCACAATTATTCAGAAATAGTATGTTGCAAAAATCGGTTACCAAACAGTAGAGTACTCGAAGTTCTCTCGTTTTCAAATGGGTCCAGCGTCAAAAGTTAAAGCTGCAATTCAACGATACTTACACATATATTCTGTACACACACATCAAAGTCAATAAAAGTCTGAAACTCGCGCTTGATTTCGACCGATCGGATGAACGATCAAACCTCGAGATTTCGTTTGTCTCTATCGCCTCTCGACGTCATCAATAAAACTCTCGCGCAAATTCTTATTAAGATACTTTGAGAGCGTATACGTCCAGCACATTGTTCGTGAATCAAAAATTTCAATGTAACGAAGCAGCTGCGTCGGCTACAGTATACTTTACGCACTACTTAGCGCCAATTCACTTTTATAACACCTGAAAAGTTTTTCACTTTCTCGCCGGCTCCACGTCGCTTATTTGCGAGTTACTTAAAAAGAATAAAGGGATAAGAAATATACTGTAAGTGAAAAAGAAAAAGCTCGGCACAGGTAGTGTTCAGGTAGATGTAGCAATAACTGGCTGTGTACCAGTACCTAACCATTGGTGTGATTATTAATTATTATTCATCTGTGTACCTACAATAAGAACAATACTTTAATCTATTTTTTGTAATACATGCATAATTTTCGCGCTTCTTCGTGCCTATAAAGCGGACAAGAAATTGTTGTTTACTGACCCGGTCGAGCAGGCGGTAAAGTAAACTCCTCCAAAAAGAATTACTAAGAATGGCTTCAATAATCAATTTTCAACTTATTTATACATATATTTTTGCACATGCATGCGCGTGCGCATTCGAAAATGCTTGTGTTTGAATTTAATTTCTATTTCAAATAAAAAATAAATAACATTCATGTAATTATTTTATCTTTGCTTTACTTGAAAAACTATAATATCCAATAGTTATCTCTGTATGTGCATGTATGTATATGTATGTTTGTATATGTGTGTGTGTATGTGTATCTGTGCATGGATCAATGTATGTGTAGGTATACATATTTCCATTTCTCAACAGAATAAGGCGACAGTTGCACCGTGTCGAAAAACGGCCACATTTGGTTCCGCTCGATAGACATGATAAACCGCAAAAGTCAATATATGCGTCACAAAAAATACAGTGTGCAACAAGGGCGAGAGACGTTTTCCGTTTTCTATTTCTCGCCCTTGTGTTGTGCTAATGCTCAGGTTAAAATGGCTCATATATGCATATGATCATACATGATCATATATAACGTTTTATATATAATCATATATGAACATAAACGAGGCATGGCAACATATTAACATACATGATGATATATGAACATATATGCGCATGTAAAATTTTTTGTCATTAAAATATGTATTTGGTTGGATTTTCCAATAATATGACTTGAAAAATTGTACTGAACGTAAAAAAAGTTATCATTTTAGGAAATATCATCTGGATGATAACACTCAATCTTAGGGACTAAGTTATGATATTATAGAGTATTTTCTGAAAAGCATATTAATTGAAAAGATGAAATTCGAAAATTGATAATTTGATTTCATATATGTCCATATATGATCATATATGCTTATATCCGATTTTATAAATCCAAATGAGGTAACATATATATATATATATATATATATATATATATATATATATATATATATATATATATATATATATATATAACCATATATAATAATGTATTACCAAATATGACTATATATACCTATATATGATTATATATGACTGTATATGGATCCATTCGAACATCCAAGTGTAGCTTTTGATACGTCCGTATATGTATATATATATAATGGTATAAAGCCATATATGGGCATAGATGTCCATAGACGTTCATATATGCTTATATGATGCCATAACTCGTTTATGTTCATACATGAATTAATATTAACATATATGATCATATATATTCATATTTTAAAGATCTGTTTTCTATGAACTGTTATCATTTACCAAAAATAAATTAAAATTACACTTATCGTAATGATATTATGTACATGCGCGGCGTGAATTAAGCAACGCAAACTAAACAAAATTATTAAGAAATTTAAAAACATTAACAATTATTAACAATTACTATTAAATTAAACAATTTTTATGAAGACATGACACTAACACCAAGCATCTCCATTATGCACACTGCCTTTGTAGGGCGTGTTACAGCGAAGAAAATTTGATAATCGCGTCTTGCAACTGGCAACTTCAGAAACACACTGTTAGAGGGAGACCGAAAAATTCAGCTGTGCAAAATTTTGAGGTGGAAGAAGGAGCAGAGAGAGGGAATTTCAGTTTCAGGAGCAGTCCGTAAATGCTAATAGAGAAACATATTGCGAGGAAGTGGCAACGTAAGCCTATCACATAATGGACGCACACCTCTTAGGCTGCTTACATGTATACAGCCACACAAGCAAAAGCTATATATCGCACACAGGGGATTCCTTCAACACCTCCTCTGTATGCATGTTACTCAAAACACGCATGCACTCACGCACGTACGTGCGCAGGCACGCACGGACCCACACACACACACACACACATTCGCAAATACACACACACACACTCTCTCTCTCTCTCTCACACACACATACATCCATTTGGCGGACATTTTTTGGGAGTAACTTATTCGAGCTTCCCAAGTCATATGATGTTTCCACGTTAAATAATGGCAAAAGAAAATTTTGATCCGAAAAAAGTATACGTCGAATACATTGATCGGATACTAACAAAGGAGAGTGTACGGAGTACCTGTGTACCTGTCTAAGTAGTCTTTATAGTCCCTTGAAAATACGTTAATCTACCTTTATGAATTAAAGACTTTTTAACCACTTACCTCGTGTTTATGAACCAGGCGATGCGTTTTTCATAGTCAGCGAGGCCTTTAATTATTCTTTAGAAGTGTACTCATGGACTTAAGGAGTTACATTTTAAAAAAAAATTGTTTTCAATAGCTACATCATTATGAAAGAAAGAGAACCGAATGAAATCGGCTTCGCGTAAAGATTGAGCATGTGTTTCTGTCTCAAGTGCGTTTTCCCGAAAGAAGCTCATAAAAAAAGGGCCAGCGTTGGCGCTCTGGACAACGACAGCGAGTGCAACTTTGACTCTCTATAGGTTCAGACGTGCAACTAGTAGGAAAAGTATAGGCTTTTGGCATAAATGCGTCACAGGAATATAATGGCTAAATAGACAATGATTTTTACATAATTCAACTCTGGTTTGATCCCTTAAGGGAGCAGGCCTGGGTTAAACCCAAAAAGAGACTTTTTTATGAAAAATTTAATTTAATATTTTCAAAAATTGATTGGATCTACGGAACAGTATAATACAACAAATTTTAATAATAAAGTGCTCCACTCTTTTTGTAATACATTTCAAAAGGAATGGATTAACGGTCAAAAAAATAATTTTCATTCATTATATCACCTGGAATCGTGTGAGGAACAAAATTGCTTTAATAAATATGGTATTGAAAATAGTGTTTTATTGTGACGTGTAGGATCAAGATTTTGAGGTTTTACAAGAGTAAAATTTAAGATATTATTATGTTTTAATAGCACCAAATTTTCAGATGAATTGCTTTTAAATATAAAAAGTTTTCCAGACTCCTAAAGAAAAAGTCTTTTTTTTGGGTTTAACCCAGGCCTGCCCCCCTAAATTAACGAGAGAAATAGAGAAATCGACAGAGAAAGAGAGAGAGAGGAAGAGAGAGAGAGAGAGGAAGAGAGAGAGAGATAGAGAGGGAGAGATAGAAAGAAAGAGAGAGAGAGAAAAGGCGAGGGAGAGAGCGAGAGCGAGAGAGAGTATGCTCGTTATACTTGTGGTTATACTCTGAAGAAACTTTACGAGAGTAATTAATTCGTCGTTTGGTGCCACTTGTGAATTATTTAGCTATGCTACTGTGGCTGCGGATCTTGAACTTTTTTCGAAGTACATTACTTGAAATTATAAAAAGTTGGAGCCAACAGAGATTCGCGCCTATTTATTTTAACTTTAATTAATCGTGCTGTATAAGGATACATAGGAAGTTCGTGTGAGGTTGGCAATTGAAAATATAATGTATATTTATAGGTTGACTAAGATAATAAAGAAGAACTCAAAATATATCTATGAATAAGTTATTATATTAATTAATTTTTTAACATAGTAGGTCGTGGGTCGATTATGAACTCATATTTAACTTTTACAAATATTGCTTAAGAATAGTATATTGTGTACCTAGGTCAAAAAGCTCACTTTGCACTTGGTGCACACCATATTTTTTGTAACGCATGTATTGATTTTTGCGTTTTTCTAGCATATTAAGTGGGGCTAAATATATATATAATAGCAATTTTCCGAAAAAAAGTTACTTTTGCGCCCGCTTATTTACTTTTGCGTCCGATAAAATTTTTCGGAAATTTTCTATTATATATATATATATATATATATATATATATATATATATATATATATATATATATATATATATATATATATATATATATATATATATATATATATATATATATATATATATATATATATATATATATATATATATATATATTTAGCCCCGCTTAATATGCTAGAAAAACGTAAAAATCAATACATGCGTTACAAAAAATATGGTGCACACAATATTTTTATACTTACATACTTATACAACTTCTATTTTCAATCTTTAAATTCTATTATTATTTATTTATTCCGCTGTTGGACCATCGTTAAATGTTGATAATTTTCCCATCTTCTAGATGGCAATATTTTATATGCGATGATAAAATCCATAATTTGGATTTTAAGGAGGCCAGCCTGAGTTAAATTCAAAAGCAAAAATCTTTTTTATAAGCCGATAAAAAATTTTCCTATAAGAACAATTATCCTGAAAATTCTTTTACTATAAGTACTTGATAATATCTATAATTTTATCGGTGTAAAACCTCAAACTCTTTCCCCCATGAGACACAAGATATTACCGTTATCAATAATATATTTAATGGAAAAACTTTGCGGCGTGAACTTTTCTAGGTGAGACAATCAACAAAAAAGAATTTCCCGATGATAATCTGACTCCTTTTGATATATACTAAAACTTTTATGGTTTACTTTTTTGTTACAAACTTTTTTATTATAATCTTTCGGAGAACAAACATATTTTAAAAAATAATTTCTTTAAAATTTTTAAAAACATTTCAGTTTTCTAAAAAATAACGTTAAAAAAAATTTTTAACGAAAATATAAACCGTAAAAGTTTTAGTACGTGTCATAAGGAGTCAAATTGCAGTCACAAAACAAATTTTTGTTGACCGTGTCACCTAGAGACGTGCACGCAGCAATATTTTCTTAATGAATATAGTACTGACAATGGTAATATCTTGTGTCACGTGGGAGAAAGATTTTGAGGTTTTACAGTGGTAAAATTATAGATATTACCAAGTATTTATTGCAGAAACAAATTTCATAATGATTGCTTTTACAGGCTGGCCCCCTTAAGTACTTTAGGGCTCAGAAAATAATAGTACATTATGTAATAAGGGAATAAACTCAACTTTATTCTCGTATTGCATATAGAACTTTATTCCCGACTTAACTGTGGACACTTTATTGACTTAAAAAGAGGGACATCCAGTAAGAACTAGAATTTATTGAAAATGTATATTAATACTAGAGAAAAATAATAAAAAAAGATAAAAGAATGCATTTGCGGGAAAAGAAATTTGCGGGAAGAAAGTAGATTTTTCCCACGAATGTGGGAAAAAAGTAAATTTGCAGGAAAAAGTAGATTGGCGAGAATCATATGCTACTTTTCTCCCGCTTTTAAGGTCAATAAAGTGGCCATTACGGTTGAGTCGGGAATAAAATGTTTAATCTTCCTTTTATGTCGTAGTAACAGCCGCGGCGAGCTGGCGGAAAAAGGATGAGAAAGAATAATAGATGTTTTCACCATGGTTTCAACATTTTGTTTAACCCGAGCTTTCACGACGATTGATTTCTCGCCAAATTCTTCTCTCGCTTTCCTTGAATTATATTTCTATCTCTATCTTTTCGTAGTTCCCTTTAACTCTCTTTACTCCTCGCTCTTTCTCTATTTGCCTCTCATAAGATCCATTACAAAAATTTACTGGGAGTGATCGCTAGTAAACTAGTGTGCAAATCATCATTAAAAATAAATGCCTAGTACTGAGACAAGATCATTTTTTTAACCAGTTGTTTTAAATATTAATCATATTAATCATTATTTCATTAATACAACTTTTAACTAAAATATAACTGGTTATTTTTAAAATAGCGATAGTTAGTTGCATGAAAACATATAACGTACTTAATTAGGCTACGTGTGGAACATTCAAATGTACAGTCAAAGAGAACTCGGAAATCGTATTATTACCGTAGATAGAGATTCGTAAAATGATATCGAATATAGAAGAGCTTTAGGCCCGGGTTCCTCTTGTGCTAATGGGGTTGGAAATTGTGCCAACTAAAAGCACCGTAAGTGTTCTATTGGATTATTGAAGAAAAACCGCTGACAATTCATTGGCTTTAGCTTACGATCGTTGCTATTTTGTTATACAAGAAAATATTTTTTTTTTAATTATGTTATATCTTAGAAGCTATCCATAAAAATTTAAATTGTGTTGGTAAGATACTCTATTTCAATAGTAATAAGGTTGTTAATAAGCAATAATAGCGGTTAACATTAATATATTAGAACAAATCATTTCATGTAAGAATGATTAACTAACAAGAAAACTGCCCGAGGTGTCCGCCTCCGATTTTCCTGAATTTTTCATATATTGTAGAGGATAGAAAAATAAGAGACACGTATTTTCTTTATCGGCCCAATCCGATATTAAAGGGGTGAAAACCGCCCCTAAAGTTTAACCCCAAAAACGTTTTTCTGAAATGCCTTAATTTCTAATTAATGTTTTGAAATGAAACAAAATGGGAAATACTTCTATTTGAATGACGAAACTAGCCAGTATAGTTTGGTCCCTGGGGGTGGTAACCCTTACTTTTTATTTCAGAAAAACCTTATTTTTTAAACTATTTTTGTATATAATATTTGCAATAAAATTAATTAACTATTATAAACATCATTTTTGGCCTTAAAATAAAGAATTAAAGTGGACGTGCTTCAGGATTTTTGCAAATAAAAGCGTTATAGGGGGTAAATAACCCCTTAGGCGCAGAATACTTTCGAACCGTTAAAATAAATATTTTAAGTTATATAATGCATAATTTATTTTTATTTGGGCTAATTTTTTTCTATTGGCCCAATATCCTGAGGGGTGAAGCGCAACCATAAAATACACCCCCAAAAATGTTTTTTTCTAGATATCCCAAGTGCAGATTAAAATTTGAAATGAAACAAAATGAAAAATATTTCTCTTTGAAATGCGAAATTTTCAATGTTAGTTTGATCCCGTGGGGTACCAACCCGTATATTTTTGTATATAATCTTTGCAATAAAATGAAATAATTATTGTTAAAATGATTTTTAGGGTTAAAATTTAAAATTAAAGTTGACGTGTTTCAGGGATTTTGCAAATAAAAGCGTTATCGGGGTAAACAACCCCTTTGGAGCGCAATACTTCGTAACATTTAAATAAATATTTTAAGGTGTATGATGGGTATTCTCATAATAATTAATCATAAATATTTTATTTATTTCAGATTAATTTATTTATAGACCCAATTTTCTGTTTAAGGAACAAAAATCACTGACAAGGAATTTGACAATTTCGTTATTGTAACGTTCTAAATATAACAACATAAGATAAATAGGGGAATAAATAATTACACGAGTATATTATTTTCATTTTAACTGCACAAATATTTGTATGCAGAATCGCTGGCTTTTAAAAGCTGAGTCAAGATTAAAATTATTTTTATGGTATATTTTAATCTTTTTAGAAATCACTGCTTGATAATTATAATTTGCTTATAATTTTAGGATATTCATATTTAGGCATGTCACATTATATTTCATTTCTACTTCTTCATAAATACTTATTCTTAAGTAAATATTTTACAAATTTCTATTTATATATATATAGATAAGCGATTATTTGTAGGCCCATCTTGGAATCATGGATAAAAATAGCGAATTTCGCGGAAAAAAACATCCGTGCAAAAATAACGCGATTGAGCCTGCAGTCCGCGACTGCATAAAAACAGATCAGTTAGTCAGTATATTTTTGTCAATAATTTTAACAATAATTATTTAATTTTATTGAAAATATTATTAAAAAAATAATTTAAAAAAAAATAAAGTATTCCGAAATAAAATATAAGGGTTGCTACCCAACGAGATCAAACTAACGTTGCTAATTTCGCATTTTAAAGAGAAATATTTTCCATTTTGATTCATTTCAAATTTAATCTGAACTTGGAATATCTAGAAAAAACCGTTTTTGGGGGTGAATTTTAGGGGTGCATTTCACTCCTCAGGATATTGGGCCCATAGAAAATAATTAGCCCAAATAAAAACAAATTATGCATTATATAACTTAAAATATTTATTTTAACGGTTCGAAAGTATTCTGCGCCTAAGGTGTTGTTTACCCCCGATAACGCTTTTATTTGAAAAAACCCTGAAACAAGTCAACTTTAATTTTTTATTTTAAGCCCAAAATTGATTATGTAATATTTAAAAAAGAAGGTTTTCTGAAATATAAAGTAAGGGTTGCCACCCCGGGGACCAAACTATACTTGCTAGTTTCGTAATTCAAAGAAAAGTATTTTCCATTTTGTTTTATTTCAAAACCTTAATTAGAACTTACGATATTTAAAAAAAACCGTTTTCTGGGGTAAACTTTAGGGGCGGTTTTCACCCCTTTAATATCGGATTGGGTCGATAAAAAAATACGTGTCTCTTATTTTTTGATCCTCTACAACATATCAAAAATTCAGGAAAATCGGAAGCGGACACCTAGGGCGGTTTCCTTGTAAGTTTGAGGAAGCTAAATGCCAATAAAATGGCAACGGTTTTTCTTGTATTATTAATAAATATTAACATTTACCTAAATATGTATTTCATGATTATTCTGTATAGTCTATAACAAGTGTACTTTATTTCAAGTAATTTCGGAAATTTAGAGCATGAAGAAGTTTGTCGCTAACTTTCTCATTCGAGCTTGTAACATGATTAATGTTTCTTGTAATTTAAATAAGTAAACAGCCAAAGAAACTTCCCTTATAAGCGAAAGCGAACTATGCATTTAGACGACCGATGCCTTGATCTCTAGGCATTATTAGCACAGTAATTTGCAGTGCACGAAATAAAATCTGAATCTACAGCTTTGCAGAAAAATAGATTTATGAATCTAGAAATGAAACGTGAACTTGTTCTGGATAAGTTGAGCATTTATATTAATGTTTGATAATTTTATGATATAAGGATTGATGTAATAATTATATCGTCATTCAGTCATGTTACAATCTGATAAATATGGCTTAAGTAACAATCATTATGTGCAAATTTTTGACAATTTCATTAATTCATGATGCTTTTGCATGGATTACGTCACGAAACTTTATTATCGTTTGTAATTCAGTCAACTTCAAAATTTCATTAAACATATGTACTGCAAGTTTGCCATTATGAAAAATTTCATGAGAATACATAATTTAGTATTCCTAGTATATTATACGATTAAATTTATGGCATCATTATATAGCTTCAATAACTATGATGCGCAGGGTATATTTTATTTCGTCAACCCTCATGAATATTACTGCACTTCATTCCAATAGAACCTGCGTGAATACTCGCGCAACTATTGCACGCATATTTACATAATTTTCAATCTATTCCAAAGCATCGACGACAAGGATTTCCCAAAGGAGACGAAGACTGCCTCGCTAAAGGAGAGGAGTGATTCAGGGTCATAATATTCCATAACTCACACATTACTTGTACACATTGCAGGCGTAAAAATCTCTCTCTCTCTCTCTCTCTCTCTCTCTCTCTCTCTCTCTATCTCTCTCTCTCGAGATTTTTTTCTCTATGAATATTTCTCTTCTTCATACGTCGATTAATTCTAAATATTTCAAGCCGTTCATGCACGTACGTACACTCTGGGGACAGGCGAAGCAGCTCGCGGCGCTCGGCTGCTTCATCAATTTTATTAATGACGCTCTTTCGCACGCGACTTTTGCGCCTGCCATCGCACTGCCGCGACGGCTTCTTTTCTCAAGCGGCAAACGTGGTATACTTTTCTTTTTCTTTCGGTTTATGTGGGTGGAGTGGAGAGTACGCAGGCTACGATCGTTGCGGATGAGCATCGAGGAGAACAGTTTCTTTTAGATTGCGGGGGTTTGGATACAGCGCGAAATAATTTATTATGCAGGAAATTACGCAGAAGTGTTGTGTATTGAGTTCCGTGAATTTTTTGTATCAATGCAGTTGGAGGAAAAGACTGAATTTAAACGTCGTCTGTCTGTTAAGTCATAGAGTATATTTGAAAAACGGTGAAATAAAACCATTTAGTTCTATTTATTTTTAATTTTTAGCACAAAGTTAAACAAACAATTTATTTCTTCTAGAGGCGTATTACTTTTGTATTGTATAATTAACCTTTCAATATTCTTTTGATGATTAAATATTGACGTTTTTTGATAAAAATTTAACATAAATAAAAAGGAAACATACATTAATGATGAACAAAAAATGTGCAAACAAGTTTTTAAAGAAATAGAATTATCCAGTTTTGTTTCGTCATTTCTTGTTTATTGCTTTAATTTTTAATATTGCTTTGTTAAGGAATCTTTGTCAAAGAAATAGCATTGATACGATAGAAAATGTATTTGTTAAAATTTAACGTAAAAGTATATTATCTGATTTGATGAGTTAACATATGGTATCACTACTACTGTATATATATGTGTACATAGTGTAGTGTGTCCGAGTGTAGTGTGTACGCGCGTGTGGATATTCATGTGTATACGTGTGTGTGTGTTCGCGCCCGTTGCTTGTTTGCTTATTTCTGGCACTATGTTTAACAATGCTTTCTATTCTTTTCACGTAATCCTCGAAAAAAATGTATCAACAATATTGACAAAGTTTGTTACTCTGATCAGAAGGAAAATTATCAATGAATATGAGTAATACGCTTAACGATTTCTTCGGTACTTTCTCAAAATTCTGGGTAAAATGCTTTATTGTCTGTAGTATCACAATGGAACTTTTTTCTAATTGATTATCATAAGACCCTAGAAAGAAATGTTCAAAGAAGTAAATAAAAGGAAGCCTCACCTCATTATACGGTGCAGTTCATAGATAGGAAATCGGATTCTCTGTAGCTGTATCATACCTTTCGATTGTTGCCTTTGGATAAGAAGAGTAATACGCGAGAGCGTGCTAAAGCACCAGTAATGACACGGAGCGCAGAGCCCTAGCTTCGATCCTTTGAATGCGGCCAAGTACCTACCGAGAATTCCGATCGAGACTCGTGCACGGCGACGAGGTTTAAGGTATAAATGATGCCCCCGCATTCGCCGTCAACGCAGCTTCTGCTTCATAGATCACTTCGCTTTCTCTTTCACAGTCGGCGAATGTCATCGCGGAACAATCGCGTGGATCCCGCCAATCTTTTCTCTTCTCTAATGTTCGGGTGATATAATGGTAGCGGAGCTAATTAGGCTATAAGTGAATATTAAGAGGAGATTTGAATTTCGGATGAAGTAGTCTGAATGCTTCTTTCGCGGTATGTTAATGAGTTTCTTGAAGTTTCGCTGACAGAGTGTGGAAAGTTTTTGCTGTCGACGTAGTTAAAGTTTGTTCGTTAAGTATGAAGTTGATGCCAAATTTTTAATGAATCGCATTTTGCCTTTTGTGATGTACTCGTGGATTTCCGAAATAATAACTTTTTTACGAGACGTTTCAGTTTGTTTAACATGCCAGCTTAACGGGCAAATAGTACATTGTGCAACAAAGGAGGAAAATTTACTTTTTCTAATGAAGGATGATGCAATTAAGTACGAGTGCCGAAAGCACCCAAGACTAACACAACTACTCAAATCATCTTCCGAGTCTGAAGAAGTCTTTTCCCCCCTTCTTTTACATCGTAATTTTTCTAATTAGTGAATGAATAGGCCCCAGTATATACATGTAAGGCGAATGGGGAATCGGGCATTTTGAATCGTCCACCACATCAAAATTTAAATTCAATTGGGTAGCAAATAAGTATAGATAAATTTTAAAAAAATTTTACAAGTTTTTAAGTTACACAAGTTTAAACTATTTATTTTTGAAAGTTTTCAAAATTTAAATATATTTAAATTTAAAAAAAATTTGTTCTGGAAATTTCTTTCCCTTGGGTCGAAAAGACTTCCTCTCGCTACTCGAAGACGCTCAAAAAACTCAATTATTCATTCGCTTTTTCATGCACGTGTTAGAAAAAGTTATCTTCATTTTTGTTTTACACGACTATGCTGTTTCCTCTTTTGACTCATAATAAATTGATGTTAAATGTTACGAAGTACCATTAGCTATACTTATAAATAACTGCGAATAGTCTTAGCTTATGAGGCATAAACACGTCGCAGCTTATCGCCCCAAGCTTGTAAAACTCGTATAAGAATAAACTTACGACCAAAGTTTTAAAGTATTGTAAATCCATTTCAAAACTCTCTTGCCCCGTATTCGCGCATCCTCCTTCAGAACAAATCTGCGACAGGTATACCCCGCAGCGTCAATCGCTCCCGTATAACTACAACGACCATTAACCCCCCGTTGCGTCTTCCAACGGCAACCGATGGACTCGAGTTCGTATCTCGCGACTCCCCGCAAGGCTACTCCAACCCTCGTTTCACCCTCGCTCCAACTTTTCCCATCAACCGCCCCGATCGAGTGCGGCTCGACTAACGGGAGCATGCCAGATGCGGAAAAAAAAGAGAGAAGACCTTGCGGCACTCCGGCCGTTTGTCTCCGTTCGTTATGCTTGCGAGCCCAAGCTGTTCGTCTTTCGCGCATCCGACTCGCGCGCTCTAATTAAGTCGTTCCGCGGGGCAACACTGCGAGCCCGGCGCAGAGTCGACCGAACTAATCCAACATTAATTAACGACTTAATTAATTGACAATGGCGAGTTGGTCTGAGACTGGGTGCTTGCTGCTCGGAGTGGATGCAGGATGCGGGAGAGCAAATACCGTGAGATGGCTGGAAGGTGTATGTACGATTGCGGCTCGTTTATTTATTGACGCGTGAGTTTGCTTTGTCGGTTTTCTTATTTACCTGTGATTTGTCATTCGTTACGTAGATAGGTCGCGATACACTATTTATATTAACTTTTATAAATAAGGTTAGTTGTTTTCACTAATGATATTTAATGCTATATATTTGGAGGATGTTTGGCTTGTTTGTCGAGGAGGCTTTATGATATTATAAATAATTTTACTAAAAACGTCATAGAAATAAGTTTTAATACCCTGAAAATAAAAATATAATATGTGTGTGAGTGTGCGTGAGTGTATGTGTGTGTGTGTATGTGTGTGTGTATGTGTGTGTGTGTGTGTGTGTGTGTGTGTGTGTGTGTGTGTGTGAATATGTGTGTGTGTGTGTATGTGTGAGAGTGCGTGTGTGAGTATGTGTGTGAGTGTGTGTAGGCGTGTAATTTTTTATGGCTCATTTCCTTTTTATATACATATGCGGTGTGAACAATTTTGCTGTTTGTTTGATGCATTTTTGTGGTATGGCGATTTTTTAAATATCGCTTAAGACTTATTTGCAAGAGATTTTTTCTGTTAATAAAGAAGTGTGCCTACCTAACACATCAGATAAAACTTGTTAAAACTTTCAGAGATATTTTCTAATCTAAAAATATGATAAAGCCAAAATGTCAAAAGCACTTTATCCAAAAGTTTCATAGTTTCGTTGTCATTAAAATACTTTAAAAAATAAGACGATAAAATTAATCTTTCTTGAATCTTCTGGATAATTATAGGATGGACTAATTGGACTTATTTCATTCTTTTGCATCAGAAAAGATCTCTTACAGAGTTTGAACAAGATCCGTGACCCAAGCATGTAAGACTCTCTTTCATTTAACAATGAGAATAATAAACATTTAGTGTTCAAGTCTTGTACAATCAACTCATCCATACAGCATGTTATTGCACTCCGATACAACTGAAATCAATACTCCGATATACCACTAATCGGATTATATCCTATTCGGATTTTAAATGAAATTTAATCCTCAGCGAACATCAATTTATTCAGCAGTAGCAGCCAGGTCACATCGAGGCTACTCTAGCCGGAAATCAAATTCGTTGGCTAATCGACGGAAACGTACTAGCATTTATACTCAGAGTACAGTAGCAACAGAATCCAGGCCGTTAGAGCTAATGCTAATGCGGCTCGATTCTCCGGAAGGAACAGCGACAGAACGGAAGCGGACGGCACGGACATTGTGTCGAGGGGAGAACTACGTGAGATCGCAGAGGCTAAGGAGGTCGAGTTTCACTGTAGTAAGACTGTAAAGGGGCTCTTCGGTATCATCGTTGCTCACGACTTGTAGCTTGCGATTATATGCCAGCGGTGCAAGTTATTTTTGCTGATATTTCGTTTTCGGTCGCTTTTTTAAAATTTGTCATTCTTCTGTGTTATTGCTTCCAACTCTTGTTGGGAAGAAATAGGCGTCATTATGGGCTGATGGTCTATTTCCCGTTATTTTAGAGTGATAGATTAATTTTAGTATAATCCGAATATAAGTAGAATTAGAATCTAAATAATTAGAAATTAACGCAATTCTATTTATTGTAAAATATAATTAATTTAGAATTGTAATATTAGAGAATATCGGAAAACAGGAAATAATAACATAAACATATTTGTTATTAGAATCTCTTAACTATAAACTGTACTCAGCGGTGGGCAAATACAGTATTCAATTCATAAAATACAAAATACAAATACTTTTCGTAAAATACAGTATTTTACAATACTTTTCAGAGAAAAAAATATTCGAAATACAGTATTTTAAAATACAGCTTAAAAGAATATATTTGAAATAAAGTATATTTAAAATACAATATTTTTTAAAGTGTATTTTAAATACTTGAGTTAAAATACAGTTTACTTTCATATCATTATTAAATTTAAGTAAAAAAGTTTGTTTTTTATGACATATATATATGCTAATAGAACCTCCTTAAAGAGTCTAAACCTTTACACAAACCCTTTATTATGTAAACATAAAAAATTGAACTTTTTTTTGGACGTTGTGAGTTGTAAATATGAGTAGTTAATCTGTGTGATGTAATAGTGGACCAAAAGCTACAATAACGTAACTGAATGTTTTCCGGAAATAAACCGGAAGAGCTTCTTTTGGACTTTGAAAATTGAAAAAATTAAATCACTAAAAAGGGCACCTGCTATGCGTTTTCCTTCCTCTTACAAGAAGCTTTGTAATAGTAAAAAGAAAAGTTTTCTTAAAAATATGTTAGAAATATGTTTTGGGACATTTGGAATTAAAATACACTATTTTTAAAAACTGTCCGTATGGATCTGTGTGTATGTGTGTGTGCATGTGTGTGTGTGTGTGTGTGTATGTGTATATGTGTGTATGTGTATGTGTGTGTAAGTGTATGTGCGTGTGTGGGTGTGAGTGTATGTGTGTGTATGTGTGTGTGTGGTGTGTTTTCAACTCTTACTGCGTTTATTCCCTGCGTATTGCGACTGCAAGTTCATAACTCTTTCACCATTTCCCGTATCTAAGGTTGGGTCGGGCCACGCTGTTTTACTGATTAGTGCAGCAGGTCGACCTGGGCCGTTTATAACCTAATAAGTTATATCCCGGTTCGTGATGTAACAGGTACAGTAAATTATTAATTAACGGAGTAGTTCGCTAATTAATAACACCATGCACGGTATTGTATGAACAAGTATAAATACGAGTATAAATTTGTATACTCGCATGTTCAATGCGTCAAACTCACTTTCACGTGGTTTGTATATAAGGATTTTAGGGAAGCAAAGTTTCAACGAAGTGCAGCGGGTGCGCAAACTTAGTATTTCTCTCTCTCTCTCTCTTTCGCTCTCTCTCTATCTGATACGTGTGCATTGGTAACAGAAGCTTTCAAAAGGTTTGTTGAAAGAAAATGAAGTTTTATTTGTACATCATGCTGTATTACGAATATAAAGGACATTTTTGAGAGAAAGATTTGTAAACTTAAAAACGAACAACTTACCTTAAAGGGAAGTTTATTTAATATTCTAGATAGCATTCTCTTTTCGTAATACATATTACTTTTCTAAATCTCTACAGGATCTGATTTTCAGTATAATAAGAACCATATTTCACGTACCAACGAGTACCTGATCTTAACTTAAAATATTCTCTGCGCATATTAAATAACTGAATCTTCGTGAAAATAAACTAGGAAGACTTATTTTAATGCAACAAACCACATTTAATAACAATTTTTCGTAAAAATTACCTTTACCCTCCGAAATTAACTTAAATACTCCCGCGCAAATTCCAAAGCACGCCACAAGTTCATTTAAAAGCCCACCTCAGTCTCGTACTACCTACTTACCACTTCGCCAATATAAAAACAGCTCCTAGCTTAATCGCCATACGCGAGCTGCAGCCTTCGTTAAACATTTACATTTCATTAAAAGCTCGCGCTTAGCTGCGGTCGCAGCTCCGAGACGTCCGCGTCCATTCCCTTGTTCAACGCGCGTCTTTCCCCTTCGCTCTCGAGTCTCGCTCAGTTTAATCTCCTCGCGGTCTTAATAGATAATTTCACCACCGCGAATCCGGTACACAGTAGTCACGCATGGGTGCAGAGCGGTGGCGCCCTGCCCGCACGTAACGCTCGTCGTAATTAAATCAGATAAGGCGAGCGAGCGAGCAAACTCTGTGGCCGCGCTGCTCACCTTCGTCCCACTGCCAACGACCACCGCCGCTTCTCTCGGAATTTCGGCTGTGCTGTGTATGTACACGCGCGGGCACGCGATTGCCGCGAGCCACCGAGCGGAAAGTCGCGAGATTATTCGACGGGCCGGCGTACAGGTCACCACAAATCAATGATAAGCCGTGACGCGAGAGCGCGTTATCTGCGGTATGTAGTTTGCGGGGGAAAAAATAATGGTTGAGAGCGCGCGCGCGAGGGATTCGCTTATTTATAGGCTTTAAGAGGACTCGGCCGAGGCTCCGACGAGGATGTGATTTATAGAAGGTAATAAAGGAGGAGGTCTAGGTTTATAGTTTTTCAACCTTTTTTAACCAATTTTCGAAGTGTGCGAAAGGCTTTTATTTTCATGCGAGTTGTTATAGTCTTGTTCCGGGAGAGCGATATCAACAACGACGATTGACAAGGATAATAAACAGCATGCTTCTATACTATATTTTATGCTTTTATTCACTTCAGTTTCAATAATATTTGTATATCGTTCAAATATTTGATGTATTAGTCGCACGAAAATATTTACAGTAGAAAAAATTAACGGTATGTGCTTCCAGTATTTATAAAAATAAATGATTACACTGGAAATACAAAAGCGCGATGCTACGCGCCAAAGTTTACTTTTTTTGCATGCCTTCGCATGCATCTCGATTTGAAATTCGAGATTGCAATTCAGTATTCGAGATACAGATCTCTCAATACTCATTTTAATATAAATGTCATAAATATTGATCGATGCAATCACAGACCAATATTAAGGATAAAGTAAAATAATGATTGCGGAGCCCATAAAATTGTAATTTTTTATTCTTCAACGAAGTGTTCCTTGAAGTCCATTTTATATGTTATGAAACTTAACTAGTTTTCTTAAAACGAAAATGATTGTCTCAAAAATGCTTGTTGCGCGTCACTTTTCAATGAAATATCTTGAAAATTTCCAGAACTATTGCTTTTTACATTTTATATAAATTTGTACAGCGATTTTTAATATATAATCATCCTATGAAAATTTGCTATACGAGTGTTTCAAAGAATTAGGTATTACTTCATGATTTATGTGCGTCAAATTTTTATAGTTTATGTAATGATCTAAAAATTGACATTATGGAGTATTTTTTGTTAGTGTTACGCAACAAGAATTGCTATTTTTCAGACCCTTCGACCGATACTCAAACACTTAATTAATTCGACGACAATCCCGTACAAGACTGGGTGCTGGTGCAGTGTCGCTCGGCATCTCCATTTCTGAATAGCACCATGGCCGCGATAGAAGACGGGTTAGCAGTGGTATTTCAATGTTATGCGTCCATTGTCTTCCTTAGGTATTCCCGGTGAGCTTAGATTGGACGGACTTCTTGGACGCAGCGGCAACGATGGCGAGTCAAGATTGAATGGCACTTCGGATGCACCTTGCCGTAAAAGTAACGACAGTTCGCACGCATACATATCTATTTTTTCGAGAAACTTAATTGAACATTGCTGTGAGGTCAGCCAGTCTCGACGTCTCCAGCGCAACTCGTTATTTGCATACTGGCACTTTCAATGGATTGGGGAGTTTCTGCGTATATTAACTCCTTCTATGTTTTTTTATTGCTCGTTCGTTATATGTGGAATTTTAATGAAGGAATATATATTACGGAAATAAGGCTTTTATTCATTAGTTGAATTAGGTATTATGGGACATGAGGAAAATTAAATTGTCACCAATCATTAGTGCGGAGATATTTGAGTGACAATGCATGCATTGATATTTGCTGCAAACAGAAAATGACTTGCAGTATTAAGGTGATGTCTCAGACCTAGTTTCCCAGTCTATATACATAAAATGACAAATGATATTTAATGATTCTTTTCGTGTATATTCACTATCTTTGTTTGTCTCACAAGTTATACATGTATACAATAGAGTCATGAGGTCTTTTCTGCTTGTTGGGAATTTATCTCGTATATTCTATGGCCTAAAGAGCAAGAAAAATGTGATTCTTTTGTAGAATTTCACATATATACATACAATTTTGCTGAGCTTCTATTCTAATAACAGTTAAAGTATTCCACTCTTCATTTATAATAAATCACGCGATCCTAAAAAAGGCAATATGATGATGATGAGTATTTTTTTAAGAAAAACAAAACATTCTCTTATTCGGAACTGAATAATTGTCGCAACGTTCATATGAACTTAAAAAACTGCTGCTAACTGCTTTAGCAGAATGCCTTCGCAAAGACAGGTCTTGGTTAATTTACTGATAGAATCTTATAATGTAAATTCGAATTAAATAATTTAATGTTAATATGAATGTATGATTTTAGGGTTCAGAATATCCTTAAAAAAATTAGTTCAAATAAAACTTTATGCATATTTTATATATTTTTGAAAGCAGTACTAAGAAATTCATTACGATTTGCTAAAATATCCATTTTAATAAAAATGGATACACTTTTCAAATTCGCGTTTTAAGAATTTAAGTCTAACTTTTAAATATCTTCAATACAAACTACGTCCTAAAGGTTGTTGATTTGTTAAAATAGCTACTTTCTAAAATTGTTTAAATTCTAGTTTGTTCTTCAAAATAGGTCGAGAAAAGTTTTAAAACCATAAATAAAAGTGAAATTGTACGTGCTTTCAGAATTTATGTGTATTTTTGAAATATCTTGAATGCATAACGAAAGAAAATCCTGCGCACTTAAAATATGTATACCGATCTTTTATATATCTTTAATATAAACTGCCGAAAAAATTATTTTTGATTTTATAAAACGCTACTTTTTGAAAGTAATTTAAATTCTATTTTTTTCTTAAAAATAGCTAAAAAATAGTTCTAAAAGACATAAATAAAATAGAAAACAGAACATTTTAAGAATTTATGTCTATATATTAAAATCGTTAATACAAACTTCCATAAAATTATTTTTGATTTTATAAAATAGCTACTTTTTGAAAAGTCTTTAAATTCACGTTTATTTCTTAAAAATAACATAAGAATAGTTTTAGCAGACATAAATCGAAAGGAAATTTCGAGTACTCAGTCAACTTGTGTCTATCTGTTATATATCTTCAATAAAAACTACCATAACAAATTATTTATTTTTCAACATTTAAAAGAAAAGTGATTATTTGATCAAAAAATGTTCTAAATGTTATTATCCATTTAGTTCCAAATGTCTATCGGATCTAATCTAATCTAATCTAATCAAATCTTAAACGTACCTATTATGTCTGCAAAATTTCAGCTTGTAACATGCTTCCTTGCAAGAGTTATAGTGGACACAAATTTGGCTTTTTTGGTTTCATACATACACACACACACACACAGACTCACACACATATACACACACGCACACATAGACTCACAAACATACACACACATACACACACACATACACACACACAACAACACACACACACGCACACCCACACACACACAGACACACACACACACACACAGACACACACGCATAGAAACACACATTCACACACACGCACTCACACTCACACACATACTCATACACATATTATATTTTGATTTTTAGGGTATTAAAACTTATTTCTATGACGTTATTAGTAAAATTGTTTATAATATCATAAAGCTTCCTCAACAAACAAGACAAAATATGTACTAAATTCAATGATATGTATAAATTCAATCGATTGGTCCCAAAATTGAATCAGCTCTATACTAAAGTCATACTTTATTACCTACAAATCACACGCACGCACACACACACATACATACAGACATATATTTTCTAAAAATATATTTTTCGGACTCAGGAACCTCACAAACATCGAGATTGATCAAAAACTCTTATTCGAAAATTTTCATCGTTACAAAGTTTTCTTTTTGAGAAAGCAGAAATCTTTACTCACGCGACCAAAACCCTCTCAATAACACAAAATCGAAATAGCTCGATTCGCCAGCGTCAATCTCGGTCCACGCCGGCCCCCTCGCCGAAAAATCTTTCCGTTGTACTTTTCTTCCACGCCCCATTCTAATTCAATCTCCAAACTTCGAGGACACATCCATCCGCGCTCGCGAGAAAGAAGACAAGCCCGAGCAAAACGCGCGGCAGCTGGAATTATATTCAATCTCCGGTAAGGGGCCACGGCGCGCGCGTGCGAAGAAGAAAAGCGATCTCTCCCCGACGATTAGGTCCTTTTTGCTCGCGTTCAAGCTCTCGCACAGTGAAGTAGATCGGAGAGCAGCCTTTTTGCGCCGGCGCGCAACCCTCTCTCACTCAATTATAAGTTATCGCCCTAATCTGGCCGCAAAGCTGTGTGCCTGGCTGCCTTCTCTTTATACCTTCGCTTCCTTGCTGTTAGTCGACTGTTACAAAAATGCTGCCAACTTATTTGGCACTCTGCTTTCTCAAAGAGATCTTTTTAATTTTTCTTTTTTAATGTACCAGAAACGGTTTGAATTAATTATTTTGATATAAAGAAGCGTCGAAAAGAAAATTTCCAACTTCTTTTTGATACGTACATTAAGCTCTACAATATCTACCTACTCTACAATATCTTTATTGATAAATTTTCATTGAGGAAACGTGGAACAACTTAATTACTAAAATTGTTATTAAAATATAAAGAAAAATTGATAAATTTAGCAAAATATATGTACCATTTTGGCAGGGAAAATGGACCATTACCTATATTTTACATGCATTCCAAGTGGTGTTTTATATATTTCATCAATGAAGAATTATTACTCTTACATTTAGAGCCTCCTCTACTAAATGTTTTTCAACATTACTTAATTTTTTTTTGCTTTCCAAATTATTGTTGTTAAAATGTTTTTTAAAAGTTTTAGGTTGCTGAAATATCACTTATATAGTAATTTTCATCAATAATATTAAACATTATATTTGACTTTTTCTATTATATAGTGTTTTATAATATGTAGACTTCAATACTTGACAATATATTTAGCAAGTATATCTGTATACTTCATAAATTATCACTGTAACTTTGAAAGGAAAATATAAAAAATCTTTTAAGATGTCGTTGTCCAACAAAATGCATTTTTTTTAACATTTTACTTTTTCTTCTTAAGAAATAATGCATCTTACGACTTGAAAATTGGCAGAATTATAGTTCTATAGAAAGCTAATATTTAGTAAAATATCGTTGAATTTCATCATTTAATTTGCGAGTTATAGAGACTAAATAAAAATTACTAAAAAACGGTATAACAAATGAAAAATGTTATATTTCGATTCTCTTCCAGTCTCAAATTGTAGGATACTATGAGTATTTGATTGTGAAACAAATTCGCTTTCCAAACAACATTTCTAAAAATGGCTACAAAATCAAAATGAGTCGACCATTTTCGCTAAAATTTTAAAGCCACTCCTAGACATGGATAACCAATATGCATGCAAAGTTTGGTCAGGTTTTGCCGCAAAATATTCGAACGCGGATGAGCGACATACGCACACACACACACACACACACAAACACACACATCCATACAGCGGACAATTTTTTAGAGTAGCTTATTCGAACACCCCAAGTCATATAGTATGTTTTTACGTTAAAAAATGACAACACATTTCTTTTATCAAAAATGCTTTCTCTGAGAGAAAACAAAAAGCAGAGAGACACGGTTAATATTCTATATGGATGATTCCATCGAAAATGTGGTCCAATTTGTACTTTACAACAGTAATTGAGTGATAATTTTCGATTACTACGAAATAACTTAGTATGGCTTATTGAGGTTTTTTTTGTAAATTATACCGTACAGTATTCACTTTTTCATAAAAATGATAAGCAATGCCTTTTATTTTGATAATGTTTTTCATATTGCGCTACCGAACTGACTGCTACCGAACGAAAATTTTGCTTTGAAACTAATCTTATAACTTGATGACATTCCGCATACAAGTTTTATGCTCTTATTATTACACAAGAAACATAACAGTATCTGGATTTTGGTTTTGATTTGTTTTGGTTGATGAAAAAAACTAATTACTTTAGTAATTACTAAAGCAATAACTTATGCCAAAATAATATTGTATTATTTCTTAAGTAATTACTTAAAAAATTGCTAAAGCAGTAAATTGATAATTTATTATGGAGCCACTGCCCTCATCGCGAGTAGAGCTCTAAAAGACCCGGTATATATCGCTCGTCGACGATTATCTACTTTTTTCGCGAGAAACGTAAAAATCTTTAGCTGAGAAAAGAGAAAAGACGAGTAGAAAATTCATCGTGTCGATCGAGTGAAAAATTGCCACTATCTCCCACGGAGTCGAATAAAAAATCACTGGAGCATGCTTCGACACGTCGCAACTGATCCCCCTCCCCCTCACTCTTTCTCACTCACTGGCTATTCTCCTCCGAATCAGGTTATATCCTCTTAGCCGAGCTCTTCCTCTATGCTCTCTCACCAAATAAAGACCTTTTCTCGCTGTCTGTCTGCTGCATAAAGAGTTAAATTCCTCCGTTTCCTTCCGCGGCTTCTGCCAGGATTTTTCTCCTCCGTAACTTGCGGACTCATTCTCACGTGCCCAGCCCCTTTTTACTCTTTGCGGTGACCGTATAGCACGAGCGGAGATTCTCGTGCTGGTATATGTATAGGTTCGCAGAGAAAGTCAGCTGTGAGCCTCCATATGCATGCGGACTCCCACCGAATGACCCCCGAACGTTTATGGCTGAAAAAGCGACATAAACGTTCGGAAAATTCTAGATTTTTGATGCAAGTCAGCTTATTAAAAGTATAAAAAAAATTCATTTTATAAAATATATGCGAACATAGTAACAAGACATATATATTTTAGATTAACAATAGCATCGATTTGTATTAAAGATCTACCTTTTGATACTGAAGTTACACTAAATGGCCCAGAATTATGATAAAACCTGGTATAGTATGTTTGAAAAAATATAAAAAGAATATTTCTAATTTATTTAGAATAAATTCGACTTAAGAAAAATATCAAAAAGGTAAATTTAATGACGCATTTGCAGCATCCATTTTAAATGAATGTACATAATTTGTTATTATAGATTATAGTCTGTAAATTATATTGTTATATGTATAGCTGTATATTATATAGTTATAATTATAGTCTATAAAAATTTATGTTAAACATAAAAATTACTTTTTCGATGATTGTTAATTTATAAAACGTTTTTTTTTAAGTGTACACGCAATACATTTTACTCTCATATAAACATAAATTTAATGTATTTTTTTATACCTTTTAATCATTTTTTTATCGATCATACTAAATACTTTATACCTACATGTAGAGCTTGTTAAATTATACGGGTCTAAAATTATTTCAAAATTCTCAAACGATGTTTTCAAAAGCAGCACCTATTCATAAAATATGAACAAATAATACAGTCCGTATCTTCTTCGGAATATTCAAAGAAACATATTAAAGTTAACTTGCAACGAAACCTTAATCTAAAAGAAAAGCATTATCTAAAGTCAAGCACAAGTTTCATCATACATACGAATCAAAGAATAAATCACTATAATGAAAAGTCAATTTTATTAAAAAAATATTCTCTCATTAAAACGATTAAAGTTGCTATTACGATAAGTAGGTGTTCCTATAAAAGCATAAATTTAAAAATACAATAAAACAGTAAATTTTAGTAAAATACCTGGCAATCCCAAATAAATTGTGTTTCATGAGAATGATCAGTAGTTACTGCCAACTAGATTTTTTCCCAATGTATATGTTTATCTTAATAAGCCTTTACATAACCAAAAGTACACTGAAGGATCCCACGGAATATCTCCACAAAATTCCTGTCCAAGACGTCTCATTTCCTCGTCAACGCACGGCCATAGTCGAAGCTTAACGCTCGCGTCCGTCCGCGCAGCGGAGTGTTTTCCGGGCCGCTCAGAAGTTGTCCGATGGTAATGGACTACGGTGAGAGGTACACACGCGCGGAATTTTATTCCCGCAAGTACGATGAATTTAGACGGATCTCGCGCTTTATTTGCTCTGCCTCGGAGTCTTGTAAAAATGGGGCATAACGCAGGCGCTTATTTATTCTGGAGTTTATCGCTCTATGCATAACAATCGCGACTTAGGCACATTGTGATCGATGCGAAAGGAAGCGGGCCCGGGTTATGTATGCGTGTATCGGGTATTTTTAGAGGTTTCTGAGCGAGGGTAAGATGTTGGATATTGACCGTGTAATAGGAATTGCTGTTTTCTTTTCTTATTGTTAGATGAAACATGCCTGTATTGTAAGTCGAATAATAAATGGATGTAAATATTTAAAGCTTCTAGCTAAACTTTATTTCTTTTTTAAAATGGACTGTTAATTTTTTTCCACGTAAAGTGTAAGTAATATTTCCTAAGATAGGACTACGCACACATATAATGGGAAATCGGCTACCCCTCGAATTGACTAAAAATGCAATACATTATATTTAATTTTCTCCTGATCAAAAGTTCTAAATGAACCTGAGAACCAAGTCGTCCATTATTAATATCATTGAGACTTTTGATCAGGAGAACATTGAATATAATGTACGAGTACATATTGCATTTTCAGTCAATTCGGCGGGTATATAGCAAATTTCCCATTAGAGGATTAAGTGAATTTATAGCATTAAGTGAATGTTAACAAGCATATTTGTTAATGCGCCTTAAGTGCACCACATTGAACATTTCTCCCCTATGTGTGTGCGTGGTTCTTTTTAGACGTATACGAGTCATTTATATCATTTTGTTGGTCCACAATATTCAGAGTCGTTTAAATGAAAATATTAGCCAATTTTTATATGATGTACGATTGTAGAAGCAATATTTTAATTTTTAATGAACTGACTTGAAAAAGTTTAGTTTAGGTGAAACCTTTATTTGTTTAATATGTATTATTTTACTATCGTTAAGTTGTGTTCTTATTTTAGAGTAGAGTTATTTTTAATTTACTAAATTCTCTTTTGGTAATTTTGTACAGAATGCTATTCTCAATAAATTCCAAACATTTTTTCAATTTCAATGCTATAACTTTTTATAATAAAACATTTTTAACAAAATCAATGTTTTAATAGTTTGTTATTATATTAGATTAGATAAATACCATAGCTGTAAATATTAATGCTGAAAAATTAAATTTAAAAAGAACATTGTGCTCGAAAAGATTAAAGAAGAAAGGTAATGTCAACATGGATGTTAATTTTGAGCACTTTTTAATCGTCATGAGATTTTTTTATGAGCTCAAGTCCTTTATCGACCATAAACCATTACTTTTATGGAACGTAAAAATTAACTACTTGTGTATAATAACCTCAAACAGATTGATAAAATAAATCTTATATTTATTATTTAATCCATAATATAGTGCAATTTCAGCATTCAATTTTATTTCATAACATTCCTGTTACAAAATTCTTGCAAATTGTTTTTAGGCGAAAAAATTCCATGAACTATTAGATGAAAACATACTAGCCAAAAGTTTGCGGAAGTCTCTGCTTCGTTGTGATATGAATTATATTAGGGTGCCTTTGCATGCGGGGTAAGATTTTTTTCACACCCTTTATTCAAAGTTCCGACATCCTTTTTTACATAATAATAAGATTCAAAATCTATTTGTCCGTACGAATTTTATATTTTGCAAAAAAATCATCAAGGGATTGGATTGAAGTTGGATGGATGCACAGATGGTGTGTGGATGGATGAGTGTTCGTATCAATGAATGTGTGGGTGTCTGCGGGTGGATGGATGTTGGTGAATTGGTGGCTAAACTGGTGGGTGTGTGTCACGTGATGATTATATGGATGGGTGAATACATAGATAAACGTTCGTATCGATAAATGTGTGGATGTATGTGTGGGGTGATTGAAGCGTGTTGGTGGATAGATGTCTAAGTGGGTGTTGTATATGTGTGCAAATGGATGGGTAGTTTTATGAGTATATGTGTAGATAGGTGATGGTGTATAGGTGGGTGGTTAGACGTGTACGTGAATAGATAGATTATGAGTGGGTGATTGGGTGTGTGTAGGTGGATCTGTATCTATCCAGACAGGTGTGGGTGATAAGATGAGTGTGTTAACTAAACCCAGAGCTGCTTAAGTTTATCGAACGTCCGAGATCCGACGTCTAATTTTATTACGTTTTAAAAATATTTATAAAACAAAATTTTACACTGCAATATTAGTCCTATCGAGCGAGCGGAAGCGAGAAATGGACTTTCAGTTAATTATTATTTAATTCAACTCTCGAGAAATCTACCCGTACTGCTTATATAAATTATGATTTTCAAGAAAATATGAGGTAGATTTTACTTTGCATATTTATAATGGATTTCTTCAGAGGTTTTGTAAATCATTTCTCATAATAAACGTTCGCTGTATAAAGCAATTCACATATCTTTGATTCAATATCCACAATATTTCCCAGATAATTATAAAACACCACTGAACATACGTAAATACACGTGCCCATTCCTCGCTTTCCCCCGCATGGGAATCCTTTCAGCACACAATCTGCTTTGCCAATATGAAAGCCATTATCCATGTATGTGTGCTCTCTCTCTCTCTCTCTCTTTCCCTCTCCCTCCCTCTATCTTCAGGCTCAGCTCTGCGCTGAGAAGGCAATAAAGCCTCGCTAAACGCGAATTTTTCTATGCCATCGAATGGCAGAGAGGCAGAGGGAGTTTTTCAATGCGACTCGTGCCGCCGTTAGAAATGACAGAGGCGGCGGCGGTGGCTGACGGACGTTGCGCCGACGCTGCAACTTCAATTTGGCTTTATCCCTGGCGCGATCATGCACTCAGAGCCCCTTCCCTCCCCCCTTGATCTTTCTAGTCTACTTTTCCCCACGCGGCTTCTTCCTTTATTCTTCTCGGTCTTATTCTTCTCCTTGCTGTCTCTCTCTTCGACTCTACTTTTGTGTGCTTTATATTATTTTCTCCTGCCGTCGCTTCTTGAGAGAGCTGAGTACCGCTGTTTCCCTCCTGGATTTATATTCCTTTCGTGGAATGCCAGTTGAGCGTGCCTCTTCGATGCTCGCTCGCGTGGAGCTTTTATTTTAAACATGCATATTGACGAAATTGTGCTGGTCTTGAAAGAATATTTAAGGAGAGCATTGTCCAAGCAAGGTTTTTTAAACTTAATTGTTTCGTTCAATCTATTAAAAAGTGACGTAATATAAAATAGCTACTAAAAAAAGATAATGTTTTGAATTATGTATATAAATGATATAAAGTAAAAAGAAATATAGGCTACATTTTTTAAATAAATCAATCATACATTAATTCGAGATAGCAGAATTTTTTGAAATTGCAACATGTATTTCAATCCATACTGTAGTAATTAAATTTTGAAGTAATTTTTATATTTTAATACCTATTCCGAATTTTTGCTGTTGCTGAAGTGCCATGCTAAGGTGATACATTAGTCGTACTATATCTTCGGATACATAAATCAAAAAGTTTTGAGTTTCGCAAAAAGTTAAATCAGAATTACACTTTTTTCAGAGGCGCTTAATTTACGGAAAATAAACCCGATACTTCGTAATATATATATATATATATATATATATATATATATATATATATATATATATATATATATTATTATATTTATGTATCGTTGGGTAACGTATTGAAAATAACGTGAATTAACGATCGTGTCTCTAAAACTATACCGTCAATCGATTTCAAATATAGTACATGCATGGACGTATTAGAATTTCAACTATAGGTATTTTTCATAAGTTTTAAGAAAAGTGTTATCATCGTTTTGTGTAAAACTTTATGTAATATAATGTTTAACGAATTAAAATGATATAATTGCATGAGAATCCTTTCGATAAATTAAAGTGTAAAATACGCTAATGTCAGTAACGTTTTCATCATTGAATCCTCAGATTTAATTACAACGTCTCAATATTACATAATTATATTCCTCGTCAGTACCACGTGTATCACGTAATTATCAAAGGTGCAATCAACCTCTTAACAAACTCGATCATTGAGTGATTCTCGTTCTATAACAAAGAAAATCTTGAAGCCGCATTCAAGTTCTGTTGTAATTACTCGCAGGACACCAGGGGAGCAGTATCGCAAGGCAACGGCATTAAGCCTTTTTATACGTAGCTCGTATAATTCGATACACCACGCACAGGCATATCATCTAGTTAATCGCTCTTGGAATAGTGGATAGAAGCGAATGGAATAGTATCTAGATTTTTAAGGGGTTACACCCAGTCAGGACAAAAGGCTTTCCCTTTTAAGATTATTGTAGGAAAATTAATGAAACTATTTGTTAAAAGTTTATTCAAAAGTACATGTCTTAAATATATACTGTTATCTGTTTCTGTTAATATATGAGTTGCTTTCATATTTGTACGAAGGGATAAGAGAAAGAAAATTCGACAAAATGGCGACTGTTTAAGGTGGTTCGATCTTTCATGAGATTCGAACTTAAAAATAAAAATGTATACAATGATTTGTTTACGTGTTACAATATCCGAAACGTTATAGTATAAAACAAGAGTACTTAAAGTGACTATTATTTCAATTTTTTTAATGAAAATTTCGATATTGTAAAATTAGATATTGCGCGAATTAAAGAATAATTTGACAAATGATCCGAATCTTTTTTATTTGTTATCCGATTTTAATTTTTAAGGTCTCCCTTTTTTCCTTGAAAAATTTCAAGGGGCTTACCCATATAACAATTGAAAAACATCGAAAACTCTGCAAGGTTGCAGCCTATAGTTTATACTTGTACACGCACAAACTTTCAAGAAAACACGTATGGATTTAAAAACATTTATAGTAAATATATACTAATAAAGCTGTAGCATTTTTTACATCTAATAAATATTAATACATTCAAAGCAGAATTGAGCATATACATAGTAATAAGTGCTATACCAAGTACATGTATATGAATAATTCTGAGATATATTTTAAATAATACAACAGGCGTCATATGTTCCAGTTGGGCAAGACAGTATTGCACTTTTTACAAAAATAATTCTCTAAGTGTGGAGATTGCAGTTTAGTAAAGTCATTAATTTTATTCACGGATTAATTTAAAATTTACGAAATATAAATACTGAATATGTATCTTACTAATATATTAATGTAACGAACACCTACTTAGCGAAACTTCAAGCAGCTGCTTTAACCAACCCTTCATCTCCTACCTGGACATACAAATACGACTGCATAACCGGTGAGCCCACAAAATCCAAATGATCGCACGACGAAATTAACGCCCAAAAATGGCCATGTAACTGCGTCCCATCCTATACCCGATAAGCTAAATTGCGTCCTAAGCCTTTTCCAGCACTCGCTGCACGCAATGATATCGGTCACACACACACACACATACACACACACACACACATACACACATACACACACTCATACACATACACACACACATGGCTTAGTCCGCGATAGCAAGGTCACGCGCACTATCTTCGCAGTTGCGTATCATGATGCCGTGAGTCGACTATATATACTCAGGTATCTATATTGCGTATCTCTGCTACCGCAAAGGGCATTAGGAATCGAGCTTTGAACACGCATCTATTCAAGCACGCACTCGCAGTTTCGCGAGAGCTTGCGGTGTGAAGCGGTACGTGCACAGTATAAGTACAAGCTGATTCGACGACCCTACCTGATTCTGCAGCTTTGACTCTATATGTGTGATCTGGCGCCTCATCTAGTTAAAATCTATGACATTTTTTTATCTACTGATGATTTAATTGAAAGGATAATTGCCACTTAAATTTAAATGTTTTTTTTTGATAATTTAAACTGAAAAATACCGTTTTATTATGTTACAGTGCTTTCACGATGTCTATTCATTTTTATGCAAAGAAAGGGAAAATTTGCTGCCGCATATTGTTCTACGTATGTTTGCTTTTCTCAAAATTTGGTGATATCTCATGTTCAATCAATCTGTTCTGCAATCTCATCTATTTAACTCTCGAATATTTATCTCAGAGCTTTATTGTAAAAAACTCTGTATCCATCTTATTCTTCTTTTTAGTTATGACCCACGTTTTGCATCCATATAGAAGTATTAGTATTATAATTTTCTTTAGGGGAAACTGGGGTAAAGTGAACACACGGGTAAAGTGAATCATGCTTATTATTTCTTCAACAAATTGTTATTTACGCCTAATTTTAATTTTATTGAAAGATAATTATGCAAGGATGATAATTAAAAAGTTTCATTACATAACAATTAATATGTTATGAAAGAAAAATAATTGTATTTTACGACCTCAAAAAAAAGTTGGTTAAATACGTTTTGCTTACTATTGCCAAGAATACAGAGTTTTAAAAGAGGTTTTTCTTTTTTTAAATAAACATTGTAAAGAATCGTCATGTCGGGGTAAAGTGAATCGGGGTAAAGTGGTCCGGAAAATAATGCGATAGTACTAATTTATACGCGGCCGGATGAAAAATTTAACAAAATATTAATCAAGGTGTGTGTTAGTGTAGTATACAAAGCCTTTGTTGCAACGCATTTCGTATTTATAACAAAATCGGCCAACATAACCTCCATATTTAAGCGTTTCGTATTTTATAGTATTTTAAAGGTTATATGATGCCTTTTTTTTTTTTTTTTTTTTTTTTAACGTCGCCATGTTTGTGCTCCCATGTGGTGCTAATCGACGACGGGGGTCTGTGGTGTGTTTGTAAACAAAGCACATGTAATTTTTGCAGAGGTGCTTGTATCAATTCGGCAGAGACTAGGATTCGAACCCGGGTCACCGGCGTGGGAATCCGACACTCTACCGACTGAGCCACCGCAAGCCCCATGATGCCTTTTTAGTTTTATTATTGTCTAAATTAACGTTTTTATATATTCTTGTACAATAACTAGTTAAATATTTTTAAAATATTTAATTCTATCCTGTAGTTCACTTTACTCCGCACTGAATAGCCCGGGTAAAGTGAACAGGAATTTTTCAAAAATAGGTAAATAATATTAAACTTAATAAATTAATTTCTTTTAAGTTGCTAGTATGTTTATTGATGTCAGAGGTTTCTTGTGCAACCTAAAAAGTATTGTTTTAAGACTGAAAAATACATTTTTTTCGACTTTTGGAGTTATTATGTTCACGTTACCCCAGTCTCCCCTATATATTTCTAATGTAATCTTCCGCAATACGTTTATTATTACAAGCTATAAATACATTGAACCTTCACTCAATCTCATAAAAAACTTGATGCAAAAAGTGTTTACTTTATTAACAAATTGCCATAATCCATCTTATCCGCCGACCCAACCTCGCCTCACTTCCCCTTCATCTAAAAAATACAAACGCAAAGCTTCATTTAATTTCACTTTACACTCTGTCACACTGCTGATCTCTCCATTCTCTTTAAAAAAAGTACTGCACGCGCGCTGCATATGTACCCGATCTCCAACCATACATTCACGTCGCCAGTCTGTGCAAAAGCACTGTATAGCACTCGGACAGAATAATGCAGACGGCTCTCGAGCGCGGGTGCGAGTGGTTATCGCCAGCGGTCGCGTGAAATTCGCGTCGCGCATGAATCCCGCGCAAAATAGAATCCAGCCGCGCTACATGTAGGTATACGCACGGTGGGTCGAGAGAGTTTTAAGTGGGTCGTAAATTTTTAGCGCCCGGTCGCCGGCGCCTTACCGTAGCGGAGATCGCTCCTCCCATGTATAAAACGAGAGGGATTTAAATTCAACATCGACGCTTTACGCGCTGCATGCCTGTTTAGAATCAAGGACAGCTCTTTATGAGCGACGCGAATGAGTTTCACGACGTAGCGGCGATTGCCGATTGCTGCAGCTGGATTTCGCGTTTCGTTTGCACGGGATGTATATGGGTGTGCATGGTAGGTATGTGTGGGAGAGAAGAGGTTTATGCGATTTCGCGCGACGATTGCGAGGTATAAAGTTTCTTATATGTACAGCGTGTATCGCGCTGCTTTTAGATTCGTTCCGGGAGAAGTATACGACGCCTGGCGATGTTTTTCGTTTATGCATGAATAGGGGATCGGCGAGTATATCTCCAGCTCGGACGAAGCGTATTACTGTGCAGTCGAGTTTGTTTTGTTATTTTGAATTATAACGATTTCTGAATCTATGAAACTAATGCTCGAATTGTGAGTAATTTTAGATTGATGTTTAAAGTGAACAAAATAAATAGTAAACAGCGAAAACTTTAAAAACTACGATATGAAAGTTTACAACATTCATTTCACAATATATAAAATGTTTTTTTTTAATTTTTCAGAAAAATACAGAGGTGCCAGTGAATAGGGCCACTTACATTTATTTTTTTTTTACAAAATGGCGGATCTAGAGATATGTAAGCTTAGGTGTATTTTTTTAAAAGATCTCCAAGTTTTGCAGTTTGAGTGCTTTAAATTTCGATCTAAACTAAAAATAAATTTTTTCTTTATCTAAACGCCAATAGTTATTATGAAAATACTGTTATTTCGGAGAAATGGTAAGCATTTGAGCAATGATGTTGCATTTCGACTTATAAACTTTCGTAAAAACTTATATCTATATTATGTCTGATAAGCCGACCGTTTTTCGCGTACCTGTAAAAGTCGAGTACCCGACCCAAAAAAACACCCGACCTGTTCAGACCCTTGTTGTTCGGGTATCCTTTCATGCCTAACGGCGTTAGAACAGTTAATATGAGCGCGATCAAAGATTTGAAAGGGCAGAATTCTGCTAGTTAAGTAGCGTTGGTGACGGTTAGTACTTGAATTGGTGAGCGCGCTAAGGTAAAATTGTAAAAGAAGATTTATTACTTTTTTTTCTATTTTCTTAATACCGAACCATTGATAATACGTCTAGTATGAATGATAAACGTTTATATTTTTTTCAATATTTTTTTTTAAATAATGAACTGCTGATTTTTAGGTACACTCTATTTTAGGTGTTGATTTCGATGATCTTTTAGGTGTCATTTATGGAGTTGTTTTCGATGTTTTTTTCGTAATGGAAGGGTTGGCTGCGAGACTTGATAGAAGAACGGTGGAGAATGTATTGGTCACGGAGGGAGTTCTAATTCGCAAGGGGATATGGTTTTGTGTATTTAATTAAGCGTTAAATGGTAGCGGAGAAAGGGCTTAACGAGCCTTTAATTATAATTCTATATGTCGGCCGAAGTGTCTGTGTCTTTACGCAACGACTTTATACATCTTACTTCGAATGGAAATAGTATACTGCATACGTAATATTACATGCAACTTTTCTGCACCAGAAACAAATTTTTTTCTCACCCCAATATATTGCGAAGTAAGATTATTTATTAAACATTCGACGTTTTAAAGACTTTTCATTTATAAAAAGTGTATTCTTGATACTTGTTGGTACGTACGTACGGGATATGTATAAGATTTTGATGAATTGATATTTTTATCAGTATGATGAATTGATAACTTCATCATAACTCTTATTACTTCTATAGAGTAATAAGAGTTATGACGAAGTTAAGTAGTTATAGTAATGCTTGTATCAGACTATATTTATGTATTTTATTTTTTAGTAACCGGGTCGGTATATCGGCCAGGAGAAGCTTTTTTTGTGGATCATGTCTATAAAGAAGCGTACAGAAGTTCCACATTGTATAAACACTGAAACATTACACTTGCTTGTAGGTCGTGTTGCTCGGTACAGTTTAATATTTTACTAAATAACTAAAGTTTTATAATTAAAATTAATAAATTGTAAATAATGATTATTCTATGTATAAATATCAGTTCTAAAAACGCGGGTTAATAGCTTTCCTCGAGTACCTGAGATTTTTCAGAGCTTGTCACATGGTTAATTCGTTAGATTGCTTCTATAATTAAATAACTATACAGGAATTGGAAAGATTATTTAACTTGCTCTAAGCTTCATCGAGATTTTTTTTACAAACGTCAGTCGAGTCGCCGAATGCCTCTACTAAATACTGATTAACAAAAAATTAATTTAATTGTATTTTTTATCCTCATATATGATTATTAAATATTTTATTATATAAAATCAATTGATGATTAATAAATATACAAAAAAGTATATTTTCAAGCTTTCATAAATAAGAAGTCAAAGACGCATCGTAATTAATCATCATCTCCATATATAATGTAATGCTGTAATGGAGAGTTAATAAGAAACAGTAAAATAAGTCAAATAATCTAAATCACATGAATATGCATTTCGATCCAGGTCTGCCGTCTAGACTGCCTACTTCCTCTTATTCCTCTTATTTATTCCTTATTTTTTTAGCGTGTTCTTATCAATGGGCTTAACTAAACTTTATTATTCTTTCTTAGACCGTTAGTTATTCTCGAGTCCATTACAAATGATTTAGTATTTTTTTCTTTGATTAAAATAAATATAAAAAATATATGTGCCTGTTGATTAAGAAGGATAGACAAATATAATCTAAAACTAATGAAATAATTCTAAGAATTTAAACTTGTTTCATTTATTAAAATATTTACTAATGGTGTGATAAAATAAAAGAAAAATAGTAGTGCATCGCTGCCTCTACAACAACTTTTACATCCTTCACAATTTACCTTTTTATTGTTACTCGTAATTACGCAACATAAATCACTAGAAAACATTGTGTTTTTACGAGGGTTTATTTACCTACGCTGTACGTTATGAGTCATAATCTTCATACATATTCTCCCTTCCAACGGCAAATGTACTTACTCGCCAAGGCATACGCATTTAGCAAATCTCATTAAGGGTCTCGCAAATCAATACGCGGTCGTTAGAATGAAAAATAGTTAAGTATAAACGAACAACAATATTCAGACAACTGGAGCAGTTATTACTTCGAATACTATGTTTATCAATGTTTAGATTTGCCTTTTTCAACGACGCAAGAATTACTATTTTCTTTTAACGGAGCCGTATACTGCACTTAATGCGACAATAAAAACTTGAGCGACAAGCAGCTGCAAAGATGCGAGGAAACATGGTTTGTTAAGTTTTAATTTCCGCAGAACGAAGTAGTATCATCCAGTTAGTAGGCATCTACTAAATTGGATTATTGCTGTGTTTTATTTTCCATTTTCAAAACTGTATAGTTCTGAACTGTTCTAATTAAATTCAACACTGTAAAAAATATCTTCGGATCTTTTGGATCGTTTTGTACCTACAATGAAACATGCTAGATGTAATTTACCAAAGCTGCATTTTATAAAAAGAATGTCGATCAGTCATTAAGAGTTTACTCAAGTATTCCCAGCAAAAGTGAATTCTAAAAAAAAGTAAAGGAAAATAAACGCAACAATCCAATTTAGCCAAGTACCCTAGTGCACTTACCTTTTATCGCGGCTCCTTCGAGCTTTGCAATACGGAGAATTCCGTAACTGAAGTGTACACGCGCTTGGGAAACAGAGAAAAGGAAAAAAAATGAAATAATCAAAGGTTTACACCGTAAACTATAACAACAATCATCGTATGTGGATAGTACAAATAATGTACACACGTCACCGTCACATACGATTAATTCTTTCAGGAGGAGGCACATTTAATGATCAGTAATGCTCAAAAATATCATTATATACTGAGGGATTTTTAAATCCTTTAATTCGATTCCCAAGGCCAGATTCAAAATCTACGAATTCCAGAGTTCCTCTGTACCCAGTTTTACAAGAAATCGGCCAAATAATTTAGAAAAGGATCTAGTTTCTTCAGTGATCACCCTCATTGAATGAGTTTAACTTGTATCTTTGAATGAGTTAATCTAGTCAGGTAGAAATGTTCGAAAACGTAGATTTGTATCACTTATCATTCGAGCGTGTCAGTTTAAATTAAGTTGACACGCTCCAATGATGAGTGATACAACACTAAGTTTTCGAAAATTTCTACTTACAGCTACGATCTGAGCGCATGGTTATTGTCGCCAACGGACCATACGGGTATTCTATTAACAAAAAATTGAAAGTTCATTGAATGATTAAAATATTAATCAATAAAAGTTTGCATTGTACTCATTATTACACTATTTTCATTTGTCATAGTGCGCACTTGAGTCTTCGGTACTTACCGCCGATTTTTATATGAAAGTACCTAAGACAAGAAGCTCTAAAAAATTCGTGTTTCATCCTGTCTCCCTCTCTCTTTTTCTCTCTTTTCTTCTCCTCTACCTTTAATTTTAGCGCGACGTTATATTGCGTTGGTCGAGGCTTGCTGCGAGCACCACAAGTATACCTACACCTATGTATACAGACGGCAATACTTGCCCAGGAGGTCGACAAGGAGGAGGCGCGTGCGTCAAGTTTAACGTAGCATGTCGAGAGTTAGTGAGAGCGAGAGAGAGAGAGAGAGAGAGAGAGAGAGAGAGAGAGAGAGAGAGAGAGAGAGAGAGAGAGAGAGAGAGAGAGAGGGATAGAGTGAGAGAGAGAGAGAGAGAGAGAGAGACAGAGAAAGAGCCGTAGTTAATGAGAAGGCGCAAATACGTGTGTGTACGTGTGAGTGAGATGAGATGATAGTAAGGTAAAAGTACCTATTATGAAACAGATTTCGGGGTGCATTTTATACTTCTGTAAAATTGGGATTGAATAAGCGTATAACGTTAAAACTTTTGATAGTACTCGAAGAGCAAGACTTTCCTTGAACAGATAATGCCTTTAAAATACAAATTTAAGGTTAATAATTAATTATATTAATAAAATATTGAAGTGATCCATTGTACGTATTATCAAACAGTGCAATCTCACGATGCCGGGTATTTCATAATTTAAGTCCCTATTATGAAACGTAATAAATATGTAAATATCACTTTATTTCGCTGATTTTACTTACAATTGCTATACCTTGTCGTAAATAATGCGCCTAATATACACGAGGAATAACGTCAACATAAGATTGACATCCTTTTTTAAAAAGTTTTCAATAACAACAAAATGATCATATTTAGGGTTATGCCTCATAGAATCGACTTCGTAATCTATAAGTTACAGGTTAGGCTGCTAAATTCAATAAACATGCTTATTTTATTTAGTCTTCATATGTACGGGAGCTGTATCATTAAAATGTAGTATTTATTGCTTCATATTACAGAAAATAATATGCAAATAGCTAAAATTATTATAAAAGCCCGTGCAAAGGTGTTTCACAAATACGGACTTCCACTAACTCGCGCACGTATTATAAAACAGCTACATATTTATAAAAATCGCAACAAGGTGAAAACAGTTTGTTGATAATTAAAATCTACGGGTCGAAAGCTACAATTTAAGCTATTGCACATAGTGTCAAGTCATTTACATTTATAAATATAGTTCAAAAACAAAGTCGTATAAATCAGCTGCTTCGGCTCCCAACACCGCCGATTTGTACGGGTTTGGAGACACGCAAAATTGAATATTCTTTTGTAATACTACTTATTGTATAACAATACTCACGTTCGTATATTTACAGACGAAATCATTCATAGTTATCAATAACATTTTTATATTTGCTTATGCATGTTATAATTATTCCTTATTTTATCATTTTGTATACTATTTCATAAAAGGGACACAGTTAAGATGGTGTTTTATAATAGGTACTTTTACCTTAGAAGACGCGAAGAGCGGAGTGAGCATTATGCGCGGGGTGCATTAGGCCGGAACTGGTAGCTCGAGCACAGACATTTAGCCTCTTGTGGTAGAATGCGCGGAATGCTCGCGGCGATCGCCGCAAAAATTCGCGTGTCTGTCTCGAGGTTGTTTCAAGAATGAACTCAAGAATGAACTGAGAATGTGATTTTTTTACGTTAAGGGTAGTTTTTATTTTAAGGAATTATAGATACACCTTGAAATCTGAATAAATACATGCATTAGTAATAATTGAAAAATGTTACAATATAGTAATAATATACGTTCATTCTGAAATTTTGACATTATTTTTTACTTTCTATTGTGTGAATTTAGGTACTATTTCCTTCGGCGATAGTATTTTCTTTATCTTATATATTTTAATGATGAAAAGTACCTATTGATGCAAATTGAGATTTAATTTGTATTCATTGTAAACTTTCTGACGGCCTTTATATCAAATAGAATCAACAATGTTAAATTTTATTGTTTGCTTAACTCTTTCATTCCCAAATTATTTTCTGTAAATCGCATTTTGTCTATAAAAAACCCATTGTAAAAAAAAATAATTGATTTAAAAAATGCCCAATAATAAAGTATCGTCTCTGGCCTTATTAGAATGTAACTCACCTTCAAATTCCACATAAATTGCATAGAGAACCATACCTCACAAATGGAATATTTTTTCTATGTGTCAGATGTACCATATGAGAATGAAAGGATTAAATACAAATTGTCATTTCTCCTGAGTTCCCCTACTTGATAATGTTTTTAACTATTTCAAATATTTAATTTTGTAAGATTTTAAGGTATATGTAATCCCTTAATATTTGATTGTTCATTGCCGAGAGGTCATTTTTTAGCTCAAGAACAAGCGGTTTTGCAATATATTCCGTTTTATAGGAATATTGGATTTCGACGTTCGAATGTGTTGCTATGATAATTTTCAAATTAAAATTGTAATCAAATACTTTATTCTGAAATATTGATAAATAAAAATGAACTATTGATGAATAATATTTATAACTTTAAAATAGAATATCAAATTATAAAGCAAAAATCTCAAAATATTCATGAAATTCAAACGATGTGCACTTCAGTTGGAAATGTGAAATTTGAACCGTAAACTTTATTTGACCAACCATTATATTTCTGCTCTAAGTCCACTAAATTTCAATATCATATAATATTCAATTTTCAAATTTATTTTCGCTTTATGATATCAAATTTTTATTGTACAATGACTTCGTAACAAAAATTAATTAACTCCTATATATTTGTATATATTTATATATATATATATATATATACGTAATACTATTTACGTACTATCCACATCGTTGAACAGTAATTTAAATTATATATATTATAATAGGCTTGATAATAATCCATACTATTTTCATGTACTAAATGATATATTAGAGGCGTTTCCCCTGCTCACTCTGCTCGCCAACTCCCATTATTTCATTTACAATATGAAAATATTATGGATTATTATCAAGCCTCTTATAATATATAATTTAAATTGCTGTTCAACGATGTGGATAGTACGTAAATAGTTTTACAATACAATTAAAACCCGATTTAATGATTCCGCCACACTATTAAGGAGGTTTATAGAAAGTACAGTATACTTATTAAGGCGATTTATAATTCCATTACATCGTCTAACGTTTAAGTGTGTTGTCTTAATTTTTTCCTGTCTGCTGTCTTTCAATGGTTCAATCTTTTAAGTTTAAATTGATTACCTGTCTGAGATATAAATAGTTTAGCTCTGAATATTTATATTACTGGATTTTCCCTAACAGCCTGAAGTTTAAGCTTTTTAGATTCGATGATTCTAAAACTCGTTTTTCTTCAACTATCCAAAGTTAATCTTTTAAATTATAATTATTTGCGGATCTCATTTAACTTTTCCTGTCTATGGTACAAGATTTTTATTTTCAATTATTTATAAATATCGCTTTCCCATGACGGATTATGGGGGGAATAGCGTATAAATAATTAAAAAAGAGATCGCTTTTCAGTGATTTTTTTACAGCACAAGTATTTATTTAAATTAATAGAAACTTTTCATATGTATGAATGTACATTAGAAGTACAAAAAATTTATATGTATTTTCGATTTATATAGGGGTAATTCCAGCCAACTTGTAAAAAATGCTACGCAGGGGGGTTCCCGAAAATGGTTGCAAATTTTTTATATGAAAATATATGTCAAAAAAAGGTTTTTTTCACCTTTCTTAGCCCCTGAGGTGCCTCGTGGCTCCTATTATAATTTACTACATTTTCTAAGGTGACCAGAAAATGGCAAGTTTAAAAAAATTCTACCGAGCTCCCCTTTTAACCATATTGAACATTTCTGAAAAGGATTTCTCCGTCTTTTTATGTAGTTTACGAAAATAAATATTAGAATTCTTGGCAGCTGAATGGGCCACTTCTATAGAGCTGAATGTGGACTTAACATTTTTTTATATTCGTCATTCTTGACAATTAAGAAAGGTTGAGGAGGACATGAAGAGGCTGGCGATGAGGGTGTAAATCTTATAAGATTTACAAACAACTATATAATATGGGAAGATATATATATATATATATATATATATATATATATATATATATATATATATATATATATATATATATATATATATATATATATATATATACTATAAGATAATTTTGAGGGTGTTCTTATAATATATTAACTCATGTCTATAATAATCTAAGATTCGTTTGACGACGATTTGTTTCACTTCGCAGTAGAAAAGGCTCGGTTTAGTCAGCCACGACAGAAAGTAAGTAATAAGTTTCTAAGATAAGGCGATAAACTTGGCAATTACTAAGTCTAAAATGTTCCAATGTCACAACCGTTTAACAAACTTCCTTAAGAATCCGCCACAGCCTCAAGCACAGAATTCCACCAAATACGGTAATAATGTCGAAGCTTTCCTGCCCTAATGCACCGCGGCAATTTCGCGCGCTCCGAAAGTTCCAATCTCTCGGGGCTACCGGCACCAGCTAGCATACATCCACGCATACAGATAATTCGATCGAAAGCGAGAGCGCATACAAGAGAGCGCGAGAGCGCGAGAGACAGATAATGAGAGAGAATGAGAGAGATAGAGTCAGGCGCGAGGAATTTACGGGACTCGCTGCTGCTGCTGTTGCCGAGTCGAGTGGAATCTCGCGGCTCGTGTCGCGTGTCCGCTGCTGCTGCAGCTGGCACGGACCTTTTGAATGCGAAATGAGGGGCCGCGATGACGCCCGGATCCGCGTGTAGGACGACCGCTCAACTGGCCAGAAATTTCGGTTGGAGAAACGTCTCCGCTCGACTGAAATTGTTCGACGACGTCCGCGCGCGGAGCAAGCGCCAATGATTTAGGAGCGCGAACGCGCGCGCGCGCGCTACTCGTCGGATTCGAATCGAATCGAATGCGAGAGAGCGTGCGCGCGGCGTGGTCTATGAATTACGCCGAATAGCATGCTCGAGGCTGTTGAGGATGTGCCGCTTCGAATGCTGGAGAATTATGGGGTTGTAAACGCGGTTTTAGAGCAGGTGGATGCGTCTTATTTTTATTGTCTTATATCTAATGAAATAAATTGAAGAGATTTTTTTACATTTTTTAGACATTTGAATCATCGATAATTTGATTCTTTTATTTCGATAATTTTTTTATATAAGTTGTTTTATAATTCGAATTTGGATTTTTCATATTTCAAAATATTATTTGACCCATTTTGACTTCTGACTAAACCACGAAGGATAGATAAAAAATAACTATTGGGATGCCTACGTTAGGTCGAAAAACTACAAATGGTATAAAGAAAAACAATTCTTTGCAATTTGATTAAATAATCATTTACCAGCTGTTAATATGACTAAATTGTTTATATAACTAACAAAGAGAGTGTCCCACCTGTGGGAAACGATTTTCGATGAGGATTTGAGGGGTGCTTTCTAGTACCTAAAGATAATCCCCGGTATCAGGAGTTTGTTTCAATGGGTCCCTGTTCTCGAGATACGAGCTATTTTGCTCCAAATATGCGTTATTTAATGAAAAATTGTATCTCTACATCATATCTTTACTATATAAGTTTTGATGCTGGAAAAAATGTTAAAAAGTATATAAAAGTAGATGAAAAGAGCTTTATTTTAAGCTTTGTTACGTACAAAAATTTGAATCCAGTCCAAAGTTATTAACAATTGAAAATGATGACTGTAAATCCATGAAAATCAACGAATCTATAAAAGATAAATTTTCTCGAATATTCATGCATATTCAGTCATTATTTTTAATTATTAATAACTTTAGACTGGATTCAAATTTTTGTACGTAACAAAGCTTAAAATAAAGCTCATTTCGTCTACTTTTATTTACTTTTTTAACATTTTTTCCAGCATCAAAACTTACATAGTAGCAATATGAATAGAGGTACTATTTCTCATTAAAATAACGCATATTCGAAGTAAAACAATTTAGAATTTTATTATTATTAGATCGCTCGAGGTGTAGCTCCGTCATCCCGCGCAAGCGTCGGTAATTATTAAACTTTTAAAACATCAATATTATAATATATAATTATACACAGATTTTTGTATTATAATAATTAAAGTTGCAGATTTAGTTAATCTTCTTATTCAGACAAAAACGAAACAAGTCTCATGAGTTTTTTCGTTATTATGTTTCAGCATCAGAAATCTACGGAAGTTCTTCGAATCTTTCGTTAGTGCACAGGAGCGACATGGGAAATTATATCTAAATCACGTACAATAGCATACTATCTAGCTTAAGTAAACGATTCAAACTTCACCTTGAATGCGAGTTTTTGTACGTTTTCATGAAATTGAGTAAACAAAGTCGTTTTCTTTAATTAGAGCGCAAAAGTTTTGAGTGGTATCTACTTTAACTTGTTCTTTTATTGTTCTTTTTAAACACGGAGAGAAAAAGTTACTAATGATTACCTACTATACTAGGCTAGGAATTCGGAGACGAAGAGCAAAATGGGTTGACAGTACTACGTAGGTTAGGACTTAGTACTAACCTGTATAAAAATTAATAAAATTTTGCGTAATCTCCAATCCTTCCGCTTTTCATGCTTTTATATTAACAAAATGCATATACACATAGACTTCATGATAACTATTTAAATACTAAGCCATTTTTCTTCAATAATACATTTATAACATATGAAATAAGCCAAATATTAAATAATTATTCGATTATCAAAGGAGGATTGATTAATATATTATATTAGGAATCAGTCCGAATAGGTTTTATCGGTTCTGATTTACCCACCTAGCACTGTACTCAGTCCTTGTCCCATTTAGTAGCAATTGCTATATTTTTCTCTTCGAGAAGCTTAGACAAACGCATATATATACTTAGTTACTGGTCTTTATAAAAAAGTTAAATCATTTTATAACATAAAGTACACGTAAAATAAGATGTGATTCCTAATAAAAATCACCTTTACATTACATCTTTAAATATAATGTTTTGTACTTATTGTACCATATTAGATACTTTCATTCAAAGATGCTTTCAAAATTAATCAACAAGTTTAGGCATTAACAATAAGAGGTTTGATACAAAAAATGCACTTTTGTGTCGGAAAATTAAAATTGGTAATGTTTTTAAAACAAAACACTGCTTATAGGAGTAATAATTGTGTATGGTGCTGAGAATTATTGTTATCAAGGGACATTTAAAATTCTCAAATTCTAAGTTAATTACTAGGTGAATTATTAACATTTAATTGATTTAAGAATGAGATAAGGTATAGTCGTTTTTAAGGTATATACCCTAAGAATAATCTTTAGAGTTTGACTTATATTTAATAAACAATTTGATGCATCCGGTAAACCTGTTTTAGCCATACTTAAACAATAATCCCTTGCCTGCTGCCCAAATAACTCAAACCTCTCAATACCTTCAGTTTCCAAACAAATAGTAATTTAAGCATTTTAGGAAAAAAGAAGCGAAATCACTGCAATGACCATCGATTCCTGACTTATACTTCTCTCTTTCTCTCAGCTCTATGATAGGAAACAGCCGTTGCTAAATTATGTCTGGCTGCACAGGGCTGCAGTAATAGCGCAAAACTTGCGAGCCGCCGTTTTTCAACAGTCGAATACAGCTGCGGTCGAATGTCGCATTATTTTGGGAATGAAACGGGAAGCATTTTTTGAGCTGGTTATAACTTTGACCTCAGAATTTCGGCACGAGTGCTGTTATTTTTACTTAGACACTATTTCAGCCTTTGTTTTGCGAACGGAAAAACTGACCAACTGAGAAAAAGCGTCGCAGAGCTTTTCAATATCTTTCGTGCGCTGTTTTTTATACTACAAATGCCGATACCAGAACTGTAAATTTGCGAGTGCGCGCAAAATGTGAGATAAGTGTGCTTAAATATATAAGTTTATAACGCAATTTTAATTTCTTGTTTTTTTTTTATTTTCTTGTACGAGTTTATTCTGTTGTTGTGATTAGTATGAATAAAGAATTTGATGTAACAATTCTTAGTACGTTGTTTTTATTGAGTAACATGATATTATTTTTGTGCTGAAGTGGCTAATTTTCGTCAATTTCTTTGAAATCAGGAATCTAATTACTTTATGTACCAGCATTTACGAGTTTGGACTAGAAACTGGATCAAACTATTTTTTTATGGTGCAATTTCAATCCATTTCCTTTGCCGTACCATAAACCTGTACTGATATATACTAAATATTATCGTAAAATAATAGTTACTTGGACTATCTTATTGTAATTTCAAATAAATACTTTTAGTATAAACGCGCAATAAAGTTTTACTTTTCATGATTTTCATCTTCAACTCTTAATTCTCAGTTTCCTATCATATATATTACAATTTCAAAAATAGTAAATAATACATTTCTTATACTAACTCTTACTGAAACATTTAGTTACACCGATTTTGCCCTGTAATATCTTCCTTACATCGCCAGTGTCAAACACTTTTTATTTCTCTCTCACAATTCCATCACTGAAACGCTTCAAAACTTCACCGCGGAAACAATAAAAAAGCCCCGTCGCAACTCGTATAAAATCGCATCGGCATTGCGAGCTGCCTCACCTAGCACCGCCATCCAAGCTTAAAAAGCCGTGACTTTCCTTCCGCGCGGCGCGTCGTGTCGCTCTCTATAAACTTTGCGTCTCCGCGCGGCGTTTTATTTATCTACCCGTTGGCGGTGCACTTTGCATCGGCGTCCGACACCACCGACGGGTGCAGCTGTCAGCCGAAGCTGGAGCCGATAACGGGGCCATTGTGGACAACGACAGCCCTCCTCTCCTGACGCGCGACGAGTCATTGCCCCGCTTGCGTGCGTCGGCGTCGGAGTCGAAGTGGCGCACAATGCCCTTGCGCGTGCAGCGACTGCAACGTGCACCGCGCAGAATGGAAATGGATGTACAAGTATAATGGGGAATTTTCATTGTACGTCTACTGGTCTGAACGTAGTGAACAAGATCTGTCATTGAAAATGTCCGAAATGAGCTGTTTAAGGGGAGGTGATACATTGGACGATCAAACAAAATGAGTTATTCGGATAATAGACTATACTATTAATTTTTATACATTGAAAATACTAGGTGAGTTGTCCAAATCAGAAATTGTGTAATATATAGTTTCTGTTCATGTCTAGTGAAGTGCGTTATTACGCGGCGCCTAGCTGTAAACTGTAAAGCTGTAAACTGTAAAGCTTTGAGCAGTTGAGGGGCGGGGTCGTACAAACTGCCATGAAAAGGCATATTTTATGTAGGATTGGCGTAAAGAAACTCCAATAAATAATTTGAACCTTTTAGGGCTTTATAATAAATATTTTAAGATATGTTAAAAGATATGTAAACAGATATGTAACGCGGGCTCGTCATGTAAATAAATAAATAACAAGATTAAAAAGTAATAAGGGGCGGTCGATGGCTCAAGTGGTAAATGCGTAATCTCTTAAGACAAAGGCCGCATAGTGGGACATTTAAAGAAAATTTCTTACCGGACTTTTCGATGGCAGAGATCGGACCTACAACCCACTACCTGGGTATGGGTACTAGTATCCGTATATGTATTTAAAAAAAAATAAATAAAACATATACTTCATCTAGGTAAGATTTTTACGGGGCGCTAAATATTTGTTATAGTCTATGCTGCCAAGGATAAAAAATCGCTGTTAAATTCTTCAAAATCGTATTTCCTTCACTATAATTTAAACGGAATTGATAAGTATAAAAATCTCGACTACTATTGCAAAAGCAAAAGACAAAATAATTAGTATACAGTGGTCGCCGCATATTGTAAAAGAATAATTATGCCATCATAATATTTGAGAATAGAGTTCTGAAAAAGATGTTTGGAGGAAAAATAAATTAGAATACTTGTTAAGGAGAGTTTTTCCATTAATATACTTATGCAATATTTTACAGAATCTATCATATTCTATATTACTCATAAAAGAATGTATTTTTTTAGTCTCTGTATTTCCACGAAATGAGTTTACAAAGTTCTAGAATACCTGGAAAAATTGAAATATTACACATTTCTGAAACTAAATTATAATATATAATGCAGTGTTATACATTTAAAAATTACACAAATGAGAAGCATAATTTCTCAACAAACTCTTCGTCAAATCTCAAATTTCATAACTATCTTGTTTGCGCGCAGATGAATTTGCATATTACGCTACGTTATAATACTCACATTTCTGACAAAACGAGAGTAAGATATAAAGGGAGACAAGGGAAAGGGAGAGAAAATATTCATGGTTCTAAGATTTTTAATAAAATATGGCGTTGAATGGAGTAGTTATTATTATTATTATTATTTCTTTATTACAGCCAGCTGAGAAATTAGGGATTTGAAATGATTAAATGAGAAAATATTTTCTCCACGTCTACTGTTCAGCAGCAATAATAGAGAAAATTAATTGAAACATATTCAAATTAGCCGTGCGCCCCTCGCGGGTTAGCCGCTCGCTCTGCATCTGATATTATCCGACGAAACCTTTGAATGAATTTTACTCCACTTTCGTAGCCCTCGACATATCATATTACAGCTGTACATTCTTTTTTGAAAACTCACGTAGGGGACTGAAAGGAAGTTACAGAGAGTAAATACGCGTTATACAGCACGAGGAAGTTAGCGTAACTTTTTGTCTATTCATGCGAACTAAACTTTTCCACTCTTATTCTATACGTGTACGAGTAGAAGTAAAATATGACGAGTGAATACATATGCCAGATAGAGAAATCGTAGAGAATAATACGGCTAGTTCCGCGTCATGCATTAAATGTCATACGCATTTTGAAATATTTGCTTTCTTAATTTTATTTATTAGAGAAGAAACAGTTTATTGATATTACAGACAACTCTAGTAAAATACAATTTAGTTGGGATTACCAGGCTCGAATAAATTATACTATTTTGTTGTAATATCTAAAAAAATACTCTTACAGAGACTACTATCTTCTATATCAATTTAACAGCTTAATCATTCTAAAGCGGAGTATATTTTAAAGTAAATTGAACTTTTCACGATTATAATATATGATATTTTACTTTGAAATCTTAATATAGTTTTGTGTCTACAGACTATTCAATGTCTAAGTACTAATGCCGATAGACAAAATGCGATTTTAAGAACCACGGTAACATTATTTTTAATAGCACAGAATAAAGTTAACTAATCGTTCTTTGTTTCTTTTTACTTCATAATAGTACTGATGTCTGATGTACTAGCATTACTATATAAACTGGTACCTTACCAAAGCTCAACATAGCTTAGTCGGCCGAATGATCGTGATCAGACGGATTTATTCGAATTAATAAATATTACATTTACATTATATTAATATTATATTGTATTTTTCTAAACACGTGCATGGAAAAGGCTCTTTTACCATGCTTGCAAAGCGAATGGAAAATTGTGCATTCCGAGCGTCTTTGCCTGAGCGGGAGGTAATGTACATGGCTGTAGCTGAAGGTAATTTTGATTACATCTCACTCCTGAGTTTCTTAGGTCTAGCGAACGACTCGTAATGCCAATTTCCCCATTCCATTTGCATGCATGGAAAGGCCCTATTTATACACTACAAAAATACGATGTGTAATACGGGTGGAAAGAGCTTTTTCAGACTCGGATGATGATTTGAGCACGAGTGAAAGTCGAAGGCGCCGTACCTCCCTTTTTCTCGCTTAGAAAAAGCCAATTTTTTCTCCTAGTTGCACAATGTACTATTACATTGTATTTTATTGTATTAATATTGTACTTCGAACCTGATTCTTAGTTCTACTCGAATCGTCATGTCACGCGCATTAATTGATTCGCAGGGCAACGACCACCCGGTAAATGACGGGTACTTCTTCTGCAACCCGTACAATTTCTCGTCGATAATACGGTTGGACCGGACGCACAGGGGTGGATGGAAATACCGGCAATTATCGCTACACGCTCAATTACAACTTCAATTACGTCGACGTTGACGTCGACGGGAATGATAGGTATTATGTAGCTACCCCTCCATTAATTCCGTCATCCTCCTTATCGACGCCTGATAAAGATTCGCCTCGTTTTCGCGTATATAGTATAGGGTCGATAGAGGATGGTAGAGAGAAATAAACGTGACTTAGGAGATAATTCAGAGAAGACGGTTTAGTTCGCTATGGAGTTTTTTATTTCTGAGGAAGTATAGTTTCGAGAAAATGACAGCGCGGCGCTTCTTTAAGTATTGGTTGAACTACTGCTACGCTGACATTACGCCGAGCGGAATTTCGATACGAAGACTGCGGGGTAATTTCAAGGTTTCAATTGGGGCAATAAGATATTAGAGTTAATAAAAGCTTAGGATAAAGTGTACTTGACAAGATTAGAAAGTTCCTATAGAATGATGTCGATAAAGAAAGTAAAGTACGTGTAGTAAGTAGAAACATCCGTGTATAGTAAGACACGGTAGTTAGATGAAAAATAATCCATAAGTTCTTCACTCAAAAATGATTGTAGAATTATATCATTAGCAAAAATGTTTTTCTTTTGAACTTGATTTTCACAGAAATATTACAATTTTCACGTGAAAATGAAAATAACATCTAACATCCACATATTTAAAACCTTAAATTCTTTTTTCCACTTTATTCATGAAATTCTTAAAACATATTTTTCTCAGCACTCGCAAGTTTTGCTTTACCCTTTGCACAGTCCTAGTAAGGCAAATTTATAAGTGCCTTGATAAAATAGTCTTTAACTGCCATTAGAGGAGTCTAATAAGGAAATTTTAAGTATGCTTTTTCTAAAGTCTACATAAAGTAATATATTTTATATACATTGAATTTAAAAAACGTCAAAATTATAAGTGAATATTAATTTATAATTACATTTTTATAAAAACCAGGAGTCAGTAATGCGCATTGCACTTTCTCACATTTATATTGAAGCGTCCTTTTTAAAGTAAATTCGAATTTCGCGAATTATACAGTTACGCGAAAATCAACCAAATAATAATAACCAAGCAACTCTTGGACTATTTCCTACACTGCGGAAACTATATCGTAACTCATACGATATATATTGTAACTCACGAAACATCATATCATAAACATTTACGTATCGATATCGTAATCATTCAACGTCAGATACATTAAAAATACAATTATAAATAGTTTAATTTCTCTTAATAGGCGAAATATTATATGCAGATCCCATGCTCATGATTCTACAACATTGGATCGATAGGAATTTGATCTACGATATATGAATCTAAAAATTTACGATATCATAATTTTACGATATGAAATTTACGATATGGTTTTCTCAGTGTATAATTTCTTACTATCCAAAGGCAACGCCTTGTTATCGTTTTACGCTGACGTAAAGAGGGGCTTTTCTTCTGGTATTAAATAACCAATTTATTCCCAAGAATCGATAGGATCATAAAAATCACGATCAGTTTGCATTATGCCCACAGCACGGAAAACTCGACTTCACCGTCTCGCGGTACTCTTATTCCGCGTAATTGCCTTGGCCCCCTCAATGTGCGGTAATCTCATTGAATGCGTCGATACATCGAGTGCGGGGGCGGCGAAGGCGGTTCTTGGACGCGGCGAGTAAGCGAATGGAGATTGCACTGCACGCGGGACGACCGCGATGACTCAAAGGACCTCGGCAGCACAAAAGGATCCTGCCGAGGTTTATAGGCGGCTCATATAACCTAAAAGCTTTTCCGCCGCGTACGGATCCTCTGCCAGGGCCAATATTGTTCGAGAGGGCTCGGGAAAGCACGGGAGATTCTATTTTCTCGGGCGTCCATTGTTTGGAATTGTTGGACGAGAACAATTTTTTGGCGAGGATCTGCACAGTGGTATTTGAGTATGAGCTGAGAGTCCCATTGACTTTTTATATTTTATTAAAGCGAAAAGGCAAACAGTGCATGCGAAAGTTATAGTTAGGCATTATAATAGCAGTTTTATCGTCGTAAATGTTTAAAATAAAATTAAAATTAGATTGCTGAATCCAATATTTAAGGGGATGCCTCAGACCTACTTTACCTGCCGGTAAATTATATCCCAAAATTTCGTTTTTCACTAAAAAAATGCGCATCAGAATCAAATTTATTTTTGATGTTCGCGTTTTTTTACTTAAAATACGTAAAGGAACACTTGAATTATTATCAGAATAAAAAATCAGCATAATCATGTTATTGCTAATTTTTTATTCTGATAATATTTCGAGTGTTCCGCTATGTATTTTACGTAAATAAAGCTACCCTGAAAAGAAAATTTAATTCTGATGCGTATTTTTTGAGAAAAACGAAATCTTCGAATATATTTTATCGACGGGTAAAGTAGTTCTAATGCATCCCATTAAGGGGAGAGTACACTCTACTCTCTAGTAGAATCCGATTATGACGAGTCCACTTATAACGAAAAGTTGGTTATTACGAGCAAATTGAGAATATTTGTTTGATTAATGGATAGTTTGCAAGAGGTATAAGCATTTTCAAGAAACAGGATACGGCTATTCATAAAATCATTTGCGCATTACTTTCGAATCCAACCTCGAGTAACCATCTTCTTAAAACCACCCGAGAGTCAGCCTGAACTGCTTATCTAATATAATTCTTAGCCAAACCACTCTTTCAAAACCATGAAGTAGACCATTACGTGCACCTTTTGTCAAAGCTATATATCTGTCAGAATATTGAACAATGTTTCTTCTACCACACATCAAATTGATAATATCATTATGAACATATTGGCAATATTCCCGGCACGTTTAGGCGTAAAAAGTTGCTCGTTCAAAAGTTAAGCCCCGATCCATAACAAACCAGCACTAAAAGCTTAACGATCAGCGCCGCTCGAGCGGTTCCGCGGCACCACAGTATACACGATGGCATTTAGCGCTTGACTTGAAGTTTCCAGAAAACGAGCCTCTCCGAGACTTTCAATTGCGACGAGCTAAGCTGCCAGTCCGGCCGTATAATACTCCGATGATGCTGCGTCCCTATGCGCGAGGTCGAAGTATTATTACATCGAGTGGCGTCTGGCTTCCGGCGTCACGATTCACCCGTTTACGGGCCATTTACGGCACTGCAGTGATGAAAGTCGATCCGCGGACGATGACGGCCCGGTACGGCTGAGGCATCAGCGTCGATCATCGTAAATACGACGAGACGTTCGTAGGTCGCTTGTTCGAGTACTATACGCCGTGCAAAGTATCATCGAACATAGTGTGATATAATTTCACATAGACAATGATAGGATCATTCTCTTTCGCTTAGTATTTTTTTATTAGCTTTTTATTATTCTTTTTATTTTTAGTCATTTATAGATATGAGAGGACGGTCATGATTAAGTATTATTAATCAATGCGATGTACTCTTAAAAATTGTTTTGAGTATAGTCAAAATAACGTATCAAAAATTTTAACCAGCTCTTAAAATTTGATTTTTGCAGCAAGGGGGGCAAAAAAGATTTTTTTTATATATTTTAAAAATATTTTTCAGCTTGTTTAAGAAGTTTTAGATTTTATCGTCTCCAAACAAAGATAAAATTCTAGAGCAGAAAATCACAACATTTGACCTTGTCAGGTACTATTTGTGGTAAAAGGATAAAAAGGATCATTTAAATAAGGGAAAAGCTGAATTTTTCAGAAGGGACATATTTTTTAATACTCATTTAAATTTGGCCATTTATAGAGCATTATTTATTATCATTTTTTATTGTTTTCAATTTTGGACTACGTAAGTATACTTGTACGAAACAAAGATGAAATTAAAACTCTTTCTGTCTTCTTTTATGCTTAAAGAGTTATAATTAGAAGCAGTTTTGCACTTAGTTTATTAATAAATGACCAAAAACTTTTTGAGTGGTAAACCGTGAAAATAATTCTTGGTCGTCCTGTTTTCAAATTAATTGGGGCGAAGCCCCTTAATTGAAGTGAATTAATTCGTAAATTATGGAGTTAGCTAAAATCGTATTCTTACGTTTTTAATTCGTAAAATATTGCAACAACTGTAGCGTAACATTTTAAATTGAAAAGATTAATACTTTTTCTATATGTGATAAAATATATTTCATTTTAAAGAGGATTAATTTTGATCCAGTTTTATTGAACTAATTATAATCCTTATACATATTTTTATATTTTTGTAATCATCGTTCAAAATATCTATTTAATACCACAAGAATTGTAAGGTGCTTATAACAACCCTATAACAGCAAAAATAACACAAAAACTTTAATTAAATAGAAAGAGTGAATCACTAAAAAATATCTGGAATAATGAGCCGAAGCTTTATCGTATCATACACCGAACTTATGTTCCACGCATTTGAGATGCATGTATTTGTACGCTTTTCGTATACCGTAGAGCGGGGTGATTTTAGGCCGGTGGGGCGACTTTAAGGCAAAAGAAAAAAAAATGATTTTATATCGTAAAAGGTCTTCTCCCGTTGATTTAATAAATAAATAAATAAATAAATATCCAGCACCGCAGAAAGTATGAATTTTGAAGCGACCAAAGGTTTTTAGATTTGAAGGTTAAATCCTTTAGATACAAAATGAACGAAAAAGAAAATTATTAAATATATCTAAAAGTGATTTTTAGATTTTTGAAAGTAAACAAAAATTTCAACAAATTTCCCCCTCGAAAACTTTCTTCTGTTAGAGCGCGAAAAGAGCTGCTATTCCGCCATTTTTTGTTTACGTATATAACTTTTTGATTGTTTATTTACTATCGGAGCATCTTGTTATACATAAACTGAGTTTGTAACTAACTTCCAAGAGCTCCAAAATAAAAATTTAGCTATGAGGTAAGAGTGGTGAAGAACTTAAAGTGGACATCTATCAGTTCTTATGGGAAAGTCGTGTAGTAAGTGTTTCAAAAAGTCAAGACTAGCCTAGCGGTGTCTTCCTTTATTATTTAACTACAGGTGCCGTACGTACGTTTTGATGTCGATATTTTGGGATTAGTAGGCCTAGACATTTTGAAGAAGCAACCGCCGTTTTTATCGGCGTGATTGCATTTTACCTTCCAATGTATTCGTATAACCATTTTACCAGCCAAGAAACATGAACGAAAGTTGCAATTTTTGCATAAAAAATAAACTCTACGTCAAAAACTGGCACATGCATCTCAAAAGTACGTAAAAAAGCTTCAATTTTATGTACCGTATGATTTTGTTTCGCTCATATTACGCTGACAAAAGTGGTTTCTTTACACGGATGCACTGCTAAGAAACCAGAGTTTTAATGCTTTCACGCGTAAACATGACACTATCTTATAATTAGAGGGCACTAGCAGCGGGGTCACCGTGCCTCTCAATATCTATTGTCACAATACACATACTGTAGGAGTTACGGCGCCCCAAAATAATGCACACAGCGAGATCTCGTGTAGGTGGCCACATTACCTGCATGTTCACATTAAACGTACACATCATATATAGAAATAAAAAGAAGTGGCTTAAAGTCGCCCTTCTAAGCGGGGTGACTTTGATCACCCTATTTTTCATACATTACTAAAAGGTACGCTTTTGAAATTTTATTCCTAGGATTTGAATATATACTGTAGCTGAAGACTAAACTTTTAGCACCTGTTTTAGAACTTAATTTTTGTCAGAAAGCAAGCCTGAGTAGTGTAAAGTTTCAAAGTGGTCTAAAGTCGCCTCACTTTACGGTACGTCGTAAAAAAAAGGAAGAGAAAATTGACTACCATAAAAGAGAGTAACTTTAATCCTGTCCTTTAAACGATTATAGGTAACGTACCAAAGACAGTCGAATTTTAAATGAAGCACTTGCAAAAGATTCTTTGTACCAACAAAGGGGGGATTCCGAGATGCGCATCGTGAATTTCGATGAGGCTTCGGAAGCTTTTTTCTGGTACGTATAAAAGATGATCTTTAATACCCGTACATTGATCTCATAAGCCCTTGTTCTTAATCCCTTTCGAACAGAATGACCCATATATGAGTTATGAATTGATGAAACTTATACAATGTTTTATGCAAATACAAAAAAAGTTTCTTTGAAATAATTTTTCGAGTAATTTAATGCATTATTTATGATATTATTTAAATAATAGACAAAATAATAATTTTCTAGAACTTTTCTACTCGTTTCTTAAAATGGCCGTAAAAATAGACTTATAACACATTAGCTGCCTCTAAAGTGTTATATAATCTGTTATACTTCAAATATCTGTAATTTTAGTAATAATTAAATGGTACAAATAGTTCTGACTCTACAAGATTTACCATGTAAAATGATCTAAAAAAATCTCTTATAAATAACTCAAGTTACGAAGTATTTTCTCAAGTATCACGCCTTTTTCCGGTTTAAAGAGTTTTTCGAATTACAGACGTACTAGTTAAAGAGGCTCCACTGCGTAAAACTCTTAAACTTGCTTTTTCAAACGTAAAACAGCTCGTACGAAAATAAAAGCTCTTCTAATAAGTCCCTTTAGCATTATAACTTACAAAGCCTAGACAATTCAGTGCTTTCGCAGCGACGCTATCAATACGATCAATAAAACTCATAGGCACTACTTAATTCTCTCACCGAGAACTCGAAAGACACGCATAAAATCTCTAAATTTGCACAGATACCTAATTACCAAAGCGATGGTCAAACGCACATTCGAGAAGAACCCGAGAATCTCACTCACCCGTTCGCTCGCAATTATCACGCGGCGTTTTGCCCGGACGTACACAGCGTCGATTACGCGCCGGTGCGGCTGACGAGGCGCGGCTATTATACTCGTCTCCGCCCCCCCCCCCCGCAAATCCGATTAATCGATGCTCTCTCGGCACGACTGCGCGAGCTCATTTGCACGAAAAATCGCGCGCGAGCACCGTGGGAGAGAGAGAGAGAGAGCGTGTGCTCGTGGCGGCATGCCGCGAACGTCGCGGCTTTACGAGGGGTTTGGAGTTGGCGCGCTGATGGACAGATGTGGGGGGGAGGACGAGCGCCCCCCGTGAGTTCCAGCGTCCCATTGACCTCGTTGAGAGCGGAGGGTGTTATCAGTGCTGTTATTGTTCGAGCAAGTGCTCGTCTTCTGGGAGTTTTTCATTTCATTTAGGAAGCGGGTGACGTGGAGAGCGTCGAGTTCGACGTTCGCGAGGAACATTGAGACTATAAGTGTTAGTAAAAATATGCTTACATAAATGAATGTGATGAACAAATATATTTTACACTTTTAGCAACATAAAATAGATTGAAAACTAAAAAAGAAACATTAGGAATACACAGAATTCACGTTTTAAGAAGAGATTTGAAAATTGTGAAGTAAATTATTGGTTTTCGAAGCTTATGTATATTGATGCCGGAAACGAAATTATCAAAAAAATGTATAATATGAGATTGTTACTTACATGCGGCTTTTGATCTATTAGACATTAGTTTCAATATAAAATGATTATTTGTTTGAGTGTAAAAAATTAGGAAATAAAATCCTGATTTTCGTTGTTCGTAATGATGTAATTCACAGGGTTTATCGCTGCACTTCTTATTTTCTGGTACTTTACACAAACTTTTTTCCATTCATTCGGTACAGAAATAATGACGTAATAAAAATTGTAGAGAAATCTTTAGAAAAAATTATTGCGTATAATTATTACTGATAGTCACAATAAATTGTACGGTACTGCACGGTTAAATTTACCCGATTTGAAAAAATTCCCCATTTATTTTCATACATTTTGGAGGTATTTAGCTGAAATAGAGCAGATCAAGACTTACAACTGATTGCACACAAAATACTTAGCTATTATAAATTCAGTTCAAACATTAATAAAATATAAATATTTTATTGCACATCTCTGTCTCTGTCTTCTGTGCATCGTAATGACGTTAGCCTACCTCTCTAACTTCGCGTTCTCGGCAGCTGTAATGTATGCCTATAACAAGGGGTAACCCTGCTGGCCTATCAGTTTCATTACAAGGACCCAAATGGCGATGGGCCAAAGGATCCACGGGCGCTGTACACCAGCGCCAAAGATCGCCTCGACCAGTAGAATAAATATAGGCACGACGCTCGTGTATTTAACTGCCTTTATGTACACCCTCGGAAGCCAAGAGAAGATATCTACATTTCGTGGTTGAAATAATGAGTGGAGTGATCTAGTTGTTAAATTTGGGGTAATTACATGAATAGTGCTTTAAATACAACTGACAATACACTATTTTACATAAATTTTAGAATTTAAATAATGCATATGGTAAATGGGCTTTATAATTTAATATTCGCGACTTTTAAAGCTCTTTTCTGCTTCGTTTATGTTTTCAATCAATATTTAATTATATTGTGCGTTGTTTAGTCAGGCAGCAATAACGAGATTACGAGAACAGAGATTATATCAATTTTTAGTGCTTGAACACTGTACTATATTTCATGTCCTAATTACATGTTTTACACAATTTGTTTAATATCGGTTGAAAGGTATCGACTTGTCTTTTAGACTAAAATATAAAATTCAGGAAATCGTGTAGAATTTTTACAGGAAAAAAGTTGTGATTGAATATACTATTCCTATACAATATTATTTCCGTACTACTCATTTCTTTTTATAAAGATTTCTTACCAACTAAGGTTGACAGCGTCGCAATTAGCGTCGTATTATTTCTTCTTTAGAGAATTTTATCATTTTAAGTAAGTATTTTAAGTTTTTAATATAATATTCTGAGTTACGTGACGTAGACAATTTTAAGATTAAGATAATTAAATTTACAAATATATTAAAAATTTCTTTTCAATTAATTTTCATTAGTAAATTGACTTGGAACTGCCTAACAATAGCCTTATTTTTAGTCAACATTAAGTAGCTTTCGCTATATTAACAATTTATTATAATTAATGCTATGAATCAATTTTTCATGAAATTAATTCCATTAATTCCAAGTGAATATCACTCGACTTTCAAATTCAATCATAAACCTCCGCTTTGAAAATGCGTTTCAACACCTAGCCGTCAATCCTCGCGAGCGAACAAAAAAAAGATAATAAAACAAAGAACTTCACGTATCATTCATCGCAAATTCCAGCAGCTTATCGCTTTCGCGTGTCCTCTGTTATACAAACGCCACGCGGCGCTACATTCAAATGTTCGTCTCGCGCGGCCCTTAAAAATTCATCGCCGCGCCGGCTCGACGTGCGGGATAATTATCCGGTGCGCGCCGCGGCCATTGTATACACCGGGGTAGCGAGCAATTTTACATATGTATTCGATGCGTCGCTCGCCGGAAATAATGACGCGCGGTGCGCCACTCGTCGAAACCCCCGCGCGGAGCGAATGACGATTCGGGCGAGCGAAATTGAAAAAAAAAAAAAAAAGAGAGAAACCGTCTCTCGCGAGCAAGTGCCGCTGACGTTACGTATGCATGCGCTTGGTCCAGCGATGAAGAATGGCGCAAAATTATTATTCGCCGATCCGTTTTGTCACGGGGGCTCCTGACACACGAGTGTTGCTATCAATTGGTATTGCTTTTTGCCTCTCTGCGTGTATAATCGATTTCGCGCTAAAAATCTGTCGAAAGCTGGATTACACTTTGTGTGTTGTTCTTTTTTGTTTACTATTTTATGCTCAGCTCTGGCTTTTACTCTCGTTTCTTTTTATACGTTCATTTTGCTGTTTTATTCAGTGGGACGTACATCTGCGAATGCATATTACGAATGAAATCTCCTAAGTGGAAAGGAGGAATGAGTTTTCGTTTATTTTTTTTTTTTATATAAATGGGACACTTCTTTTATTCATTGATTTAAGAAATTTGTTTTATATCGTGTCATACGTAGGTTGAGTGCACCAGTCAATGAACTTCTAAGTTTAATTAATGAACGGGTACCGTGACATTTTTATTCGCTTAAATAAATGGTTTTTAAATGTTTAACTAGTTGAAAGATATACTATTTAATTATTTAAGTTTTTGTGATCAGGGGAAGCAAGTGTTATATCTTTAAATTATAAAAAAGTGTTTAATTTAATATTTCATTGAAAAGTATTCATTCACTGGGGAGTATTTAGATTGATTTAACCTTTAAATTTAGTCAACAAGCAGAAAAGAGCCCTTAATTCTGCTAGTTTTAATAACTCAATTAGTACAAAATATTTATTTATTGGCACCATGATAACATTAGAGACAGCGAAACTATTTATCTGAAAGAATATTTAAAAATGGCATCTGTTATGACTTGGCATAGTATATATATTTGTAAAATGAATAACCCTATTCTTATATTTACAAGTATAATAGTACATTATGCATCAAGGGAGTAAAGTGGGCAATGTACGCACTGTGTGACGTTGCCGACCGAGCGAAGCGAGGTCGGCATTTCACACAGTGCATGCTTGCCTACTTTACTCCAGAGGTGCGTATACTACTTTTCACCACACCCCCGTAAAGAAATGACTGTACGCATCTCAGCAGGCCGTACAGTACCCCATGCTCTGCCTAGAAGTAAAGTGACTTGTGTACGCGCGACGCGCTGTTTTACCGCTCGAGACGCAGTCGAGAGCGGAAAAAGGCGCATCGCGCATGCGCAAGTCACTTTATTCCCTAGGCAGTCCATGCGGTACTGTACGGCCTGCTGAGAGGGCGTACAGTCAGCACTTTACGCGCAGTGTGGTGAAAAAGTATTTTTACACGTAAATTGTATTGTATGAATATTTGTACAATGTTATAGAATATATCAGACAACATTCTAATATAGGCTATCGAGTAACGTTCCATGTTGAAATAAACAAATGAGTAGCATTGCGAAGCAATTTCGGCTGTTTTAAATAATTTCACGCTAGTCTTGTTTGAATCGCCATTCTGTAAACACGTCACAGATTGGCCGTTTAATTTCTTTTTCGCGAAATATAATAAAATAAACTTAAAAGTGAATTACAGTCCGTTACTTATTTTTCTCCTGCCATAATAATCTGCTTGGTGCAGATACAGTAACAATTTTATACTAATAGAGTCATTTCACGAGTTTAAAAGCATCTTTCCTTCGTACCTGGCTACGCCGGCGCTCGGGAGCCTCTACGGAGAAACAAGATACTTTTTCTTCTATGTGATAGAAAGCTACTCTATATAGCTTTCCTCCGTGCAGCCTCGCGCATCTTTCTTTTTGCCGCGGTGGCTACATGCGGCTCATCCTTCTCGATTCTTGCGCGTTTTTGAGGCTCTTTGCCTGGCTTCTGTGGAGCCAAACATTTCTCGCTCTTTTTTCATGACTCGTAATATTGGGGATTATATAACGATAAGAAACGACCAATTTCGTTAAGATTTACTTTCATATGATGAACCATGCCATATACGGACACGTTTTTGAATTCTTGATTCCTTTATCTGATTCAATATTGGAAGGACAATATGTACATCTGTAATAATTCTATCCTTGAACTAGAGTAGGAAGTTAACTCAACGTGGAACCACAGTTGATCAAACAAGTCCCTGCTCCCGAATTCACACCTTCTTGCTCATGTGAAAAAGCTTACCTGAACAAATAATTTATTAAAAGAAATGTAGTTTGGAAAGTACATGAGTACAGTTCAAAAGAATAATTCAAAGCCTCGGTGGCCACTCAAAATCTACCTCCTGATTCAAAAACCCGCGGTAAGTGGTTAAAAAGGCTTACATTTAATAATGCAGATTAGCGAATTAGGGAGCTATAAAGATGGCGTAGAGTGGTCTAAATCACGGCAAAATCACATATAATATACATATTTAATGTATAAAAACTTGCATCAATTTAAATTACGTCAAAATATTCTTACAGTGTATATAATGGATAATGTCTTTTTACGGTATTTAACTTAGGCTGCCCCCCTGAAAATCTTATAAACTTGACATATAACTGCAACGATTTTTCCATAAAATGTGCACGGTGAAATTTTTAAAAATAAGTTTTACATTTATAAAAGATTTTAACTTTTCTTGAATATTTGTTTAATTTAATGTTTTTGTGTAGAGCAAAGCTTTAATTAATGCTTTTTCAGTCTAATTATATTTTAGCTTTGGTTTTGAGATCCACAACCTTATAATATCTCGAGAATAAGATCCCATGAGAAAGAAAGAGTGGTAGACTTCGTTTTTAGGTATCAGAAATACTTAAAAGCTACATTCAATATTAGTTAAAAATTATTTTTGTTTATCTCTTTAACGTGTTCGTGTATTAGTAGTAGTAACATTTTGAAATCTATTTTGTTTGACTGCCCGCCTAATTTTTTACTTTCTAAGCTGAAAAGGCACTTAAATAATTGATCATACGTTACTGGCAAGGGAGTGCACACCCTGTTGGAGATGATATTTTATCAAACTTCAGGGGGTGGTTTCTGGTACCTAAAAATGAAGCCCAATATTTGTGGTTTTATCCAATGGGCATTTGTACGGTAGATACGGCGAATATATATCAGATATATATATCTGATTTTTAGCATTGCTCATATGAATAATGCTAATGTTTCTTGGCTCTATCTCAGATTTAAAGACAAATTGGATAAAACTATGTATTCTGTGCTTAATTTTTAGGTTCTAAAAGTCGATTCCCAAAGTTTCATCAAAATCCGAGACCCGGACTCCGTGGTCTCCCTTTATGAGTATACATGAAAAGTAAAATTATTAATATTTTAATTCAGCGTTTAAGAAAATGAAGTAGAAACCATGATTGACTAACACCAACGCAGGTCACAACTATACGGTTTCAATTACGATAAAGGGTTAAAGAGATTTCAATGTGTACTAAATTAGTGCACCTTATTATTCAGATTAACCCATATAATATAGTATTATTATTTTTTCTTAATTTTGTATTTCTATATCTAACGGGAGAAAGCAGATTAATAAACTTTGAGTTTGTATACTCTTATAAGAGTATAAAGTTTTGTTGTAATAACTTTATTATATGAATAATACATGGGGTATAAAATAGAAAGAACATCATGCATTTTTCAAAAATTAAATTAAAATTTTAAGACTGTATATATTACAACTGTTATTGTGACATCGTAGAAATAGTAAACTAAAAATGTATACTTCACTGTTTAATCTCATTCTCTTTTATGGACTATAGAATTACGTAGTTATGTAGACTTTTCTCGTAGACACGAAATCCTGGAAATCTCGAAGGAAGATTCAGGACAAGGCGGCACGCGAACCACCTATTTCTCTCGTGTCTTCCGCTAATTGGACCTGGAAAACTTCTCAATAGCCAAAACACTAACTATCCTCAGACACGTTCGTCCATTACTTCTTTTCTTACGGTTCACCAAAGAATAGAGAGCCTCGCATTGTTTCGGCTTCGCTTTGAGAATAACATCTGTATTACTGCGTTATACGTAATGGACATTACTACGGATTATCCGTTCTTTATGAACTTTCAGCTACGATTTTAATTTTCTAATTAATTTATATTTTCAGCTAGAAAAGAAATGTAAGAAAATAGTATTCTTCTTAATACTTGAACGCAGAAAAAACATAAATTTATGAAAATGATAAATTTATTTATGATACCAATAATAGTAAAGTACCTCCTCTCATAAAAAAAGACCAACTTCACTTTACAAATTCGAACGTAATAATAATAATGTAACGGAACCCACCTTTATGCCTTTCCTTATAAAAATTCGTCATAAAAGAATAACAGCACATAATATCGACAAGCAATACACTTGCAGCAGGCCGCAAAAGTCGTCCCTCCTACCATTCTCTGTCTCCATCCTTTCCTCCTCTCTCTCTCTCTCTCAGCACGTGCGTACATAAAACCACAGTTCCGACAACGTTCGATACGTCCTCGCGATCCCAGGCAGCTTGTCCATCGAATGTTACACAAGCCAATCGCAAGGCGACTGCTCGTCTCTCTCGCTCTCCTCCTCTCCTTGTGTAATCCACGACAGATCTCTCAGCGATATTAACAGGGATGAAAAAGAGCGAGCAAAGTTCTCATCTCTCGAGGCAGAAGCCAAGCAGCCGCCCGCGAGAAGGATGAGCCGCCGCCGCCGCGGCAAAAAAGGAAAGAGAGACTGCGAAGAGTACAGTACGGGCTGCACCATACAGCGGAAAAAGTATCTTGTTTCTTCGTAGAAGCCATCGGAGGAAAGGAAGGAAGGAAGGAAGGAAGGGAGGGCGCGGGGGAAAGGAAACTTTTCAATCAAGACGCGCGCAAGAGCCGGAAGAAACAGCGGCGCGCCAAGAGAGCCTCGAGCGTAGGAGTTGCTTCAAGGGACGTGTACTGTGCGCGCGAGAGCCTGGGGAGGAGGGGGATGAAAAGAAGGCATATACAAGCGTATGTATGACGCCAGCCTCGCGGAGCACGACGACGCGCGTAATGCGAGATTCGCGCAGAGAGAAGGAGATAGACAAGCTAGTGCAGATGCAGTAAACAAGAGCGAATTTGCTCTCTCTCTCTCTCTCTCTCTCTTTGTCTTTGTCTTTCTCTTTTTTCTCTACATGTATACATGGCTAGAACTTGAATAGAATTGAATTCACCGCCTTGCTGCTGCTGCTGCTGTCCCTCGTAGGAGTCTCTGCCTATCTCGTATTTTTTTCTCTTTTTCTTTAGCTTGTATCGACGTTTTATTTCTTGCTGATCCGCTTCCTCGAGGCTTTATTCATTCCTCTTACGAAGGGGGTATAAATGGATTTCCGACGTTCTCGATATTTTTCTTATGTTGGGGTTTTTTATGGATGGGCATTCCAAGATTATTGGAGGCGTATTTTGAAAATTTATATCCATGATGTGTATGCTGACAAATTATAGCACCCGGAAATGGATTTTGTTGTGACTTTGGAAGACATTTTTTAATATGTAGAAACGAAGGACATCACTTGTAGAGATTATTTTAATAGTGTCTAGTATTTAAGATATAAATTGTTTTATCCCAAATATGCCTTTTATTAGTCATAAATGGTATGTTTACTTTTAAGATGTAACATCACTGCCGTAATTTAAAATCCTAATGTTATAATACATGTACTTCTTTTTTTACAAAATAATGTTTAGCGAAGTTTCAAATGGGTTTCTCTCAAAATCACTTTTCTTAAATCGTCATGCAGGTGGTATTGCACTCTTCGTATAAGTATATTAGCAAGGTATACACCGTTATTTTATTACTTCAATAGAAAAGGAAATGCTCAAAAATGAAGAATTTTATCCAAATTTGCCACTGGCATACAAATTTCTTACTCCAGGTCCCGTAAGATAATATTTTCGCTGGAAGATCTTAAAAGTCAGTTCTCATCGTAATTGAAAATCGATAAAAATATGCTTTATGCCTTTATGCCTTTTATGACTGTTAAACCTTTCTACGAGTAACAAAATATTGGACTGATGAGATATTTATTAAGATAAGAAGCACGCTGTCTAATCATACAATCGTCGTAAGAATTCTCGCCGTAAAGTAGTGCTAAGTATATGTTTACACTTTCTTCATTCTAAAGAGTAATTTTCCTTAATTGAAAAGATAAAATTTACAGTGGAAATATTTATGTTATTGGTTTCAGCTCAAAGCCGATTAAATCATTGTTAAAAAATCTTTGAGATAATGTTTTGAAATACTATAACCGTCCTACGCAGTCGTTTATTTTCGTTATATGGATAAGATCGAATTTAAGTCTGCAAGAATATTTTCTGCAAACTTCCATAATCTTTTAAATTAAAGTTATACTTGCTTCAATTTGAGAGGTTGTATAGATATCCTAACGAAGTAAAGATTTAAATTTGTAATGCAAAATGTATACATAAATGACGTGTGTTTTGTACAAGTATACTCGGCTGTGTGCGCAAGGGGGTTAAACGTATTGCTAACTAGTGATTTTTATACAGATATAATTATTTTTCGGCAGTAGTTACAGGCCATACTAGTCGGGCACTCAATTTTTCTGAACTGTCTTAATAACTTTTTGCATTATTCGAGGGGAAAATTTTATTAAATTTGCTAAGATTTACGCATTTTGTGATAAAATAAATTTCAAACGTTTATCATTCAGGTCAGATTCCCTTCTGGTCATTTTTCTATATTTAAATTGAGATGTTTTTATAAAAATACTGTAGTAACTTACCTGCAATATACATAATGTCTATATATACACATATATATGCACGTGAATAAAAAGGATCCTTTATTCTAGAAAATTCATCTTATAATTTATAAACCTATAGCCTACAATTTTTCATCGTATAAGATCATTTTTGCATCGTAATGTACTATGTTCACGCCACCCTTTGTACTTCGCATCACATATTCGATATTGTTGACTCACTATACTCCTCGTAAATACATTTCTTCGACAACAATCTCATCCGAAAGATAAATTATTCAAAAAAGCATCCACATATCGACGTCTCTTACGAAGACTAGCATATTTCAGATTTCTCAAAAACACCTAGTTCTTTTCAGAGGCCTCTTATAAGCAAAACTAGCATATTTTAGATTTTCTGATATATACAACACTTTCTTTAAACCTCTATAAGAAAATTATAGTTGTCTAAAGTTTTGAAAATGACTAATTTTCGTAGAAGATTGCTAACAAGAACTAGTATTTCTTTAGAAATCTGAAATATGTTAGTCTTCGTAAGGGACGATGATATATTCATGACATCTATTGTAAAATAGGCTATTGGAAAATACAGATGATGCATACTTCTCGACAGTCGATACTAAACTTCCCTCCTAAAATCTCCCAGATTATTTAGTACGAACGATTGTTAAAAATCCTTTCTATCAGTGAAGATAATAATATCACATGAGAACTGAAAAAGAACGCACTCACACACGTACGCGCGCACCCATATTGTAACAACTTACCCCCGCGGCATAACTCTATTTTCTTGCAAGTGCCTTTTCCGTCGTTGTCTCTTATTCTTTCTACGTGCCCTCGCAGTCGTTCACCTTTTATCTCATCCCCTAGCCTGCAGCTCACCTTTTCATCTTCGCCCGGTACCTCGCTCTCGCGTTGAGCAGCAGCAATAGTAGCTGCAGCAGCAGCGATGCGGCGCGCGGGTTTATCTAGTTTTATCGTCTCAGGACCAAGTCATCCTCGTCGTAGTCGATGAGATCGCGGCGCTATTCGCCGGCTTAAGGAGGTTCGGGGGATTTTACAAAAAATCAGAGAATGTAATGAAACTCACACATATCATTGTTTAGAGAATCAAGAAGTTCCCTGAATTTTGTCATTATTTGTTACCGATGGTATATTTAAAATATTCGACTTAGAAGTTTGCTCGGTATACATGGGCTCTTATGGAACTCGGCTATTAAAACAGATTGACGTAGGGTACGAAGTGTGTAAAAAAACAGAGAATGAAATAAAAATCTATGCACTTTATCAAGTGACTCATTACGAAGCTGTGTGCAAAATTTGAACGCGTGTCACTGCATTTAATTCAGAGTATTGAATGAAAACGTAAACAAAAAGTCGAGCTTGTTGGCTGTGCGCGGTGGTGCGCGGGGAAAGAGGGGATACCCTCCTTTCACACCGCACCCACAGATACCCCCTGAACCTCCTTAATTGAGGACGGACCGCGGAAGGAAGCGACAGGCAGTGTTGTAGTCGCACTTTTTCACGTATACCGTTACGAACCCAGTTTCTGATCAATTAAGACTAGTTCATAATAAAAAATTTTACAACTTTTAGTAGACACTTTTGAGTGGTAAGTATAATTTTTTTGTAACAGTGCACGTGATTTACGTTAAAGATGGAAAAGTGTATGAATTAAGGACTTCTAAACATCTTAGCAGGTTCAGTGCTACATGATACAAATGTGTTCCTGCTCGAAGCAGGTATCACACGAGGAGGGCACATTATTGAATATAATTTCACTTTTTAACTTTTCTTTTTAAATGAAAAACAATAAACAAACGGCGGTGATGTGCTTACATTATACTACAGCTATTTTACAATATTAGAATTTACGGAAAAATTAGACTGAATTTTTTGACGATCTTAACTAAATCAAAATGATGTATACAAATTATTTTGATGTACACTTGTCTACTTATTACCGTTCAAACACCTTTTATTGGCACCGAGTACTGTGAGCCCCAATTATACAATATATGTTACTTCTGTCGGAAACAAAATATGTACCATTGATTGACGCAAATAGTTATCAATTATTTTTATCACCGAATAGTTGAATTTGATATATCTCGTTCGGTAATGAAAATCCTTATTCGTTAGCATCATGAAAATATGCAAATGGGTTGAATATTTAGAATTTTAATTAATTTTGTAGATGAGAACAAAATTTGGCCTATGCACTAACTGCACTAAACTTGTGAAAATAAGAAAATTTGTTTGTCAAATAATGTTTTTCAATGTAACAAAAAGATACGCGCAATTGTACGTATTATTAACTTTGTTGTCAAATAATTTGCCGTGTTCTTATGCGCAGTACAACATGGCGCGGTACACTCTATACTCCTCGATTTTTTCGTCTTTGTCGACACACTACACGTCAGCACGGCTATACAACAAGAAGCATTGTCGCTGTTCAATTCTTCAGTTGGCCGTCAAAGCGACTACAAGCGTCTTTCTCTTTTACGTGTCCTATTAAAAAGAAACAAAACAAAACAACAGCAGCGAGATATAGTACGTACGTAAATGTCGAAGTCAACGGTAATTGGTTGAAACTACATTTGTATACGCGCGGCTTCGATGTTTATGCTTGCAGCGTTTATTTCAAAAGCACCTTTAACCGCCGTTATACGTCATGGAGCTGGCTTTGTTCACGCTGCAGCTGCAGCCGCGGCGTTTAATATGCGGCTTGCGCGCGATAAAATTGTAACTCTTCGGGTGAGGCGCGCTGCGCGTAGCTCGGCCTGCAATACAGCTGTGACTAGTATATAAAGATACGAGAGAGCCGTCAGCCGGTGCGTCACGTAACGAATCAGTTACACGGGGCTTGGCACTTTGGCTATAAGTGATTGCAGCACGTGACGGGAACTCTTTCTTTCTTTTTTTTACCTCCCCCTCTCTCTCTTTCCCTCCAACTTTCTCATTCACAGAAATTGGAACACCATCAGTATCCAGCATCTAAGAACCTACTTAGATCTATCTACTAACATCTGTAACTCCTCCAGCACTTATGCCTTATATTTTGCGTTTTGGAAACTCTTGTAACATCAATACGCTAAAATGCTGGAAAGAATCGTATGTAATCAACTTTAAGATCATAATATTATGTAGTATTGACTGCTAAACTCGCAGCCAGCATCTATGTTTACTATCTTAGATTTGTTTGATTTAACTAAAGCGTTTAATCAAATACCCCATCACATATATAGCCATCTACAAACTTAGGTCATTAAAAATAGATAATAATTTCATGAAATGATTTATATCATATCTTGCTAACAGATGCCAGGCTGTTGTCGATGAAGGTCGCAGTATTTCCAATTGGAATGCTACTGTTGCTTGGGAACTTCAAGGATCTGTCCTGGGGTCTCTACTATTTGCCATCTTTATCGATGACCTTCCCCGGGTCTTTGAATATACTCAGTACACGATTTACGTATCTGACGTATAAATTTACACGTCACGAGCTTACAGATACCATTCGTCTGGTGTCTGCTGATGTGATTGCAGATTTTGAGTGCGCTAAGCCACTTTCGCGTCTTAGGTTAAAAATCTTGTGACACATACACCAAAATTGTCTGTCAAATCTGCTAGCAAGTCTTTAGAACTCTTATTATGTCGGTAATTACGTATAGGTGCAAAATTGTATGTATTTAATAAATGAGAATAAAAACAAGTTCACAGTATCTAAAAATAAAGATCTCTGAAAAATATATGGGGCATAATGAAGTACATAGTCTATACGCATCATTAAATATTAATAGGGTAATGAAAGTACGTATGTAAAGATGGACACGTGGATGAGATGGGTAATAAATGATCCACTACTTGAATTATGAGTGGAAAAACTAACGGAAGATGACCTCTTGGCAGACCTAGTTCTATGTGGAAAGATTATGTTAATTCAGACCTTGAAGAAATTGAAGAGACTGATACTTTCTGGATAGTTAGTACAAGAAAGAAATTCATGACGGGTATATGAGGCGATAAACTTTCGAGTTCCGTATGCCAGTTAAAAAAATAAAACAGTCGATATTGAAGGCACCTATTTCCACTCACCTAAATATCAACAAAAGTAACTATTTCTACTCACACATGTATGCTAATTTGTATTTCTAAGATTTTTTATCTTTTAATGAATAAATATATTTATAAATTAAGAAAGTCGTATTTTCATTATATGTTAAAAATATACTATTACAGTGACATTTATTATTAAAAAAATAAAAATATGTAGAATGTACAGGTATTTTCAGTTTTCTTTTTTCATAAAATCCACCCAAACATCGAGTTATAAGCTCGATCTCTACCATCGAAATATCTGGAAAGTTACTTAAGCCATCGCCGCCCATTTTTTCGTTATATTTCGCAATAGTTACAATACTACTTGATTTGATGTTACAACTTTTGTTTAATAGTTAAATTTACTCATAATTTTTAATAACATGAAGTTATCCTACAAAGTAGAAAATGGAAGTGAGTATAAATTGAGCCACTAACTTTAATTTATAATTATTATTATTGTGAAATATCATATGCTAAAGAAGCATGAAGTATGTACGAAGCGCGCGTATAAAATGTAATTTATACGTATGATTTATTGGATTGACAGCATGACGGCAGTTCCTCTTCGCGCGAATCTGCATGTGCGATTCGTTGGCTTCAGGCCCTTAGTTAGGGGCGACTTTGTGGTCGCCCTGAGACTATCATCGACCTCGTAGGAAGCTTGTCTCCGCAGTGAAGGTCACTTCAGCATGGGAAAGCCTAAAGATCGACTGACCTGTGGCTGTCAGGCTATAGAGATAGAAGCCGTAGGAGACATCGAGCCGCATGTTTATGCTCGTGTCTATGTTTTTCGTATTATTTGGAAGTGAGGCGCGCGCTCGGGTTACTTCTTACTTCTTCGGCAGTCGTCGGTAGGGTCATGTGCGTTGCAGCGTCGATTGCAGCCGCGGGCCGATCGACACGAGGGTGCCGCCGAGAGAGCGACTGGGAGAGTGACACTTCAGTTCACTCTAGCCCTCTGCCATAGTAACTTCACATTTGTTTAGATTACGCGATCGTTTTAGCTGGCTAATTAGAAGATTTTGTTTATATATTTTCATATTTTATATTGTAATTATTTCGGCAATATTTAGGTTGAATTATAAGACGTTTGTTTTAGTTTTTTAAGAGTTTTATTATTAATTGTTTGTGTTAATCTTATTTAATATAAACCTATCCTACTTCATCCCAGAATTGACACTCATTGTAAATATAAATGCTTCATATCCCATGGAATACTTTAATTTCCAGATGAATATAAATTCTAATGTAATTTCAAAATCAAATTCTGACTATAGCAGTGAGTTGGTGAAGGTGACAATGAATAACGAAGTGTGCATATATGCGTTTTGTATAAGCCAGCGGGTGACAAGGAGAAAAAAGATCCGTAGGGGAAGGGTGGGATGAGAGGTCGCATAACGGAGGGTGAATGGAAAAGGAATAATAACACGCGTTATTGTCCGCAATCTAATTCCGGCGTACGGATATCTTTCGAGTCTACATGAATGTATCATTACAAATATGTGAGCAGAACAAAATACTAAAAAAGGCTTGTTTTTCCAACCTTTTGGAAAATTCGATCGATCCTAAGTCACTCCCGGTGATTCGATGTAGAAAGGACCTGAAAAGACATTTGATCCACCAAAAAATTAAAAAAATCGAGTACTGAATTATTGATCCAGAATCACAAAAAGTTAAAAAATTATTAAAATTTTTCTTTCTACAAGAAAGGTTAATTTTGAATTAAGAATTCCGTATGAAATATAAGAAACAATTCATCTGATATGTCTCTGCAATAATTATAACTTAATACTAATATTTAGAAACAAATTATATATTTATATATAGAAACAAATTATATACTTATATATAGAAATAAATTATATACTTATATATAGAAACAAATTATATACTTAAATATAGAAACAAATTATATACTTATATATAGAAACAAATTATATACTTATATATAGAAACTAATTATATACTTATATATAGAAACAAATTATATACTTATATATAGAAACAAATTATATACTTATATATAGAAACAAATTATATACTTATATATAGAAGCAAATAATAGACTTATATATAGAAACAAATTATATACTTATATATATATAGAAACAAATTATATACTTATATATAGAAACAAATTATATACATATATATAGAAACAAATTATATACATATATATAGCGCAACTGAAATTAGTGAAATCTGCATTTTATTGTTGAACAATAATCTACTTAAAATAATAAACTCAAGGTGAGTTCAGATAAATATAAAAAGGATTGGGATGAGTGAGTGAATGGTTGAGTAAATAAGAAACACAATTAATTTCGCGATAAAAAAAGCACTTGCTTCGGCGTAAAAAACCGCACGGCTTGGCGGGAAAAGCCGAAGCAAGGGTAAAGATTTATTAAGAAAATGAAGCTACAAACAATTACAATAGACGCGGGAAATAAGAATTTAATGCTAACGCTTTAGCCTAGACTCTTAACATTAACGCCGCAGAGAGCTCTCTTACCTGGGCATGCAACCCGCGCAAAACCGCCGCACAAAGCTCGAACGACACCGCCTGGATGTCGCTGAGCCGAGAATGTAGTGAAACGCCGCCGCAGCTTCTCGCCGAGTCCTGGTAGGCTGGCAAGCCGGGCGAGGGGAGCGCAAAATGGTCCACGACCGGCACCGGGCGCGCCCCGACGTCTCGGGGAGCCAGACGCCTCGATGCCGGGCAACAAGGGTGTTGCCGCGATGCGCTCGCCCTGGACGGGTCACGCCAACACGTGGACACCGTCCCCACAGTTTTCCCTAACACGAGGCACACACAAGATACACACACACACACACGCGCGCGCGAATTCTCACGCACGCTCGCACGAATTCGGTTACAATTTCACGATCGCAGGAAGGCTGAATATATTCGCTCTGAAAAGAACGGAAATATATCTCAGCCAATCGAACACGAAATCACGGCAATCAGGACGCAAAAGGCTGAAAATTAAACTATATATTGAGCAGGGCTGCTAAGCGCGCGAACAGCTTGGAGGTCCTGTCAAAAGTGAACAATTGCGAGAGCGCGCGCGAATCGAGACAGAACCGCGCGCGCTGACGGTCACGCAACGTCGCAATTGACCGCGCGAAATTCAAATCTAGAGAAATGTACCTATATGACTAAGACCTGTAAAAATGGCGTAAACATCCCGCCCGCCTTCGTCTAACGGACGAACGAAACACTCAGAGAATGACCCTAAACCTTCTTAACACCTTCCTCAATATGCAACGGACAAAGGCGAGAGATATGCCGACGGAAAGATGTGCTAGCAGTCTTTACTGTTGCCACACGAACGAGACCATCTGGACCTGGATGCACCTCAACGACTCGCCCTAAAGGCCACTTGGACGCAGGATAACGATCATCCTTGACAAGAACAAGCCTGCCTACACGAAAGTTCTCCGTTGGATCTCTCCACTTCTCCCGCTGCTGTAAATGGAGGAGATACTCCGACGACCACCGCTTCCAAAACTGATTGCGAATCCGCTGAAGCAACTGAAAGCGATCTAGCCGATTCTGAGACACGTCTGGAAAATCAGCATCTGGAAGTAACACCGAAGCACTCCCATTTAGAAAGTGAAAGGGCGTCAGCGCATGGAGGTCCTCGATGTCGGAATTCAACGCCCCTAGTGGTCGCGAGTTGAGACAAGCTTCTATTTCAACCAGGACCGTCGACAATTCCTCAAAGGAGAGAGTGTGTTCACCTACAACCCTCTTCAAGTGATGCTTCACCGACTTAACACCAGCTTCCCATAAACCCCCATAATGAGGAGCACTAGGAGGAATAAAGACCCAGTCGGTCCCGTCATTTGCGAGAACTGAAGCGACCTTTCGATGGAATTCCGACGCTCGCTGAAACATAGCCTGCAACTCATTATCAGCTCCATGGAAGTTAGTGGCGTTATCACTGTAGAGCTTTTGGCAAACACCTCGTCTGCCAACAAAACGACGGTACGCACTGATGAACGTTGCAGTTGTTAGATCACTAACCAGCTCCAAGTGAATTGCCCGTGTGGAGAAGCAAACAAATACGACGATATATCCCTTGTATGATTTCTGCCCACGACCCTTCGTTGTACGAACCTGAATAGGACCCGCGTAATCTAAACCTGAAATAGCAAACGGCCTACCTACATTCACGCGATCGGCAGGAAGATCTCCCATCAACTGCTGAGTAGATTGGGGCTTGACACGCTGACAAGTTACGCACTTGTGAATTGTGGATTTCACTAATCTATTTCTACCTAAAATCCAAACCTGCTGCATCAAAACGCTAGACGTTAGAATAGGACCCCCGTGCAGACAAAGTCGATGCGCAGATAGCACGAATAAAAGACTGAGAGCTGAATCCTGGGCTAGAATCGGAGGGTGTTTTCGATTAAAGGAGAGATCAGAATGTGACAGTCGGCCTCCTACACGTAAAATATTATCCTTACATACAAATGGATTTAACTTGCTGAGCCGACTGCGACTCTGTAATCTCCTTCCTGCCTTCAGCGTCCCAATCTCGGCTGCAAAGCTGCTCGCCTGTGCTAAACGAATAACTACGCAGCGAGCTTCAGCTAACTCTGACGAAGTAAGAAACGGAGGAAGAAGCTCCTGACCTTTCTTATGTCTACGATAATTGATAAATGGACGCTTAGCAAATGCAACAACGCGGATTAAACGTGACAAGGAAGAGAATCTAGTCAACAGCTCCGATTCTGAGGACGACTTCTGCGCGTGGAGAACTCGCTGACTTTCTGCTGGCTGCGGCCACTGCTCTGGAGCTTGCGAAAGCCAGCCAGGCCCGCGCCACCAAAGGTTACTCCGTGACAATTCCGCTGGCTCAGAGTTTGATCCAACTCGTGCATCGACGCATAATGCAATACTTGCATTGGTTCGCGAGGTGTGGACGACTCCGCCCGCCGTGAAGCCTCCACCTGCACAGCACCTGAAACGATCCAACCGAAAGCTGTATTTTGAGCGACGAGCTGCGAGCGAGGGAATCGTCTCAAGCCTGATCGAAGCAACTGCCCGTACACGTCGGCCCCTAGGATAATATCTACCTTATTCGAGACGAGGAATTCTGGATCCGCAAGAGTAAACCCTACAAACTGCTTGAGATCGAGATCGCTGATGCTTTCGATTGGAACCTGCGACGTAAGACGAGGGAGAATGAGCGCTTCTGCCCTGAGCTCGAAGTTCGACTCGAATCTGGACCTCAGAACGAGTTGCGTCATCGAGCGCGCAGTGCCCGCTGCACTGGCGCCAATCCCTGTCAGCGGCACACAAGTGCGCTCCTTCTGGAGCCCTAACAGCTGTGCAATCGACTCCGACACGAACGAAGCTTCCGATCCCTGATCTAAAAGTGCTCGTACGTAGGTGCTAGCACCTCTCGGTCCTATAACCTGCACTCGCGCTGTAGCTAAAATAATCCTTTCCTTGGTAACCGAAATGCTAGCTGCATGCATACTCACTAAAGGAGGCCTCGAGCCCGACCCATCTGCTTGAGAATCACCGGGATCTTGCTGCGCAGCCTGCGAGTTTCCCTGGTGTTTGATGTGCAAGAGCGTGTGATGCTTGCCCTGGCAGATTGAACAACGTCCCGAAGTGTTACAAGCATTAACCCTATGCGATCCGAAGCAGTTAAAACAAAGCTGTAAACGTCTAATGGTCGCAAACCGCTCGTGAGGACTTTTATCCTTCAGCTTGAAACATCGAGCGAGAGAGTGCGAACCGGAGCAAAGAGAGCACTTTGTAATCCCAGACGATCGAGAGGAACTAGCATGAAAAACCTTTCGAGCCTGCGGCCCCGATGTTGGCGTAGAAGCCGGCCTTTTCTCCGCCTTGCGCTCAGCAGTCACCATGCTAAGAGCCTGAGCTCTTGTCTCCAAGAACCTAACGAGATCTGAAAACTTAGGAAGCGACCTATCAGCAACAGGTGCCGTCAAATTCTCGACTGAATCGAATTTTTGCTCCTTTGCGCTCAGCTTTGCTTCCCACAGCTTCCTCGACTCCGAATCTAAGCGATCGGACAACAAAAATACGAGCCAGACATCCCAGTGCTCTACAGGAAGCTTCAAATTCCCTAACGCCCGAATAATTCGCTGCGCCTCATCAACGAAAGTGCGAAGCTCAGAAGCTGACTCCCTTTTTAAATGCGGAATTTCCATGAAGGAAGTCAAAAGTTTATTAATAATCAAGCGAGGATTATTATAACGGTCATTCAAAGCCTGCCACGTACTGGCATAGTTTGCGCTGGTGGTCGTTACATCCTTGATGAGTTCAGCAGCCCCATCCTTCAGGCAAAGCTTAAGATACTGCAACTTTGTAGCATCAGACAAGTTAGGGAGATCATGAACGAGCGTAGTAAAAAGATCGCAGAAACTAGCCCAATCCTCGTATTTACCTGTAAACGTAGGTAGAGGAATTCGAGGCAACTTAGCTGCACGAGCGCCAGAGCCACGGTCTGAGCCCGCCTCCGATAAACTGGTATCGCCATCAGGCTTATCAAAAAACGTAAACAACGTCAGAAACTCGTCAAGGGCATTCTCAAAATTACCCTGTATACGACCAAACCAGTTATCGGCAACGTAAGCATCTGTCTCTGCGTCTTCCCTAACGATAATCTCAGAGTGCGTCTTCCGAATCTCTGCCCAAATACCTCTCACCGCGTCAAGTCGCGCCTGCACTATATTTTTATTGAGAGACTCACGCGGCTTAGCTGCCAAACGCGCGCGTGTACTCTCAATCTCGGCCTCGCGCGACGTCTGCAACGCAGTCAACTTTTTCAAAGCTACAGGAGCCATGACGCAAACTCGGTAGAATCGACGAACGTACCTATGAGTTTCTAGAAGCACAAAATATTATATCCTAAATGAACGCTGCTAAACGCCGCACGCACGACTCGCACGCAACGAGAGCAAGGCTGTAAACATACACATTCGGCGCGGCGCCTCGATTCCGAGAAAATACGGCCGGCCGAAACGTAAACAACAGCGCGCGGCGCAACAATGCGTTCACACTGTAACGTATCAAGCGACTACTTGGAATTCAAACAAGGCAATGTAATATCGGAAAAAACAAAAGGACCGTTACAGTGTTCACGCGTTTGTTAATGTATTTCTTAGGCTACGCTTAACCCACGAATTACATTAGCAAAACACGAAAATGCGCAATCGCGAATACACAACGCACAAAAAACCAATCACTCACTCCTCACCCGGGGCACCATGAACAATAATCTACTTAAAATAATAAACTCAAGGTGAGTTCAGATAAATATAAAAAGGATTGGGATGAGTGAGTGAATGGTTGAGTAAATAAGAAACACAATTAATTTCGCGATAAAAAAAGCACTTGCTTCGGCGTAAAAAACCGCACGGCTTGGCGGGAAAAGCCGAAGCAAGGGTAAAGATTTATTAAGAAAATGAAGCTACAAACAATTACAATAGACGCGGGAAATAAGAATTTAATGCTAACGCTTTAGCCTAGACTCTTAACATTAACGCCGCAGAGAGCTCTCTTACCTGGGCATGCAACCCGCGCAAAACCGCCGCACAAAGCTCGAACGACACCGCCTGGATGTCGCTGAGCCGAGAATGTAGTGAAACGCCGCCGCAGCTTCTCGCCGAGTCCTGGTAGGCTGGCAAGCCGGGCGAGGGGAGCGCAAAATGGTCCACGACCGGCACCGGGCGCGCCCCGACGTCTCGGGGAGCCAGACGCCTCGATGCCGGGCAACAAGGGTGTTGCCGCGATGCGCTCGCCCTGGACGGGTCACGCCAACACGTGGACACCGTCCCCACAGTTTTCCCTAACACGAGGCACACACAAGATACACACACACACACACGCGCGCGCGAATTCTCACGCACGCTCGCACGAATTCGGTTACAATTTCACGATCGCAGGAAGGCTGAATATATTCGCTCTGAAAAGAACGGAAATATATCTCAGCCAATCGAACACGAAATCACGGCAATCAGGACGCAAAAGGCTGAAAATTAAACTATATATTGAGCAGGGCTGCTAAGCGCGCGAACAGCTTGGAGGTCCTGTCAAAAGTGAACAATTGCGAGAGCGCGCGCGAATCGAGACAGAACCGCGCGCGCTGACGGTCACGCAACGTCGCAATTGACCGCGCGAAATTCAAATCTAGAGAAATGTACCTATATGACTAAGACCTGTAAAAATGGCGTAAACAATTGTTGATTTTTAAAATGCGATATGAAGAGTTACTGGTGCTTATTAGGTGATGTAGCTTATAATTTTGCCAAATATCTTCTATGAGAATGAAAAAGAAAATAGTCTAAATTCCAATTAACAAGATATTTCTTGCATTGTTGAACAAAGGAATGGAAAAAATTTTAATTAGTGCGAAACTTCGAATTATCGAGTTTCCCATTCAGTCATGACTTTTCAATTCATGGCATTTTGTATTAACAATTCTATATATTAAAATACGCTTTAACTAGAATTTAGGAGTAAATTTCATACTCATGCAATTTATACTCCCGTTTGGTTTAGTATACCCTTATTAAACGCGAGTTTCGTAAGCTTAAAGAAAAAGATAACTTTGGCCGTTTCTCGTACGTAAGTCACTTCGTTCGTTTTGTCTTCATGTATTCAGACAATAAAACATATTTTGAACTTGATCGTACATTTTTATGAAAATATAAAACAATTAAGTTTAAATAAAAATAAAAATAGAAATGGATTTACAATTTACAATCTTTTTTTTTACCTGTAATAACTTAACAACTTTCAAACATTCTTTCTATTTTATAAAGCTGTATCAGATTATTAATACATTTTTAAAATAAAGCTAACATTTTAATAGCTTAATTTAGTTAAGATTAATCAAACATAATCGTTTAAAGCTGCTAAATTAAATTTTATTTATGCTTTGAAAGAGAAATGAGGGTGAAAGAGTTAATACCCTTCAAAAAGAACATAATTGTCTCGAATGGGTTATTTAAACATTGCTTAAGATATACTTCTTCCCCGTCGAGTCGGGAAATAAGTGCTACATTAATTCCCTGCCCCCATTCTAGACCCCCAGCGCTACATATATGTACCACAAACAGCGCGTGGCGCCGGGATCTAGAGTGAGGTTGCGGAGTAAATATGTAGCACTTGTTTCCTTCTTCGGCGGTGAACGAGTACGAACTTTACGGCGTGTATGTTAAAAAATCGTATATCACACGCGTGAATAAAGTGAGCCAGCGATTGTCAGCGTGTGTGGCGCCCTCGCAGGCATTTACTGACTTACTTTATTCCTTAGGTGCATAATATACTATTACATATTATCAATTTTAAGTTAACGAAACTCGACTTTAATAGATACTTATAACGAAGTGGTTTAAAACATATACATTATATTTAGATGCATGTTTTGCATAAATTTGTCATGTCAAAGTCCGAGAATCAATTAAAACGTATCTACCCCATCCACCATTTGATTCGAATAGTAATACGCTCTCTCTCTCTCTCTCCCTTCTACCTGCCACATGAAATGTTGTAGGTACGAGTAAAGCGAAATTCATTTGAATGGGGTGAAAAAGCGATGAATAGCAGCCGTATGAAGTTACTCGCTTTCTCACGAGTGAACGACCGCGGTGAAGAAATTTTCATATTACCTAACGTCAAACGCCACGATCTGACGCATTATTCAGGTTTCCTTGGCTTGATATTTCCGCGGCGACATGCATGAGCAGCCATACCATCGAAAGCTGCCTTTTCCCGCTCTCCCTTCCTCCCTCGCTCACTCCCTCTTTTCTCCCGTTCGTCGTTTCGAATAATTCTTCCCTCTACACCGTGCGTTAGCGAAACGGCACTTTAATGCAACGACGACGACGCGACGTCGATTTCGCGGGCGCGCAAAATTGTGGTCTGCCCGGTATCGGTGGTTTCGATTACAGAAAGTAGCTTGCGTGCTGATGGAAAGTGCCTGTGCCGCTGCGGGAAGCGAGGGCGAAACCAGAGGCGAAAAATAAAACGAGAGAGGAATGGAGTATTTTTTGCGCGTCGCTCGTTGCGTGTATTTTGAGGGGGAGGAAAAGCGAGATTCGACTGTGTGGATGTGAGTTAAAGTGTACATTCGCGAGGACGAACTTTTTCAACACTGAATATTCATACGGAAGAGAGTTTTTTGTTGTCCTATGGATGAAGTGCATTTATTTATTCAGTAGCTGCTTTTGACGACCTTTGGGAAAAGATTGTAATTGTGACGGCGTGAGTATCTGTATTGTATACCTTATGGTAGAGATTGATATTTTAAATTTTTATTTTTGACTTTTATGTTTATGGTCTAGCATGTCGTTAAAGCGGAGAGTTAAAATGAAGTTACAGCTGTGCCTTTTATTAATCTAGCAGCTTTAAAAGTAGCTGGTTCTGCAGCACAGTCTTGAGATATTCACAATATTTTGAGATTCAAACAATTACTTATTGTTCTAACGATATGTAATTGAAATTATAACAAAATATTCTTCATTTTTGAGAATTTTTCAAATAAAAAACAAATGATGAAGTTTGTTTCATTTATTTATATATAATAGCGGTAAAAAATAAACTATTAACTAAATTATTTTTAACCTAAATAATGAAATAGTTAATATTATTTATTGAATAGTTAAATCGTTGAAAATAATAAAAAATAACCAGGAAGCCACCGTAATTTACAAATTAACATTTATTTTTTGTTCCCCTTTGGCAAACATTTGGGTGTGACTTTGAAACGTTTATTTCACATACTTTACTAGTTGCTCTCATTCCTTTTCCTTTCCTTCCCCTCTGCCTTCTCCTCCTCTTTTTCCGCAAGTCCTCGGACTGATGAGTGCTGGCTGCTGCGGTGTTAGCGGTATAACACCGTATTTTTTTTGCACCGCACGTCGCACAAAGTGCGCGGCGACGTTGAAATTTTCATGAGGTTCAAAGGACTTTGAGGCTTTGACCGCAAGAGCAAAACACTCAATGCCACTGGAGTAAAAAGGTCACTTTGCATTTGTAATTCAATGGCACTGCGCCCGCTGCTGCTGCTACCGCAGCTATTTTACATGTATACGCTTTATGTATTAGTGGACTTAATTTAATAGAACAAAAAAGGGAAAGAAGTGGTAGTGAGGGAAAATGGAGCAAGTAATAGTGCGATGTAATGACTGCATAGAACGAAGAGAAAAGGTGCTAATTTAGAAAAATAGAGAGAGGAAGTTTGAGAATTAAGTGGAATCGACTCGTTTTGGTCAGACATAATATTTATTTCATATCAAACGCACATTGCCGAAATCATATTAAACATAATAGTAAATAATTGGCACTTCATCATAATAATAAAATTTTAATAGAATCCTCTTTCAATTGTTATCTTAAAACATTGAAAACTAATGTCAATTTAGTAGATTACTTTTTAGAAGCGCTCTAAAGCATTAATCCTTTGAAAAGTACAAATTATGATGAAGAATATTGATCGAAAAATAATTTAAAATAAACTGTTAATAAATAGAAGAAAAAGAAAGGTATAAGGTTTAGATAAATAATTAATTATTTTCACTACATAACGATCGAATAATGTAAACCACATAATGATACAATATACATATATCATTAGGCATATAAAAAGTATACTATCGAAAGCCTATCTCTAACATTTACAGTATATTGAACAAGAAAGTGTACGTTTTTCTCTCAAAGGTTCTATCTAAAGTTTGTTTTCTCCTTTTCATCTGAAAGTTCATCCGAAACTGTAGAGCGTACTTACGTTAAATTAATTTATGAATTAATAAATTAATATTTAGTCCAGTCGCTCTTGTTATGGAACATCACCTGACATCTTTTGCTGACTCTTTTAAATATGCGTCTTCCTGTGAGCTAATTGTTCTTTATAAAACCCGAAATATTTTCAAGCAGTACGGACATGACTGCGATGTTTGGGGTCGTTCTGTTCAAATGATACCCAGTCTTTATTTCCGACGCTAAACCATTTCTGTACGGATTTCAACAAACCGCGCTGATATATACAAAGCCGCGCTGGTTGAGGCATCCCCAGACGTGGATTTTTACTGGATGCTTATCTATGCGTTGCATTGAATGCTTACCATATGGAGTCCATGTACGCATCAAGTCGAGGGAACCCATGCCCACACTGACATTTCATCACAAAATACGACGTTAGATCATTCACGATCTAAATTTTCTACAGCCCATTTCCTGCGTTTTTGCGATTTTCCGCATGAACTTCACAAAGAAGGGGTTTCGACATCATAGTACGATACCGTAGCTGCACCTCATCCATACGTCGTCTGTTTGTATTGACACTCACGCGAATACCCCATTTGTCTAACTTTAATTGAGTTTTACGCAAACCGAAACTGGGAGTATAATAGCGTTAATTATAAAATAAAGTATGAAAGCTTGAATAGTGCGATAAAGGTTTTATCCTCTGTCGTCCGAATGGTACGCGTTTTTTCGCGACTTGGTAAGTCATCCACAGTTTTTTTCTCCCGATATCTATCTACCCAGTTCTTTGCGATCTGCTTCGACTTTTGATGCGTGCGTGCGAAAGAGAACCGCTACAAAAAGTTATATATGCGCGGAACTTATTTTTATAAGCACGCGTTCCCCGGACGGTTCGAGCGACTCTGAGATGATCTTCTGTTTTCGCTGTAGTGCTTCAGGTGTACTTTCGGACAAAATAAAAGAAAATAGACTTTCAATGAAATTTTTTCGATAAATCATGTACACTTTTTTGTAAAACAGACTGTACAATAATTTGATTTTAATTAATAAATATTTTAAATTTATATAGAAGATTGATAACGATTACAGCAAAATAATATAATAGGCATAACATCAGTGATAATTTTAGTAATTGAAAAAAAAAATTGATGTTGTTTTTAAAGTATATAATACAAAATATTAAACTGTTTTGTCTAATATAACATATCAAATTCGTCGTATTCTTTACATTGTTTAATTCAAACTCTTCTTGAATTTAATTAGAACTTTTTTCCTGAAATTGTAAGAGAATTACCAAATATGTCGTTACAGAACCTATAATCTGAAGAGAAACATGTTATTATTATGATATAATCATATAATTATTCTAAATACTTATTTTCCATGTACGTACCGACATCAATAAAGAAGTATCCAATAAAAAAAGACCAAATACAGTAAACTGTATATTTTGATGTAGCAAATAAATTGAAAAGTTAGTTAACTAAGAATAAAAAAGACAAAAATGATACTTTAAATGGTTTATTGATTTTTATAAAAAATATATAAATTTACCTTCGTTACAATTTCTGGATTTTGTAAATTTGTCAACCATTTGCTTACAATTTTACCTGTTCTCTTACTCTGTTAAAGAGCAATAAGCAATATTGAGATAATAATTACTTAGATTATAAAACTAATAATTAAAAATTGGTACATTACCTCTGCAACCACGTTACTAACAGTTTTTGACAGCATTATTAATAAAATGGCATTTTGAAATATTTGCATAAGACAATGAATGTACTGCACGGCTGTCAATCTAATATCTGCGGTTATAATGGGCTTCAAAATGTAATAAGCATAAAGAATTATAGAAAAGTATATGTACGAAGTACATAGAAGCATAGGTACAGCGTAGAAATCTGACAAATCCTCCGATAATTCGCACAGAGATAAATGCAAGTCGTGCAAACATGCAATTTGTTTCGCTTTTAATTGCGTAATGCCTAAAACGTCGCTAATATGAGCAAAGTGAATTTGGTTGGAGCTAAAAGTATTTACCAGGGTGTGAAGAAAGTTGGCGTTCATAACTTTAAAAAATTGTTCCAGCAATTTTAAAACGATGCTGTACTGCATTATTATGAATTTGATTATTAGTTCACACATGTATATAGCAAGAAAGTATAATGCGATTCGATAATCATTTTGTATATTGATTGTGGCAAATAGAAAAAACCATGTTGCAAACTTGACCAGAAAAAATGTTATGGTTCCACTCCATGTCACTTTATTTTTATCGTATAGTTCTTTGTTTATTAATATCAGGTGTTCTTTGAGAGTTAAAATTTTGTTACCTATTCTGACAAAGTGTTCTTGCTGAACACATAATTTTATCAAAATGATGATAACAGTGAAACAAGCAATTGATATTTGAACAGTGTCGATCACTCTTTCCAACTTGGATCTATTAGCAAAGTTGTCGATTTCGTATGAAGTTCGAATACCGAAGTAATTCAATATTATTACTGTGCAAATTAATGTCGCATTATAGAGTAAACTAGACAGAGAACGTGTGAACACTGACTTTTGTTTTTCGTAATTTTTATTTGATTGAGGGTGAAACTGAATCGTTAAAAGTCCAAGTACTTTAAACAAATAATATATACATTTTGCTAATAAAGTTTTGTGTATTGCTAAGTTTTTTAACTGCATTTTACTGATTATATTGCGATTTCTCGAAGACGATGCGTCGCAATGTTTTGTTCTTTTAGCGCACATATAATCACTTACTTATTGCAATACTGTAGATTCTGTTGTTAGATTCTAATCGAGTCTAGAAAAATTAATTAATTATCTAAACCATTTCACGATAATTGTCACTAATAACATCTATAGGGCTGCCAGTTTATTCTCGACTTTTGAAATTATCATAATGGCTACACCAGAATTTATCGGCTGCCATAATTACAAACTTCATTCTCATGATCAAAAAAAAATTATCGAACATTCTTCTAACAGTGTTAAATATGTTTCAATAATTTGTTAACCGAGGTTTTAATAATAAAATAAGGTTGCAATAATGAAGGTTCATGAAACCTTTTTGAGGCCATTCGGATAGTGACGATAGAGATCTGAACGACATGCTAGTCAAAACATTAACTTGCAGTAAGAAGTTTATTAGTAGACAAGTTTATTACAATATATAACATGAAATGCATATTTATCTTATATTTCTAAAAAGTTTATTATAAACATTGATTTGAGTTTTTTCTTTTTTGAGTACTTTTACGTTATTCAATAAATATCACTTTGAAATACCAGGCACCGCTATTTTCTTTATTGAGGGTACAAACACTTTGAAAGCTAAGGATTGTTTGATAGATTCATATTTTACCAAAGTTCTGTACAAATGCATCATTTTTTATTTATTTAATGTCGAAAAATGAGTTTTCTGCATATTAAACATGTTAAAAGGGCGATCAATCCAATTAAATGTCGTTTTGAAATGTTAGGTAACCTTGACTGAAAATTTTCTGTTAATTAAAATAATCTTTATTGACAATTGAAAAATAAATTTGGATCTTATTAAAGTTCAAAATTATCATACATTCATAATAATCTGTTAAATCGATGATATTCAGGCACTGAATAGATTCTACGCATTTTGCTTTTCACAAGTATATTATTTTGCACAAAAAATTCTACACAACACTCTTGATGTCATAATTTAAAATAAAGAAAGATAACCTTCAAACGATAGTTTTAAAAGCAAACAGTAAGAATGAAGTAATTATATTAGATAGATTGAATATATACTGTCAGGTGAAATGGTTTAATCAATATTACAGATCGATGAGACTGAATAATAACAGAAACCACTTTCGTGATTAGAGTAAGTGAATTTCTTATGTAGCAAAAATGAGGATAAATTCATATTAAACACAATAATATAGTGTTGGAAGTACCTTTTATCATTCCAAAACATAAACACTGATGGACAATAAAAATAGAATCGAAATGAAACACCTATTTGTCCATTAATATATACATATATAATATATATTGTACATTTCTTATTTTGCCGAAGGTTTTGGGAGTAAAACCGATTAAATTGGAGTTTTTGAGGTTTTACAGTGTCCCAAATACATATAATTAGGATATGAGTGTTGAATTTTAAAAAACAATTTATTGGTCAAAATTGCCTACTTAAGCCGTATTTTGTGCACACATACACAAGCGCACATACATCTACACATACGTACACACACTCAGAAACATACACGTACATACGCTCACACATACACACACGTGCACACATACATACACATATCCACAGACATTTCCTAAAAATAGTGTGTTTTGATTCATAATGTCTCAAAACATATTTCTATAATGTATTAGCACAACTTTTTTTTCTACCTTCACAAAGCTTCCTCTATGAGGAAGCAATATGATAAGATTTCTTAAGTTAAATTATCAAAATATTAGTTTTAGAAAATCATGCTAAATCTAATTAATACCTACACATCACTTTGAGAAAGTATAGTGACAAAGCTGTTAGTAGCGTTTATTGAAATAGATACATTAAAACTTTTAAATCGTATTTCTTTCACAAAAATTACTTTTAAGTTATTGATGGCTATATAAATTTAAAGAAAACTACTTTATAAATAACTGCATATATTAGTTAGAAATTTTCTAAAATCCTCCAATAAGATTAGAGAATATGTGCATTTGATCCAATGAAGTTGCAGTAGAACATGCTACTATCTTTCCTCAATTCTTTAGAAAAACACCGATCCTTTTTAATTTCCTTTTCGGCACAAACACAACAAACACTTTAGAGTTTACGCTTGTCCATATAATAATAATAATAATAATAATAATAATAATAATAATAATAATAATAATAATAATAATAATAACACAGTCTCACTTTTTCGTGCGTGGCTCGCGGACTTTGTACCAACTCACAACCTCCGCTGTAGATACACTCGCGGATCAACAGTTTCTCTCTCTCTCTCTCTCTCTCTCTCTCTCTCTCTCTCTCACTCTCACTAATGTGGGTTCTTGACACCTCCTCCTGCACCTACCTCACCCTGCTATATATGCATGCCTGCATACAGCCGCCGAGCCGCGACAGCCCTGCGCGTCGTCACTTTCGCGGCGTCGCCTTGCGCGCTATCCTTCGACATTCCCGCGACGCCACCGACGCCGACTCTAATGCGATAGGATTCAACGCGTCGACGGGTATTCAGCTTCATTCAGGCTTAGTTCTCGAGCGAGTTATAGCAGCTGCGGCTGCCGCTGCTACTATGCAGCTTCGATGTCTCGACTGCGTCACTATCTTGCTCACTCTCTTCCTCTCTCGTTCTCTCTATTGGATGTATATGTAAAAGTGTGGTAGTGTGCTTTAATATTGCAATGTAATTTATAATTAATTCTTCTAAAGTCAGAAAAGGCGATTGGACACCTACAATTTTTCTATAAGGTATCACAGACAGAAACCTATTTAATAGGATATATTTATTTGATTTTTCATGCATTTTAAGTCATCATCTTTAATAGTTTAAAACTTCAGATTAGAATAACGAAAGTTACAGCTTTTTCCACCGATATTTATTATTATTTCCTTTATTATTATTATATTTATTACATTTATTATTATTTAGAGTCCTTTTCTTGCAATAAAAACTTGCATAGCGATTATGTTCAGAAAACGAGGTACCTTTTTTTTATTAAAATAACGATTACTTGGAGTCAAATACTTCATATATCGACAACAGGCGTCATTACTGGTACTATATCACCTTGTTGTCGATATATAGAACCAGTAATGCTAAGTAATAAATTATAAATATTCCAAATGCTCATAATCGATCATAATCGTTTCAATATTCATGCCATAAAAAATAGTAATTTAAGTGATTTAAATAAAGTTGTTGATTAATTTTGTAGTAAATTATTGATGATTATAATTAAATAAGCCAAATTATTATGCGATGTATTGTAAACTTTGAAATGATCATGACTGCTCGCAAAATGTTCAAAATGCATTTATTTTTCTATGAACCTTATTATATAAATATGGTTCGACCATATAAAACAAGTCGTTTTTCAAATCAATTCTTACATATAACTACTATAAAGAAAACATTTGTTCGAAACTGCAGGAATATACAATTGAGTACTTCTTTGAACTTTTATCCTTTTTAATATATGGGTGATTCTGTCGTAATATACCCACTTTGCGTCCAAGCCTCTTAGACATTTAAACATTCAGAAAAAAATTCCTTCTTAATTTTTACACATATACACATAACCTCATCTCCGGTTCGTACTTGCTCGCCTTCGACTCGTTCTGCAAATTCCACACTCTGTCTAAAAAAAGCCTACTTTACGCTTTTGGTACATAATATACTATTTCGTTACATATTAGTAAAGTATATAAAACTTATTTGCAAAAAAGGTCGTATGTTAAGTCTAAGAGTTATGAGAGCAATTTCAAAGTAAAATCTCCGTTCCCTAACATGTGAGTTCCGCAATACCCTATGAAAAGTATTATCAAAACAAAGGCATTTTTAATCATTTTCATAAAAAACTAATTACACTACGCGATTCTACGACTAAAAGTACATAAAAAGTCATACGAAGTTAAATCTCCTAAATTCAGGGAAATCAGTGCAGGATGGGGGTAAAAATCGTCAATTTTCACTCATCCGCAGTTTTTATTATGCTTGTTTTGGGCAACTTAGGAGGAATCACCCATATATCAAAAAGAGTACTTTGAAAAATGCAACGAGATTCACGTGTAGGTACTTAACGATAAAGAACCTCTGTAGGTCTTCTTCAAATACTCAACTTATATCGGAAAATTTCCATTGCGAAAGTGCTTGAATATTGCCTGTCACGTATTAAAAGCCTTTGAGCGTGTATAATTCAAAGAAAAGCAACGCTATCAAAGTAATAATGCTTTTGTATTATTACTTTGATAGCGTTGCTTTTCTTTGAATATTTCATTACTGGAAAAATGTTCCATTCAATAAAGGTCTCGAATCAATTATTTAATTTCAAGTAAGTGAAGTATTCTGACTCAAGTAATCCTTGTATTTTCTAATGCAAGGAGACTTTTATGAAGTAGATTTTTATATTCATTGTTTTTTGTAATTTTTTGTATAATAAAATACAATGAAATTATATTTTATTTTTTAATAAATTCCCTGTCGATAGTCAAATATTGTACATAAGAATTCATTTTCCGTCCAGATATAGCAGCCAGAATATACTGCGAAAATGTACTTTACAGTATCCAATTGTCATTAATATCATATTAGATAACATATTTAGAAAACCTTTTGTTCTGATTCAGCATCCTCGAAAATATTTAAATTTATCAAAATATCGCATACCAAAAAGCAAAAAGTACTATTTTTAAAATATTATTTTAACAATAATAATGAATTATTTGCATGCAGATTTGTTAAACATTAATTCGAGTTTGAATACTTTTTGTACTTATTAAATTTATTATAGCATTATATTTTACAGTTTAGGTTTCCATTATAAGCCTCTCTGACTCTATTTTTCAGGACCTCTCTTAGTAAGGTAGAGCATTCTACTAAAACAGTTAGTAGCGGTTTTTAGTTGAAAGATAACATATCTGGAAAACTATTATAATATGCACAACATCTCTGACTATAGTTTGATTCACACATTCTCTTTTGCAAAATTGAAACATGCTGCTATCATTTTACATACTTTTATTTTAGAGAAATATCCATAATCCAAACCAAAGTGACAACCTCAATCGAGAAAATATGCTTCGATGCTTACCATTTATATGACTGAAATGGCCTCCACACCTTTGCCTGCAAATAAGGCAATATGCAAATAAATATTTTTTTATAAATGCTTACGCTATTTACTTATGTTACATCTGAATTCAATAAAAATAATAAAAATGTTTCCAAGTATTAATTAAAACATACCTTAATAAGCAGGAAAATATCATTTTGTAGAAACTCGTGGTTCAGTAAATACTACCTGTTATAAAAAAGTACCTACTTAAATTAAACAAATAATCGGATAAAATCATCACTATCAGAGAAATTTTAGCAAAAAATTATAAATTTAAAATTGAACGTAAACAAAAACTATTCGATTAGCAAGTCTGTTAAGCTGTTGGGCTGTGGTAATTTCGCATATAGCAGTAATCTCTCTTCTCTGCAACCACTTTCATCAAGCTCTTACGTGTGCCATCTGTTCAACTGAATAAAAGTGCTATAAAAAAAAGTAACTGAATCCCTGTTATTCAGCGGAGAATGTCCCTTTGCTCTTAAATGCCGGCTGATTGCTATTTCCACTGAGGTCCATCTCTCGGCTCCTTTGTCGTTAAAGAAGCGACGCGTCACCGAGTGGGAGCACCGTTAAAGTACATGCTAACTCATTTCTACCAGCGTAAAAATTATCCAGCTGCAAGTACGCTAATTGCTTTTTATACCGGTTATAGAGAATATTATTAAGAAAGGTTATCGTACCATTTTTATTAACATCGTTCCTAAAATATCAATCATTTTCAAATTTTTACATGTGTTGCATGTTTACATATCCATTTTTACATGTCCCAAGAAATTACTTTCTTTTTTGGGACATGTAAAAATGGATATGTAAACATGCAACACATGTAAAAATTTGAAAATGATTGATATTTTAATAAAAATGGTGGGATAATCTTTCTTATATATATATATATATATATATATATATATATATATATATATATATATATATATATATATATATATATATATATATATATATATATATATATATATATATATATAATGGTGGTGAATCGGAAATCGCTCGTGAGATGACGACGTCGATGTGTTTTGGGATTGTTGAAGCTTTCGGAGAAGGACCATTTTGCACTGACTAGGATAGTGTCATATATTTAGGAAACGGAATTGGATGAGGCTTTGGAAGATGTTTTCTGGTACCTAGAAATGAATGAAGTCTAGGGCATGTAGTTAGTACTAACCTAGACTTCATTCATTTCTAGGTACCAGAAAACATCTTCCAAAGGCTCATCCAATTCCGTTTCCTAAATATACGACACTCTCCTAGTCAGTGCAAAATAGTCCTTCTCCGAGAGCTTCAACAATCCCAAAACACATCGGCGTCGTCATCTCACGAGCGATTTCCGATTTACCGCCCACCGCACGAGCGACTGTATATATACGGGCACATAAGCGCGGTCTCAATCTGCGAGAGAGTGCGGACTGCGGCACGCGATCGGCGCACGCGGCGTTCGCCTTCGCAAATTGGAAGGCGTTGACGTACGATACAGGAGGAAACTGAACGGCGCCTTCGGGGTTATCAATGACGCCGAGGCGCGCGTGCACAACGTCTTATTTTTATAATTTAGGGGGTATAGTAGGAGGTGACTTTCGAATTTGTAATATGCGATTCGCGATGAATGGCTATTTTCAAGGGTACCGAAGTTGGGACCTAAATGTTTTATTATATAAATCGAATGTGTACTGCATAACCTCAAAATACACTGAAAAGGAAGTAATTGTATAAACAATTTGCGTAGGTGTGGTTTATTCTTCCTTTCGACAATAGGCGGCGTATAGCATCAGAAATGCGTTGTCACGCATTGCCATGAGCACAAGTGCGTTTACGCGAGGTTTCCTCGAATGTAGGTGAAGTGCATTCATTCACGCATTTCTTAAGAAGAGTTTCAGGAGTGCAAGCCTTTGCCTCTACAACAATAGAAAATCATGTCACCCAGCACCTTCTTCGAGAGTATCAGTAGCTGCGTAAGTATACGCGTGGTATCTTAGGTGCCGTTAATCTGCAGCACACATGTAAGAGAAGTTGCCGTTGTATTCCTCCAGAAACAGTACCAGCCGTTCTTTGATCTCGCGCACTGCGCACCGCAGATCCAATGCCATGTCCTCATTGCTCCTGCAGTCCCTGAGGGAGAAGAAGAGCGAGGCAAACTCGCCGCGCTGCTCTTCATCGACGCCGTTCGGATGGAACTCTAGAACGAGATCGTGCAGAGCGTCGCCCAAGCCGAGGTAGAAGTTCGGAGATTGGATGGTCTTCGACGTAGACAGGTCACAGGCGCAGTAATCGCTGATCACCCAGGCTACTTGAGATACACTCGGCTCAAGGACTTTTGATGTTCTTGAGCGTAGATCCATTTTTCTGCAATAAATAATTATCATATGGGTATTATTTAGATTTTCAAAGTGTAGTATTGCGTCAAGCTGGACTACATAAATTGAACATATTCGTCACTATTCAGAGCGACCCAGGAATCAGTAGTGAAGCTGCTGGCAGATTATTTCGTTTTTCGTTCCAGGAACGAGATGGGCGGTATGGTTGATTGTTTACGACTATTTTCCAACCCCTGCGAGATTTTGTTGGGCTCATGTATGCATGCGTGTAGGCTTGTGCTTGCTCAGTGAAGTCTTCTCTGCTACTATCCATTCTTCGCATATAAGACGGAGTCTGTTGATCGGAATTATACGAGATCAAATTAATTAATTATTAATTAATCAAATTAATTATTAAATTATTCCAATTCGGAAGATGTACGAAACTTTCGCTTACCCCATCTAAAAATTTAAAATAAATTAGGTAAATAAAGATTCTGTCTCGCTGTCTCTTTTTACGTGTGGCCTTGTCAACAGGACAAAACGATATGAAGTGTATGTCAACGAGAGAAGTGACGAAGGGGCAGTCGCTTCACTTTTGTCTCTCTTTAAATTATTCGTGGTTTAAGTCCCCGAATTCATGGTGTACTATAATTAATCACGAAAAAAGGATCGAAGTATAATTATGGACTGCTAAAGTCATATATTCTACAGGATGCACATGGTAGCAGAGCGTTAATTATTCTATCTATAATTTTATTAGAAGAATCATTATCACATTTTGAGAATAAAATTGATGTATACATGTTAAAAATAAATTTGTTGTAATCATTATTATAAAAACATTTTTAAATATCCACAAATTTAAAGAAAAACATCAATAATACACAATTTAGTTATTACCAACAACTACTTAAAATAATTATTTTTCAACTAAAATATACAACATTATGTATTGTGTTTAGAACTATTCTTTGAAAAAAATGTTGAGTATATAGATTGATTAGTTATTGAAAGTTAAAATTTCATTAAAACAATTGATCAGAGACCAACAATGTAATTAACATAATTTTTTAAGTACAAATAAATATATTTAACAACATAAATTAATTATGTATGTAAAAAATTGAACGAAGGTATTTATATGACTGATAATTTATAAAAACTAATGAAGCTGGGTAGAGAATCTCCTAAAAAAGTTCGTCCGAATAATCTGTAAATACACACTGATGCTCTAAAACGAGTAAAAACTCCAAATTCGGTATCTCGTACCCAGCAAAATTTTGCAGACTTGTTGCATAATGCACGCATACCCAAACAGCTTCTTTCTACAATCCCAAAACCCAAACAACAATCGAATTACCCAAGAACCTGCTTCAAAGCTACTAAAACCGCATCGTTCGCCCGAGCTAAATACTCCACCTTGTATCTGGCTCCAGCTTTGAATGCTAAACTTATTAAGTTTGCGCTCATGTGCACGCAAAACTCTCTCCCTCTCTCTCACTCACTGGCAGGCGCCAAAGCGGAGCAATCTCTCGCCTTTAACCCCCCTCTCTCGCTCTGTACAGACGTGTATTATAAATGTAAATGCAATTCCGAGAGCCGCGCCTTGAAGACTTCGTTACGCGCCGAGTTATACGCGTATCAGGTGCTGCGCTACTGCACACGCGTGGAATTCGCGAGTTTCCAGGCTACGCGGGGCGAGAGCTCGGAACGATAGGCTTTCAAAGTTTGCCCTGACCGTTGAAGAGTACAGCGAATTAAGTCGCCGTGTTACGCGATCGTGGATAGGGGCTGAACGGAGGAAGTCGGATATTCCGGAGAAAGTTGATTTTTCAACTGTGAAGGAGAATAATCGGCTAATCTGGGAGTAAAATACAGTTGACGTGGCAGTATCGGAGGATTTGCTTTTTAATAACTGTTTCATGAATACTCGAGTTCTTTGTTTTAAAATTAAAGTGTTTTGGTATTTAAATGAAGGGGGGATTTATTTTAATATAAGGAAAAAAATACCTTCAAAATTTTAAATTTTATGTATATTACGTCTACATACTGATTAAAGAATATGATGTATAAAAGAGCTGCGATCCCATGCGTTCATGGCTTTTAGTAGAAAAGCGCTTTTTTTGTCAGATATTCTCATATATGTTACGCGTATCCCGTAAGTGCAGTACCTTAACTATTTCAGCTCACAAAGGAGAAAGTTGATCGACGTCATGGCGTAATATATTGTGCCTGACGTAATACAAAATACTCGCCATTCTTTATGCCATAATATCTTCATGCATATGTAGTATTATAAACAAAAGATTATATATTTCATCATTTAAAAAATTGATGATCCGATTTTTTAGGACTATTATCTAAAATAACTTCATCCAACATGATTCATCGAATCCTTAAATATTTTTCTAAACTTGAATGTAAAAAATGTTGTTTCTAATAATTTGATGTCTATACGTGCGATAAATAAACATAAGAAAACAGATACTGCGATAATTTTTTAATAGATGCGATAAAAATCACAATCAAAGAGATTTTAAGATCGCGAACTACAAATTTGAAAAGCTTAAAATAAATGCCTGCAGTACCGTTTTTCTTATTGAGCAAAAAATTAAAAAAAAAAGTAATCTCTACAAAATTGTTATTTTAATGTAAACAATGAGTACAAAAATTTAGAACCGTGTATGAGAAAACCTATGGTACATAAAGCAGTCAGAATATCTCTATAGTATTCAATCATTATTTAACATTAATTAGCATTTATTGCAAATATCTTTTGATGAAAAGGATAAAAATTGCTCAAAAGTTTTTTATATATTTGTTTTATCTGGCATGCACTAGGAATATAATTTTTATAGTAATTATGGAGTCTGCAGACACTTTGAGTTTTCCACTATAGACTCGCCTTAATCAACAATAACGGATTAATTTCAATAAAGAAGGATGCCCACGTTGGACCCACGTATAACTGTTTAAAAACTCAAATATTTAAACAAACAATTCCTTCTAATCAAGTGATAAAAATAAAAATAAAAAGAATTGATTTTTATCACTATCTAATCAAGTTTGACCCTCTATTTCTAAAGATTCCCTTCACTTCCCCGAATTTCATTCTTTCTTAACGTTCATATTTTGACGTTAGTTTTGTACGTTTCCCTCCATTTTCCTACATACGACACACCGTGGGCATCCTCCTTTAATAAACTCTTACTCTGACGCGCGTGGACCACGCGCTCTCTACGCACCGTATAATCGCGCATAATCACGAGGTGGACTTCACTCCCACGCCACATACATGCTTTCAGTCACGGCTAATACCGGCGCTCCGAAACCCGGCGCTGACCGAGACGACAGCTGCAGCTGCACTCTGCGCGCATTATACATGTCGGAGATGCCTAGAGAGAGAGAAACCGACTCCTAACTCAATTATTACATCATGGAGAATCTACGCGCGCGCAGACCGAAGCAGCAGCAGCAGCAGCAGCGTGTAGATGATGATAATGACGTTGCTGGATGATAAGCGCTAGAATTCGAGAGTGCAGTTTGCGTACACGTATACGCGCGACTCGGAAGCCGCGGAGCAGCAGCAGCAGAATGTCGCCGTTAATTGGCAATCAGGCCGGGCTTATCGAGTGAGCGCGGGGCTCGCTCGCAAAACGCCCTTTGTACACGTGCGCGGGCACGTAGCTGTTGCACGCGACGCTCATCGGCACTTGGAGGGAGGAGGAAAAAACTTAGAGGAACAACGGGGAACGCGCAGTGTACCTGTTGTACACTGCGCGGATGGTGCACGCGGGTTGTCGGAAGAATCGAGTCGCGGAATTGCGATCGGGAAATCTTACGGAATTAACTTGGCGATACTATGTATGTTGAAAATTAGTTTGTAATTTGCGTGGAATATATGCGTTGGAAGGTAATTTGGAATTAGCTGTGAGCTGTGATGCAGCAATATGTAAGTAGGAGTTCTTGTTGAGTGCATCGGGACACTGCCTTAAAGTGGCTCACCGGTGAGTTTTTAAAAAAAATTTCGATTTGCTTTAATATTTTAAAAGTTGATTCAACTCTTCCTTAACAGGTAGAAACAGCAACATAATAATATTTTACATATTAAGCTAAATAGTTTCATAGTTTAGTCAACGCTATTTATTGCAATTTTACGTCATTTTGTCCAATTTCGATCGTTTAACGGTTGTGAAAATTAAATAAAAAAAACTTTTTATTTATTTTTATAAATACAATAAAATTTGGTAAATTTTTATTAACGTATTATAAAAAAAGTTACATTTTTTTATTATTTTTCATCAATTGCTGTTTTCTCATTATTTAAGTTTTCAATCTTCAAAGTTTTGTTGCCGCATACCAAAATAACGAAACTTGATGAAACTTTTAAGATACGTTTTTTAAAGTATTTTCAACGTTAGTTAGCTGAAATATTTTGTAAATATCCATGACATAGCTCATGTTAAATGATTCTATAAACAAATTTTCACTGTTTTTAACAATTTTTAAGCAACAAATATTTATTATTTTTAAAAAAGACATAATTAAGTAAAAATTGGTAATTTCAGCTAACTTATTTTTATATTACTGTCAAAAAAACTAGCAACAACTTTTACCGGATAGCCTTATTATACTTAAAATAAACTTCAATATTATTAGATACATTTGTTTAAAATGTGTATATGAATTGATAATATCATTATAAACATGCCATGTAAATATTATTTTGTTAGCCTTAAAGCTACGGAAGTTATATTTTTCATCAGAGAGCCGTTAACTAAACTTAACATACATCTACGTGCAACTGCATTGAATTCATTATGCGTGAAATCGATTTCTATTTCATGAATATTCTCTTCTTCGTTGAGTATCTGTACTATTGGAATTCTATAATGTAAAAAGATTTTTCTATCGTTGTATCATGAAATGTTTTATTATTTACGTTTTAAAAAAGATACAGTTGCTTGAAAATATTTATACTTTAAAGGAATGCATGAATATATAATCGCTTTTTACATTTAATTTTCTCTCATTCTGTAAGCTTTTCTCTCTTTTCAAGCTACATGGCAGAAAGACCACAAAACTCGCTTTTTCCACATGTAAAATGATTATTCAGATGACATGTAAATTTATATTACCCTTTGCGAGAAAAATTCGCAATAATTTGTAGAAATGATTATGATATTTTGTTTCTATGTATATTACTTGGTAACTCGTTTTCATTTTCGCTTTGGGTACATTTTCTCTTTCTGTCTACGTGGTGCGCGCAATAAAATTCAAAGTGGGTTATGTAGCGGCGGTAGTGCACAAGTGTGTGAAGCATTATATGCCCAGAAAATTTAAAACATATTCACTTTGCATCTCACGGGCTCGTTATTTATGTGTGCAAACGAGAATATTATGGGAGCGTAATCTTCAAAACTTATTTGTTTTATAATTATTCAATTATTTTTTGCTTTATCAAAGAGAAAGATAATTGATAATGATTCAGATGTATCTTGATGCTTACGAGGTTCTTAAATTATTATTTGATTATGGAGAAGATACGGGGAAAAGATAATATGATCTAGATTCAGGCTTGGTGCTCGACGGTTATTGGATGATGCACTATTCACTGTGCGAAGGGGTAGCTGGTCCTGAGTTTTAGAGTATCGGGATGTTGTACTGCATACTTCTAATCTTATAAAGAAATTATCGTTTATAATGACTCTGCACCGATACATAGTTAACTATATTATTTATTTGAATGTATATTTGGTTGTCTTACACAAAATAAAAGTTATATCTACCTTCAAAATTAAAGATATTAGTAATAGACACATATACAGTGTGTTAACATAAGAGACCTATATAGGATGTTTAGAATTAGGGCAAATTATGGAATGCCCGAAAATTGAAACACATCGGAACAAGGTGTTCATTTATGGAGAATGTAAAAATAATAATTCAATAACCCAGTAAATCAATAACCCAACAACCCAATAAACCAATAATCTGTCTTTATTTCTTGGGTTATTGGGTAAAATAACGGCGGCAATATATCTTTATAATATAGAGAGAAAGGTTTATATAAAATGTATTCATATTTTCAAAACGCAGTAAAATAATACTATTAGTTATCAAATTATATATAGAAGAATCTGTACGTAGAGTTTCATTTTTAATGATTAAGGTGAGTCTGTAAGCAAAACCTAAAAAGAAACATTTTTTTATCTAAAGAATCATGTTGACTGATATTCAAAAAAGTGAAACCTCCCAGTTTCTTGTTTTTGTCTTAGAAATATAAAAAAACGTTTTAGAAGTCTGCTAAAAATCCGTATGCGCATAAAACAACAACCATTTGTGAAAAAATTAAAATTTTGATAAAGCAAATTTTACTCCATGCGCATATAGTATTTTTGTAGACTTCTATAACACTTTTTTTTAATATTTCTAAGACAAAAACAACAAACTCGTAGCTTTCACTTTTCTGAATTTCAGTCAATATGATTTTTTAGATCAAAGAACCGTTTTTTTCTAGGTTTTGATTGTAGACCCACTTTAATCCTGAGTTGAATTCTCTAAAATCATTGTCCATTTTATAGATGGCAAAAATATTTTGACACAATCTAAGTTGATGCAAGATTTTATATCTTAAAATGTATATTATATGTGATTTTTACATGAATTAGACCCCTCTAAGTGGCCTTTATAGTCCATTGAAAATTCGCTAATCTACATTATTGAATTTAAGCATATTTAACCACTAACCACGTGTTTTTGAATTAAGTAGTGCGTTTTTCATGGTCACATAGGCTTTAAAGTATTCTTCAGAAGTGTACTCATGGACTTAAGGAGTTACAATTAAAAAAATATATTATTGTCAATTGTACACACATGTATCAATAATAGTGATATTTTTATAGTATTTTCATAGTATTATTATTGATCGATGTGTGTCTCTACTAATTGAAAATAATCTTTTTTAAAAATTTAGCTCTTTAAGTCCGTGAGTAGACTTCTAAAGAATACTTTATAGCCTAGATGACCATAAAAAATGCACGACCTCGTTCAAAGACACGTGGTCAGTGATTAAAAAGGCTTAAATCCAATAATGTAGATTATAAAATTTTCAAGGGACTATAAAGACCACTTACAGGTGTCTAATTCATGTCCAAATCACATATAATACACATATTTAAGATACAAAAACTACCCTCAACTTAGATTGTGTCAAAATATCTTGGCCGTCTATAAAATGGACAATGATTTTTACAATCATTTATTTAACTTATGCTTGACTCCTTAAAACGCAAAATACAAAAAACTCGATCTTTTCCGACTACCAAGATCGCCCATCGCCCCGTCCCTGCATCTCTCCCTTACCCCTGCCTACCTCGCTCCCCAATACAACAGAAGACCACGAGATATCCAGCGCGTGCGGGGGCCGCGCGAGAGTACGCAGGCGCGACACGCGACCGTACGACGTTAAGCAGGACGGCGTCGGCGGCGTCGGACCGGTTACGGAGCGAACTCTGTCTCCTCTCCCGCTCGGCAGTCAGTACGGCGCAGCACGGGCCACGCGTCGCCTCGCTGGATTCCCTGCTGCAGCGCGCGGGTTTCCGGTGTGCGCGAGAGCCCATGTGAACGCAGGCGAGTTTCGCGCGCGGTTCTTTACACGCTCAAGCGACTTTCGAGTACAGTGGTGAAGGTATTTTTTTGAGGCTTGGCGCTTTGCTTTATAAGGTGCATATTGCTGTTGGTATTAATAGTAGTATTTTTGCCGTTGTGAGGAGCGTGGTTTTGGAATAATGTGTTGTATTGTGGATCAAGTGCGGGATGGAGTTTGTTAGAAGTTTGGATATAGGTAACACTTTGTGATGCTGTTTCATTTCGAAGCTTGGTGATTTTTAATGAAAAATCTTTATTCATGAAAATGTGGAGATATACTTCCATTGGGTAGTTTGCATGGCTCGAAGTGTAATATTTCGAGAACTGTAACGAATTCATTAAATCTTTCGAGGAAACCACCAAACAAATAAGAGCCAGGGATTGTTCTGTCTGTGAAGCTTTGAAAAATTGACCGTTTTTCTGAGAATGGTTCTTTTAGTGATTTAAGTCGGAACATTTAAAGTTTTGACTCTTTATTAATCCATTATAAGCAAAGAGTAATATGCATGTTCTTATCTCCCAAATATCTAATTTACGATTTGAATTTTCTATTATATCTATTTTCTAATATGACGTCAAATTATGAAAAAATGGTAAGAAAAAACATTTTTCTTTCATTGTTTAAATAAATTATGAAATATAGTTTTCCCAAGAAATTAGCAAACAAAATTGATTCTGTGGAAAAAATTGCCTTATGAAATATTTGTTATTTTTATTATAATCCCTTCTTATTTGCTGTGAAAAGCTTTTATGTAATTATATTTTCTATTTGAACTGTTCATTCTTCGCAAGTTTTCATGTTTTAATATTATCCCTCAAATCAGATAGCGTTAAGGAGGCCAAGAACATGCAGATTGCTTATAGTTCTATTTTTAGTATTTGATACATATAACACTGAATTAGGCATCATCAAAAAAGTAATATGTATCTGGCGTAAATGGTTTTGAGAATAGTACGCATTTGAAATTGAACGTTATAAAAAACTTTCATTAATCCATTTTAGGCCGCTAAGATCGGGCCAAATATATTTGTTAAATGAAAAATTACGAAATTATGAATCACGGAAATTTCAAAAGTTCCCTGCAATAATCACTTTTGTACTAAATATCGTGTAAGAACTACAATTGATCAAAAAGTTTTCTTGTGAATACCTACAGCAGTTTCTAAGATGCACAGTTCAATCCTGCATATAATGAAAAGAAGAAAGAAATATTCAATAATTAAATAGAATTCTGCTTAGTTTCTGTCAACTAAGTATTTAAATAAATTACATTCAATATTATATTACCAAAAAATAAAAAACAATTCTTCTCAACTTCACAGTGACAGAACCCCTTCAAAAACAATTAATTATCGCAGAAAGTGTTTTCTCAAAAAAAATAAATCCCACGACGAACCTAAATTTTCTCACTCAGCTCCATCGAGAAAAGAAAAAAAAAAGGTCGTACCCATCTCCACGCAAAAAGCGCGCGTAAAAAGAAGGCATCAACGATACGGGTCCTCTGGTCCTCCCGGACCCATCGCCGCGTGAAAAATTCAAACTCTCGTTCGAGCTGATTCGGTCGTTCATCACTCTCTCTCTCTCTCTCTCTCTCTATCCCTCCCGAGATTTTATTTACCCCGGTTTTAAAGTGACGCGCGGGGTCGCGCGGCGATTAGTCGCTGCTTCGTCGCGCACTCGCGGCCGGCCGGCGAGTGGATATCAGCGTGCACGAACGGGGAACTGATTGCGCGACGGAACTGGTTCTGCGCTTTTGCACGGGTGAGGGGGTGGACGTGCGGAAGGACTGATGGGGGGAGAAACGGGTAGAGCGAATGTGTGCAGGGTAGTTGCCGTGGTATGATTTCTTATTAGCGCGGCACATCGCTTTGCTTATGGGAGCCTGGGTTAATTAAAAAAGGAATTTTTTTTAATAGTCCAGGAAACTTTTTATATTTAGAAGCAATCAGTTTGAAAATTTGTATGGTATAAATATTTAGGAATATCTTAAATTTTACCGCTGTAAATCCTCAAAAGCTTGATCTTACACGTCACAATTAATCACTATGTTCAATATTTATTAAAGTTGCTGTGTTCCTCATACGACTGCAGGTGACATGAACAAAAAAACTTTTTTGACGGGTATTCGACTCCTTTTGATATGTATTACAAAAAGAGCCAAGCAGTTTTTTCTTAAAATATTTTTAATTATTTTTATTCAGAGACCCAACCGATTTAAAAAGAAATTTTCAAAAAATCGGTTTAAAAAAGTGTAACATAGAATTATGCACGCCGCAAAGTTTCTCCAATAAATATGACACTGAGAATTGCTAAAGACTGTGACGTATCGGAAAGAGTTATTGAAATTTTGCAACGGTGTAATTATAAATATTACAAAATCTTTATAGTAAAGAGATTTTAGAGTGATTGCTTTCAAAGAAAACATTTTTATTAACTCATAAAAAAATTTCTATTTTTTAGTTTAACTCAGCCTGGCCTCCAGTGGTAATTACACTAAAATCATAGTCAAGAGTTAATTTTATTCTGAAGCACCATACAATATAATCATTAGTATCTTAAACTATATACATCATATCATATATATATATATATATAATGACAACATTGCAAACTTGCGATTGCTATAGTTTTTAATTTAGATGAATATCTGTTTCTTTTCTTACATTACATAACATTTATAGTTATTTTGCTATATATAATAATTTTCCAAATAAATTCTACGTAAATATTAGAAGATATACCTACATGAATACGTGTGATTAAGGGGACCAGCATACGTTAAAATCTAAAAAAGAAATTTTTTGTTCTGAGCGGTTGAAATTTTTTTCTAACAGTAGTAATACTGAGTTACGTTATGAAATGTTAAACACACATATATCAATAATATAATATGAAAATACTATAACAATTCTATTATTATTGATACACGTGTGTCTAAAGGTTGGGAATAATAGTTTTAGAAAAATTTAGTGAGGAAATTCCATGAGTATCGTTCTGAAGAATAACTTAACGCCTCGGTGAACCTGAAATATATACCGCCTGCTTTAAAAACCCCTGGTAAGTGGTTAAAAAGACTTAAATTCAATAATGTAGATTAACGAATTCTTAGGGGACCACTTAGAGGGGTCTAAATCGTCGAAAACTCACATATAACATACATATTTAAAATATAAAAACTTGCATAGACTTAGATTACGTAAAAATATTTTTGCAGTGTATATAATGGATAATGACTCTTTACAGGATTTAACTCAGGCTGACCCCCTTAAATCACAGATGCTAGCAAGTATTTGTAGTAAAAAGTGTCAGAATATCAATTAGCACGACTAGTAGTAGAGGCGCCAGTGACTGTGAGTTTCGAACTTGAGCAAACGAAAGAGGAAATCGAGTTGGCTGCCGCGCGCTGATGATGGCACAGCGAACCGAGATTCGGATAATTTATTCCCCCTGCGCGCGGCGCGAGAGATAAACTCGTAGAAACTCGTTGTAATGCTCGCTCTCATTTTATATGATGATGATGATGATGATGATGATGATGATGGGATTCGTGATTATTTTGCGATTTGGAGACGAGCGTTAATAGGATGTAGACGAGAATAACTGAATTTTGTACTTTTGAAATGGTGTTATTAAACAACTGGAATTGAAGTTCTGTTCTTTAACATATGTTGCCGGTGTTTTCTAATGAATTGGAATGCGATTTAATGTTTATACGATTATTTTTTTTGAAGAAAATTTAAAAAAGTTTTGACAGACATGTTTTTTCTTGGCATGTGCTTTTAATGATTTCTTCAAAATAATTAAAGATATTCCAGACTCAGGCTATTTTTATACCAAAAAGTTATCTTTGATAATTTTAGAGCTAAAATTTTTGTTAGTTTTTCCCAAATATTATATGACAAACTAGGCACACAAAAAACAACATGTATTCGCGAAAGAAGAATAAATTCTGATTGTGTCAGTTACTAAAAATTTTTAGTAATAATTTTGCTAGTTACAGTGGAGTTTTATTTATTACATAACGATTTTATTTATTTTTATATGGAAGGAAAATTCTTTGCGCAAGAATTAATTACTGTTTTTTAAAAACTTTTATGTGAGTCCCAAATTTATAATTATAACTTTATTCTTTTATTTGTTCTATTACTAACCGCATTTCGTACACTTATACAGAACCTTCCACTACGCGATCATATTGGATTTAAATATTTCAATTAAAACGCACATGGCTTTGCACCGCTCCTCTTTTTCGACCCAAAGCAGCGCAAAATCAATAAAAAAAACATTCCAGTCCCCCGCTCTTTGCGCGCCGGGCAGTCGAAACGACTTGACGATTAAACGCCGAGCGAAAACAGAACGCCGGTCAACGGCGCAATGCGCACCAACTAAATTATTTTCCGCCGAAGAGCACTCGAACGGTACGTAGAGTTTCAACTGGAAAAACCTACCCGCGCGCCGAAACGAGAATCCGCAAAAAGAGAAGGAATAAAGAGGAGCGCGGCAGAAAAAGCGAACAGCGTCGAAGCGAGAAACGCGTATATGGGTGATTCCGAGATTCCCTCGCAATTCCGTGATTCCTCTGAAGCATTTATGCCAAACATTGGGTTATCAAAGTTAGATTATATGTGTGTCATGAATAACTAAAATTGTGAATACGTTAAAATATTGAGGTGCATTATTTCTAAAATAAATCAATTAAATACTGCTATGCAAATGAAGAAAGTGAGTATGCGCATTTTAAATGAATGAATAAAGATTATTAGAAATATTATTTTTCTCTTTTTTTTTACAAATGACTAGATCGAGTTTATTTTTAGTGGAAAATAATCATTACTTCTTTATTTCTTTAACAAAAATCTTATGTAACTAGGTTCCAATAAAAATGAATTGTTTCGAATGTCTGGGACGGACTTTAAATGCAAATACCCGCTTACTTGATTTTTACAGCAGTATAATAGTAGCAAAAAACATCAATAGTTTTAAAACCTTTTAAAAGCCTTTATTTATATTTTTGGTAAGAACTAAATTGCAGAAGCTTTATATCGTTGAACATAAATCAGGTAGAAGTACAGTGTTCTTATCACTACTCGTGCCACTACACTACGTTAACACATTAAAACAACAAAGTATGACATAACTTTGGATACAAATAAGTAGCAGTACATTCCTATTGAGCATTTGCTTCATGTCATTATGAGTACAAGCACACGATAAAATCTAGCTTCCCTTAAAAATCATTGAATTCCCAAAATCCCCAACTCACCACGGAATCGGGCATACACGCTGCACATACCGGGGGATCCAGAGAGACAGCGAAAGAAAGAGCGAGGAGAGCGAGCAAGAGATGAGCAACTAACGTGTGGTTAGCGTTAGTCGACCCGTAAACGCGGCAATTTCGGCTGTACGTGCGCGCGCGACGAAACGCTCGGAGAGCTATTAGCCTCGCAGTGGCGCCCCCCGATCGAGGGCCCTTTTTTCCGTGGGCAGTGCTCGATCGGATGAAAGAGAGATAGAGAGAGAGAGAGAGGGGAGAAAAAAGAGCACGAGAGCCGATGCAATGATTTCAAGCTCTGCCAAGAAAGAATCGAGTCTCTCTGTCCGTGTTTCAGCGTTGGTTGACGTTTCGCGAGAGGTGGATTCCTTGCTGCAGCGAGGTCAAGTGTAACTTTGAAACTGCTGCCGCGCGCTTGAGAGAGATGAAGTGGCTTTAATTGTTCAGGAATTAAATTTGTTTAGAGCGTCTGTTATTAAACTAGGTTGAAGAGAAATTAAATTTTGATTATCTTACCTGTGTAAGTCAGTTGCGTGGTAAATATTACAACAGTATTTTTTTAACATTAACATATGTTTGAAATATCAACCCTAGAATTTTTAAGTTTTATAAGTATCATTTTACTTAGATATTAAGTAATTTCTAGGTAAATGTTGGATTTTTCAAAATAGTACATTGTGTAACAAGGGTGAGAAATAGGCATTTTCTGCCCGTGTATGAGTTTGCTATATGAGTCGGAGGCGAGTACTGCAAACATGGAAGGAAGGAGAAAGCCTCTTGCTCATGTTGCACACCATATTTTTGTATTGACGAATGTATTGATTTTCACGGTTTTTCGTGTCTATCGAGCGGAACCAAATGTTGCCGTTTTTCGACACGGTGCAACTGATGCCTTGTTCTATTTAGAAATAAAAATATGTATACCTACACATACATTAATTTATATACACACGCACACGCACGCAGGCACACCCATGCACACACACACATGCATATGCATACGAGCACATATAGAGATAACTATTATTGTATATTAAAGTTTTTCAAGTAAAAGAAAGATAAGATAATTTCATCAATGTTATTGAATATATATATATATATATATATATATATATATATATATATATATATATATATATTGTTATTGTATATATATGTATAGTTATTGAATATATATATATATATATATATATATATTCAATAACATTGATGAAATTATTTTATCTTTCTCTTACTTGAAATATATATATATATATATATATATATATATATATATATATATATATATATATATATATATATATATATATATATATATATATATATATTCAATAACATTGATGAAATTATCTTATCTTTCTCTTACTTGAAAATATATATATATATATATATATATATATATATATATATATATATATATATATATATATATATATATATATATATATATATATATATATATATATATATATATATATATATATTCAATAACATTGATGAAATTATCTTATCTTTTACTTGAAAAACTTTAATATACAATAATAGTTATCTCTATATGTGCATGTATGTACTCGTATATATATAAAAGTAAAAGTAAAAATAACTTTTTGTCCGCTTAATAGGCACGAAAAAGCGCGAAAATTGAGTATGCGTTACAAAAAATGATATATTGCCAATAATATTTATTGATTTAAAAGTTACACGCGCTTAATGATAAAAATTGTGGACGAAAGACCAAAAATAACAAATTATATATTTAATTACTCATAACTTTTTTAGACCACAAGTTTTTGAAAATTCCAACATTGTTTGAAATTCATATATTTTTTTAGTAAAATGGGGCTTGCTAACATTAAATAGGTTTATTTGGACTTTAGTAATGCTGTGACAAGTACAAGAAAACATGACTCTTTTATCGGCACCTTTAATTTAGGTTCGTTTCAATATAGTCTCTTAAAAAATATAATAAAAAATTGTATTTTGCTAAAATAATTATGATTTAGGGGCCTTAAGAGGTTACAGCTTAGAATCTGGAAATAATTAAACATTATTAATCGTAGGAGAATATTATAAAGTATAAAATAAACTTTTGAAGGATTTTTTAAACATTTCTCTGTATGTATTAAGATACTATTTTCTTTTTAAACTTTTATAACAACAAACAATAACGCTACTTGCATAAAACATCCTTCAATTTGATTTCGATATAAAATGTAAGTAAAATTATTAAAAATAAAGAGAGATAAATGATTTTTATGAAAAATTTAATTGTTAGTTAAAACGTGTAAATAGATCGATTTAATAAACAGGAGTTAAAGAAGGTTACGAGAAATAAAAATTAAATGTAGGTTGCATCGATGGGCACTTTTCATTTCTCTATGGAAAAAATAGTGTTTGCAGAATACGCACAGAAAATGTAAGAAAAAACTTTTAAAAGCTTGTTTTATTTTGTAATATTTTTCCACAATTAATAATGTTTATTTCAAATTTTGCGGTGTATGCAGCCGCCTAATGTGTAGAAAGTTTCTTTTGATGCTTCATATCCATTAAGTCAGCCAGCCTGGTATACAATGTACTGAATATTCCTAATAGTATAGATTGTTAATTTGAAAATCTCTAACCCAACCACTATTTTTTATGCAGATTTCTTAATAGTCAAGGAATCTGATTTCAATTAAAATACGTTTTACATAATATTTTAAATGCATGAATTTACTTATGGTAAATAAATCACTTTCTCAGTGCCTAACATGTTATTATAACGAACGATTAGAGAGCTGTGCGCCTGTGGGTGCATTACATCGTTATTGATCGCCTTCTTTTATTTCTTGCAAAGTTAATTTCTGTATTGAAGGTAAAAAGAGGTGGCGCGGTTATCGGAAAAATTATTCCAGAATTATTCGCTGGAACGTTGCCCGTTGTACCCATCGCTTCAATCGCTGTACCTATAACCAGATTTATTAAGAATATTTAGTGACAGTGGAAATACGTAGACTGGACTAAATTTCATTGTGCGGAAAAAGTGCTAGAACGCAGGTAGCAGAAGCGTGTAGCGAAAAAGAAGCTTTTACATGTACCATATCATCTTCTTTTAAACTAAAAATGTAAAACATGTGAAAATGTTAACGGTTAAAAGTTAATTGTTTCCCGGGGATCGTGGAGCGTGAATAACGAAAAATATTAACTTCGAGGGCTTGATGTCGAATTCATTGCCCCATGAAACTTCACTCTCCGCCGAACTTGAAAATTTACCTGTTGCTTCGTCCAGCGATATATTAAGCGTGTTCAGATATTTGCTTTTCTTTTTCTAAAACTCGTAAAAAGGTATTATTTTGGAAAATTAATGTACAGTTACTCCTTTGTATATAAAATATTGCCAAACAAAACTGAATTAAAAAACATTTGTAAAAGAAAATTGAACGGGTCTCATAGAACTTTATTATACTTCTAGGGTGATTTTTGGACTATGCTTGCTGATTTTTTTTAGTAAACCTTCCTGTTAATAATTATATTGAATATAATTAATTTCATTAATTTAATATATTCAAAGCAATTTTCTTAATTCTATAGTATAAGATTCATTATATTAAAATTGTTTTTGAGTCTTATAAGTACTACGATGAATTGCTTTTTTGACACCCATTTGGACATAAAATGTTAGTCTCGCATTAACTTTTGATAACAAATAATTTTTGTTCTGTTTCTGTAAAACAAATCTTCAAAGCTCTAAATACCACAGAGAAATATTCTCCATTTAGTGGCTGATTTCAAATTAGTCTAGCTGTTATAATCTTAATGATATTCAGCATTGAAAGTTAAAGCGAGACGAATTTAAAGTCCAGATGTAGAAGGGGCATTACTGACTTATTTTGAAGACTTGTTATGATGTATCGAAATGAAGTGTACGTTATATTTACAGCATATTTCTCGTTAAATATTAGTTAATAGTTACGTTCTTTATTGTTATCAAAATTTTTGAAACATTTTTTCAATATATTAAAGTATTGAAATAGTTATTGAAATAAAATAATTCGGCATAGCAATAATCATTTTTAATTTAATCTATTCTTGGCTATTGCAATAATTTGCCGTATTTTTGTTTAAAATTCATTAAAATTAACTCCAAGATCTTCGTTTAATATTCTAAAGTAGACACTAATAATTTGAATTACAAAAAGCTGTATGAAATATTTATGAAAAATGACCACAGAGCTGCTTTACAAAGAAAATTATTCCACGCGCATACGTTAAGTAATGAAAACCTGACAAGCACAAGGAAAACATTATAAATTTCAATAACGAACGCAATATGATGCGCTCTTGTGCACCGCTCGCAAAAACAGCGCGTCTAAAATTAAAAATACATCTCTTCGAGCTACATCCTGGCTCCTATCTCTTCCTCGCACTACACCCGCCACTGTACAAATCCCATACACGCTCAACTCCATTTTCTTTAATTTTTCAGATTTCTCTCACGCGCCGCCGGTCCAACTGAGAAGCGCACTCGCAAAGCAGCTCAGCAGCAGCTTTGATTACGGAGAACACGATGCGTAAGAGCGAAGAATAGAGAGGCGAGATACGAAGGGAGTATTTTTCGCGCGCGTCTCGCGTTCCAAGGGATTGTCGGGTCTCTCCTTTGCCTGTCTCGCTCGCCTTATCTCGAGAGACGGGGGACTGGCCGTGTCGCGCGCTATCCGCACCAGTCGATCTCATTGTTTGGTTATCGATTGTACGCGGCTGACGCGACGCGACCGACGGACAATGGACAGGAGCCTGACGTGGCGCGTCGACCGGAAATCGATCGAACAGGTAGGCCTCGGCGCGGCATTGTTTTCATTCGTGGTTTGAGGATGTAGTTTTTGAGATAAGTGCATAGATGTCCCGATTTATACTGACTATTTTGTATGTGTTAATAAGGATACAAGTAACTTTAAATGATACAAATAAATTTGTATAAGCATTATAAAATGGGATGAAAGAATTTAGGAAACGATGAATATCAAATGTCCCTAGTTTAACTCATGATAAATACTACAGTAATTGTATGTTTTGAATACATAAATACAACTTCAGTCATAGTATCTATTGTTCTTTCATTCCTTAATGTAAGTATAAATTCAAGAGCTTTATGATCATGTAAATATAATTATTTCAGGTGCAACTAGATGATAGCGACGCCAAATACAAAGACTAACAGATTTCAGCTTTTTGAAATATTGTCTGGTTTTCATGAGGTGAAAAATTAATAAAAATAACAATTACAATACCATTAAAATACACAAATTAAACATATCGATACAGTGAACACGTTGATATAGTTTTGAATCTTCCAAACACATTCTTTTTTTATCAAAGTAAAATGAAATAGTGCCTCTTTTCGTAAAACTGGAATCTGTTAGTCTTCCTATGCGCGTCGATAGGTACCTACATAGATAGTTTTCGTAAAATATTTTTTCAATCAACTAAAATCGCAAATAAAATCTTTTCATACGCACGTTAATGCTTAAATAAGTAGGAATTGAGACATCTAGAGCACCTTTTCTGTGAGAATAACATTTTTTCATATTATAAATACCTTATTTCATCAGCTTCTTCCTTCGGAGTATAAAAACGAAGTAATTAAGCTTTAGCTGTTAACGAGACATTTTAATTTCTCTGTATTTATTGAGACTTTTTTGAAATAATTCACACATCGCTGCATCGAGTCTCTCTGAAATCGAATTTCACATTGTTGCGAAGCACGTCAGTTTTTCGTTTGTTTGAGAAAATGAACGCGTCGGGCTTTATTTGTTCGTGGATGCTCGCTATGACGTGACGGCCGAGTGCCAAAAGTTCGTTACGGTAGAACAAACATTTTCCATTTATTCGTGTTTTCCTCCTTTTGCTTATCGTAGCACCGATGGGTGCAAACCCTCTACACTCTCATCCTACGTGCATTTCATGCACAAAAATTAATAAAAAATCTTATTCTCACCATCGAGAAAATCTCCCGACTCACTGCTATAAAATAAGTGTCCCTTTACAAAACACTAATAGAGAAAAAAAAACGCTTCTTCCTGGGCGCAGCTGAAGAATGCAACGTCTCGGCGCGCCGATATATAAAGCGCGAGCGAGCAGAAGCAGCAGCGGCAGCAGCGGCAGCAGCGGCAGCAGCGGACAATGCGACGAAAGGAAAAGTCATGCCGTGAGCGAAATTAAAGAACAAGCAGAAGCGCGAGTCGCGCCGAGCGGAAAAACAAAGCGAACCTACGAATAACAAGAGACAAAATGGAGGGCAAAGCGTCGGCTAATACGTCGACGAGGCTCGTGTACTACCTCCTGCTGGCGCAGTTTCTCGCGCAATTCGTCAGCTTCTTCTATCTCTACGTCAACATGACGAGGCTGGAGCAGGAGCTGCGCAAGTCGACGGTCGTCGGGTCGCAGCAGCAGCAGCAGCGGGTCGACTGCGCGCTCGGACGCGAGGTCGCCAGTGGTAGGGGTCCGGATGGGGTCAGGCGGAAGAGGAGCAGCGCGATTCCGGCCGCCGAGGACAACGCCGTCTCCGAGGTTTTCAGGGTGAGGTTTCGTGTATTACACTTGATTGTTGTTGCATTGGCACTGGGAATTTTCAAACAGATTTTCGTTTTCATTGAATGTTCTTTTTTTTATTATCCGTTGTAGTTGCGCTAGAAAATCAATATAATAGTATGATGATTTCGTATACTCAGGTTTTGCTAATATTTCAAAGCTATTCAAGTAAAAAATACGATACAACGGTTTGAAGGATGATTTTTTGAATTTTATCAGTGAAAAACGTATTACAATTGATGAAATTTATTAGTAATTTTTTAAAATATATGTATTTATATATAGGTTGATTGCCTTAAGTTAGTTTACCTCAAGTAGTAGTAGTAGTGTGTATGAGCTGCGATGGGCACATACATACATATTCTACACACACACGAGCACATTCGAACATACAAATACACATGAGAACACATGAATATACACGAACATACATATACAGTCTCACACACCCTCACGCACATGAGTACAGATATATACATACACATGCACACACGTACGCACACACACACACACACAACACACATGCAGACACGCACATACACATATACACACGCATATACACGCACATACGAGAACACACGAGGACACATATACACACATACACGCACATACGAGAACACACGAGGACACATATACACACAAACACGCAGTGTACACAGACACATGTACACACATACACACATACACACATACACACACACGCACACATACATACACAAACATGCATAAACATATGTATATGACTGGACTTTGTTATAGCTGTGATATATTCGAAGTCATCAAGTCAATGTTTCTGCGTGAAAAAGATCAAAAGAATTTTCGAGACAGTGTTTTCTATTTTAAAAAGAAAATACAAAACTTTTTCGCTTTAACAAAGCAAAATGGTCTGAACATATTTGATTCATAGAATATATGTAAAATATACTGTTATGAATCATTTTAAATAGCAGTTAAAGAAAAAAGAGAACGGCTCTTTTTTTTAACTTGAGCTGGATGGTAGCAAAACTGAAGTTACGATACAAGTACCTATAGAACAAAGTTTGTCCTCCTCACGGTTAGTATTTGTTTCCCAACTAGATAGTGCACTTTTCATTTAAGTATAGTAGTTACTCACTAGAAAGTAAATTCGTTCTATTAGAGAAGTACTTCGCAGTAAACCCCGTTCCAAGCTTTCATTTCCGTTTGCAAAGTATCTCGTGAAACTAACTGCAAAACACAATTATAAAGTCAAACCCTACACGCCAAAATATTTTTTGGATAATAATAACGTAACACAAACTAATACGTATTAAAACTAAATAGAATTCTCATTCGTTACTACAAATTTATAAATTACTATCACGGATTTGTCAATGTAAAATTTAAGATAAAATATTGATATTTTTACTTGTTGTTTGGTAGATTTTGACATCCAATTGTTAGGTATTAACTAGATTGTCCATCAAAATTCATAAACGATTTGAAGGAGAAATTCTGTCGATATAATGAAAATACATAAAAACTTATTTTTCTGTTATAAAATGTATGATGTGCAAAGTAACTAATACACAACATTGATTAGATAAAAAGTTTTTATTTACAAACAAAATTTAATAAACAAATAATCAGAATAAATGAGCTTCTACATGGTGTATGCAAAAATTAACACGCGTTTAGTAAGTAACAAACTTTTATTTTCAAATTTATAACTTTTTTAAGTTGCTTTTTATAATCCTTAGACAATTCACAAGACCTCCGCCGTTTCTTTTTTGATAAAAATACTTAATTTGTGAAGAACAATATGCATTTGTTCATAATACTTTTGATCATAGAACTCATTATTGCGCGTCCCATTTTATAAAAAAATGCACATTGTTCTCCATCGGGTTTATAGGTACGAGAAACACGTAAATCGTGCTTGTGTGACGAAATAGTATATTGTGTACTAAGAACGAGAAGTGGGCCTTTATTGTAAGCCTTAAAGTAGTCACGTTACGCCCACTGGTCGGAAAACGATTACTTTAGGCCCGGTTTTGAGGACGAAAAATTTTTCCGTATTTCCCATAATTTCTACCTGAAAACTTACGCGATTAACATCGGTTATAGTATGCCTATACAATAAACTTTTAACAAATACAATGCTAAGAACATCGGTCAACCACACAGGATATTTCCCGAACGACACACCAACAAAATGAAATTACTTGCGGCATCTCACACCTCCATCTCGGATGATTGGCACGAAACAATTTACCTCCGCGATGGCAATTCCCCCGGTCGCGCATAAATCAAGCTGGCTCGCGCGCGAGGTCGCGGCTTAAATATTTGCGAGAGATGACCCTTCGGAGGAGCTCGGCTCTCCCGTGACTCAAAATTTATCGCGTCGCGTCCAGGAAATTAAAGAGGGTGCAGCGCGCGGGGACCTAGATTGTGACCAGCGGCAGCGGCTCTCGCCGAGAGTCACAGAGGGGAAAATCGCGGCCGGTGGCTGAGGTGGATAGTGTCACGGCGGCATAGAAAACAGCGTGTACAAACTTTACCCGTATATTACCGTTCTCTTTCGCTCTTGTTCGCTACTGCGCGAGGCTCGGCAGCTATTAAGCGCCGCCAGTGGGGAATGAATCTCTCCGCGAGCCGCGGCCGCGAGCCTTGCGGGAAAATTAATTTTACGAGTGATGTATTGCGGATCGCGAAGTTTCGATTATGATAGTTTTTAATTACACGCATTTTTCGGCCGGGGTATTTGTCACTATGCAGGCTGAAATATTTTATTTTTCGTTTATTTTGCATTTACGGCATGGTATTTGTATATTGTTCATATACGTATTACATATTTCATATTCATTATGTAATTGTTAGGAGATTTTGTTATAGTTTTTTTTGTATCGATATTGTTCAATATATTAATTAACAACGGATATGCGTGTGTATATCGATAAACGTCCATTATTAATTGCTAACAAATATATAAAAATAAACCAATATTTTATGTTAATTAATGAATTATCAATGTTGTAATATTGTGCTATTAAGTAAAACGGGGTTAACAATGCCTATATGTAATAAATAAGTCGTGTATATTAAAATGATTTGGGAGACTAAGTCAATACAAAAAAAGTAAACATTTTGGCAATTTATCGCTATCACTTTAATATGTATATAATTCATACATTTAGTGGCACACAGCGTTGAAACAAATTTTTTTTTACAAAACATAGTTTTTCTTGTTTATTGTTATTAAAAATGGTTATTCATAGAAACTCATTATAAAGCCGGTAAGAATGGTCAAGTTTTTAATTACAGACGATAAATAAATTCCTATTCATATCACGGCCCGATAATTCTATAATCCAGTTTACGTAAAGGTACGGAACTTGCGGAACATCACGTGCATATAGTTAAGAGCTTAACACACACATGCGCAGACTTGCGGCTTATTATTAAAGATTGAAGAAGAGCAATATCGATTGCAAAATTTTGTAAAATTTAAAACAAGAACTCGCGTTAGATAAAAATACTAATACCTGATTTATTACTCTTACCAAACACAAAAGTTACAGTAAAGAAGAAGAAGAGATCTTTTCTCAAATATCTATACAAATACTAGCATTTAACGCGTAACTACTCGCAGATGTCCGAAAATAAGAGCGCTGCAAAATAAAAATACACTGTCGAACAGCTCGGAGCAGTCACATTTACAAGCGACTCTCGCGTTAAAAGTTATAGCTGGAATCCCTAGATACTCACACTTACATACACATGTTCGTACGTCAAAATTCCCGGCCTTAGCTTTACTCGATCAGATTAACGGTCAACCCTTTATCTAGTTTCGTTTTTTTCCTTTCCCACAAACTCTCAACGCCGCTAATAAAACTCTTTCGCAAAGTCGTATTAAGACCTCTTAAGCGCGCATAAGTCTGGCATATCGCTCGAAAATCTGAAATTCCAATTTAACGAAACAGCCCCGGGGTCCGCTCGGTAGCTATATATGCGATACTAAGCGCAAATTCGCATTTATTTCGCCTAGAAAGTTTTCCAGTTTTTCGCCGGCCGCAGGTTACTTATTTGCGATTCATTTAAAAGAGGAGGAAAAAAAACGAGAGCGAAAGAGAAGAGTGAAAATTAAGTATATAATTAATTAATGTATGTATGTATGTATGTATGTATGTATGTATGTATGTATGTATGTATGTATGTATGTATGTATGTATGTATGTATGTATGTATGTATGTATGTATGTATGTATGTATGTATGTATGTATGTATGTATGTATGTATGTATGTATGTATGTATATATGTATGTATGTATATATGTGTGTATGTATGTATGTACGTATATATGTATGTATGTATGTATGTATTTATGTGTATTTGTCTGTATTGTATGTATGTACGTATGTATGTATGTATGTATGTATGTATGTATGTATGTATGTATGTTCCTTCCTTTGTTCCCAAATAGGACAAATGACTGCACAGATTTTGTTGAAACAGGTGTCAATCGATTTATTATTATCTCTGGAGTATCACTGGGCTTATTTCGTCACAAAAAACAATCTGGACTTGAAAAGAAAACAAAATGACAATACAAATTTGACGGTTCAATGTTTCATAGTTTTCGACTAATTCGCGCGTGTGTGTGTATGTGTGCATGTATGCGTGTGTGCTCGCGTGTGCTCGTGATGTGTGTGTATGTGTGTGTGTGTATATGTGTGTGGTACTGTGTTTGCGTTTGCATGTATGTGAGTATATGTGTGTATGTACGCGTGTGTATATGTGCATGAGTGTATGTATGTGTGTGTATGGGTACAGTATGTGCTTGCATGTGTGTCTGTGTGCGTGTGTTTTGTAGGTTAATAAAGAATTATATGACTTTAGTATAGAGCTGATTCAATGTTGGGACCGATCGAGTATAATTGAATTTAGTACATATTTTTTAAAAATCATAACTTTTGAAAATTATTTGAAATAAAATAAAATTAATATGTTAATTCGTTTAAGCTATTTTGATTATTTCGCAATGAGCTTTACTATTTTTTAATGAATTACGATGATAATTTCAGTTTTAATTTATTCATAACGTTACAATAACTCCATTAAAACTTGTAACGTACTCATAACTTTGGACAACGTGTAGAACATACAAATGCACAGTCGAACTGAACTCGGAAATGATCTTGTTACAGTAGATAGAGATTCGTAAGATGATATCGAATATATAAGAGCTGAAGGCTTGGGTTTCCCGTGTGCTAATGGGGTTGGAAATCAGGTCAATCATAAGCTTTGTAAGCGTTTTATTGGATTATGAAGGGAAAAACGATAGAATAATAATTATTCCCGTAGAGCTTGAATTTATTTAGTTTTATGGTGTTAAAAACTTTAAATTTAATTTTTTTAATGAAATGGATAGATATTCATTTAATGAAGCTTAATTTAAATTGTACTTGAATAATTAAATCCACATTATACTATATCACGTTTACTAGGAAACTAAAGCAGATTTCTTATTCAGATAAAAAGATACATGGAAAATATTTATTTAATTCTATCGATAAATATTTGCATTTACAAAAGTTCGAATTATTCTCAACAAACTATAACATTATTGTACTTTGTTTCAAGTAATTTGGGAAATTCAGAGCTCAAAGAAGTTTATCGCTAACTTTCTCATTCGAGCTCCTAACTTGATTAATTTTCTTTGCAATTTAAACAAGCAAACGGTCAAAGGAACTTACCTTATAAATGAAAGCAAACTATGTATTTCGCGAAGCAGGACCAACGCCCCTTGCTCTAGATACTATTAGCACGGTTATTTAATAGACTGCGCGAAACAAAATTTTGCTCTTTGTCTTTGCAGTAGTAAAACTTCCAAAAATAATTAAGAAAATATAAATTAAATGTGCAACTAACTGTAAAAAATGTGATTCCTTAATATTTTATGATAATTTCATAATAGTACGTTACTTACCAAGGGAGTAAAGTAGGCTATTGACGCCTAAGAGTGATTTGTTGCACAAGCGAAACAAGGGAAGTTATTTGTGTTTAATCTCCGATTTCAGGGCCGAAAACGTCACATAACCTCACTTCTAGAAACTGCGACGCGGATGCTCGTTTCTTTTTTTACTCCTGACCAATGCCGCCTACGTAATTTACAGACCGAGCGAAGCGAGCACACAGACAGCGTTAGCCGGGATGAAAAGTAGAGAGATGAGTATCCGAGTCGCAGTTTCTGGCTGTGTGAGAGAATGTGGCGTTTTATTCCCGGACAACGGGGATTAAACACAATACTTTATAGGAGGGTATAAGAAAAAATTGATTAAGATAATATTTATTTAATATCGTTATATTAATACATAAATGAGGTTTCAGTTAACAATTAATTGATGTTAGAATTTCATCAGTAATCTACAAATTTCTTACAATAGAGTTATCCGGTAGTGCTTTTAAATGGATTATGAAATTTCATATCTTAGTTATTATGACTTTATTATCCTTTCATAATTGTTTAAATTCTAAAGGGCATTTTTATAAAGTATGTTCTTCGACATTTGACCATTGATAACCACAATTAATGTAATATTTTAATTAGCGAACTTAGAGTCGATTCCATAAAACATTTTGCTTACCCAGATCAAACTTAATAAAAACGGAAGTATCCCTGTGACTATTGATAAAAATAAGAATGGAACAGATAATTCAATATAAATACACTTTCAAACTTCTCGTATTATCAACTTTAACAACTATTACGCGTCGACTCTATTTTATTCAATAAGCGCTCATGAATATTAGCGCGCATCGTTCCTATATGAGCTCTTGTGAACACTCTTGCTACTACTGCACGCGTCATTTACATAATTATCAATTTATTGCAGAGCCGCGACGACAAGGATGCCCTGAAGGAGACGAAGAGTGCCTCGCTTAAAGGGGACGAGTGGGTCTGGGTGACAGCCGATACTCGCATACCGGTAAGCCTGCATATATTTCATATATTCATATTGGTACAGCATTCACACATATTGGATGCATGAACACTGGCTTTCATCTGTGGATGTATAAAATTTATAGCGGTTAAAGGTTTATTCACAATATGAAGAATTTCAATAATTTTAAAATTAACTTGACGAAATGATAATGAGAACTTATAAGAATTTATGACGAAATTTTAAGTAGGAGAGATTGGGCAAGGTGGACGCAACTTATATTTTCATATAATATAACTTTGTTACTTTTTCGAAATTATTATTCAGTAATTAATGTAAATAAGTTATTTAATAAATTGAGTATACGATAAAATAATCCAAATTATTTTAACAAAATATTGAAATTTATTATACCTTTTACTGCAGTTCTTATCATGAATCCAACTTAAGTAAAATAATTGAAGTTTTAAAATAAGCTTTATTTGGAATTTGTTATAAGGGGTCTCCTGTATTGTAAATCTAAAGTCAAAGTACATATTTCTATACTTGACCACATTTTTCCATTAAACCTCTTCCTGATTTTTCTTTTTCTTAATAACTCTATACGACCTGATTTATCTGACACCGAGAAATTCCCGGCTGTATTCCATTCGACGCGGATCCGCCCCACATCCCTACGCGATATCACTCACCTCCGCATCCGCTAACCAGAAAAACGCATTATATACTTTACTTCTCTTGTCACGCTTCAACAAATGCGATTTTGATTTTACTTAAAATCACACACACATACACGCATACGCAGGCATACACAGAAACGCATACACACATGCATACACACATGCATACACACATACCCACATGAATACACACATTCAGATATGCATACATATATACACACATTCATACACACGTACACACATGCATACATACATACACACATTCATACACACGTACACACATGCATACATACATACACACATGCATACATACATACACACATACACACATGCATACACACATACACACGTGCATACATATACTTCTTGCGCAGCTCGCCTCTTTCATATTTATCGACTCGTGCTTTATACGGCTATGAGTAATACCCCGCGCCTCGTGGCTGTATTCCCCTCACTGCTCGAGGCATACGCAGCAAAGAAAAGCCCTCTTCCTTTTTATCACACCGTGCGCGCTCCGGCGCTTTTTCTCCGCCTCTTCCTCGTACGGCGATTGATTCTAAATATTTCAGGCCGCGCGTACACGTATATACACTCCGCACAGAGGGAGATAAACGAAGCGCGACGCGTCTGCTCCATCAATTTTATTAATGACGCCGAGGCAGCGCGAGCAAAAAAAAACGAAGATTCGCGCGCCTCTTTGCAGTCCCGTGTCGCGCGCTCGTTTTTGTGCCAGGCGTCGGTTTTTCTCTTTTATCGAGCAGCGAGCGTGGGCTTTTCTTGCTTTCCTTTTTTGCGGATGGCGCGGGTGGAGGCAGGCCGCGATTGTTGCGGGTGAGGATCGGCGCGCGCGCCTTTTTTTGTTTGTTTAGACAGCAGGGAGTTGGAAAGGAGCGCGGAGTAATTTATTACGCGGGAGGTTATGTGGGAGTGTCGCGTATTGAGTGGACGGGATTTTTTCGTGGCAAAGGTCGCGAGAGGGGAAGATTGAATTAAAATGTCACGCGAATCAGATTTTAATTGTTTATTTATTTAATTCTATTTTTTGTTTTATTGTATTTTACATGGATTTTAGTTATTATTTCGCTGTTGAATATTTTACGTACGTTTGTTAATTGGTTTTGCTTGTATTGAAAATTATTATTATTAAATTTATTAATACAGCGTAATGCCTTACAATTTATAACGATGGCCCTTACGAAGACTAGTACTACTGGTATAGAATATATAAATTTAGATTGTGTTGATAAACTCTCGTCGTGTCAGGTCGGGTCTTTTCTTATGAAGTACGGGTCGGATAGTTGACTATGTTGGGACTCGAAAAATAATTAGTTTCCGCGAGATAATCGTGCTACCCGAATAAATAAAAGAAAAGTGCTAGCCTTTGTGGTAAAAAAACCAATTTAATACTCTTCGTGGTAAATGCAAAAGACGTGCTAGTCTTCGTAAGAACCAGCAATAAAGAAGCTAATTAATCGATGCTTTTCTTTTGTAGAAAATTAATATTTGATTTATGATTAAAAAATCCATGCCATGTTAAATTGAAATCTGGAATCAGCTCCATAATTTAATTCTTTTTAATTTTGACACTGAGAAAAATAGTTTCTGAAAGCAGGTAGAAAATTCTACTTTATCTCAATCTACTTGAAGTAAACTGAAATCTGCTTACCGTAAGTAGACGGGAGTTTCCTACTAAATTATTAAATTTTCTCTTCAAACCAAAAATTTTCTTAAAGTAATAAAATTAATAGATTGATCTCTGCGAGTCAAATTACTGGACTATATCACAGCTTTTGATTCTTATTTAAAAGGAATGCTGTATATTTTACCGGCTCTTAAACCTTTCATATCTATTCATTTTCTTACTTTAAAATCTTTTGAGCGAGTAATAAATTCATTTCCTAAGAAAAGAACAATTTTTTCTTAGACTTATAAATTCAAGAATTTTCTTACTTCATAAAATATCTTTTTAATGCAAAAAGAAATTTGCTTACTATGGGTACAATTCCGCTATGAGTGAATTTCTTCTTGATAAATTAAAACCGTGTTTTCAAATATTATTTTATCAAACATATTTCTAATAGAATTGAGTAAAAATCTACTTTCGGTAAGTGGATGCGGGAAAACAGATTCTTTTTTGGTTCAAGAAGATTTCTAGTACGTCGTCGAACAACGACGTAATATAAACCTCCTTGAATCGATCAAATTGTCAGATTCTAGTACAAACATGTTTGATAAAAAAAATGTCTGAAAACACTTTTAATTTAACAAGAAGAAATCCACTTGTAGCGGATTTCTGTCCCGGGCAAGTAAATTTCTTGCAGCATTAAAACGATATTTTTTAGAGGTAATAACATTTTTTGTTTGAAGAAAAAATACAATAATTCAGGAGGAAACTCCCGTCTACTTACGGTAAGCAGATTTCAGCTTACTTCAAGTAGATTTCGATGAAGTAGAATTTTCCACTTGCTTCCAGAAACTATTTTTCTAAGTGTATGACGAATGAAATCTGCATAATAACCAAAAAAAGCCAAAAAATACGATCCCACTTCATTATGCAGTACAATCGTGGAAGGAAAATCGGATCATCTCCAGCTCTATTATACCTTCAGCCAATGTTCTCTAAAGAAGACGAATAATACCCGCAAGCGGGTTACAGCACCTAATGACACGGAGAGTAGAGCGTACCTAGAGAACCTGCCCGAGTCCCTTTGAATGCGACCAAATACTTGCGCGCTCGAGCCGCATTAGACGAGAGCATCCGAGGTATGAATGATGGCTTCCTGCATCCGTAATAGGGAGGATCGACGCCACTCACTTAGGCAATTTTTGCCCAGTCCTCTTTGCATTCTCCCGCTCTAGTCGGCGTCAAGGAGCGGATGTAATCGCGGAACAATCGCGGGGGCGCCGATAATTTTTTCTTTCCGACTCGAACGACCAGTGAAGGTGTGTACTTATGGTCTAGATGCAAGTAGAAAATTCTGCTTCATCCAAATTTACTTGATGTAAGCAGAGATCTGCTTCTCATGAGTAAAATAAAACATAAAATAGGCTTACTTCTAAAAAATATCCTTTTGCTGCTAAAAGAAATTTGCTTGCCCTAAGTAGAAATCCGCTAGAAGTAGATTTCTTCTTGTTAAATTAAAATAGTGTTTTCTAACATTTTTTTTTCGAACATATTTTTATTAGAACTAAGTAAAAATCTACTTTCGGCAAGTAGATGCGGTGAAACAGATTTTCTTTTTGGTACAAGAAGATTTCTATTACGCCGTTAAACAACGACGTAATAGAAATCCTCTTGTTCCAAATTGAAAATCTGTTTGAATACATCCACTTGCTGCAAGTAGATTTTTTACTTGATTCTACTAGAAATATGTTTGAAAAAGTAATTTTTTAATACACTATTTTAATTTAACAATAAGAAATCTTCTTGTAGCAGATTTCTACCTAGGTTAAGCAGATTTCTTTTTGCTGCAAAATGATATTAGTTTTCTACAAATTTTGAGTTAAGCAAATGAAATATTTCAATTATTGTAAATTATTTGAAGAAAACCATTGACAATTGTCACCTCTATGGTATCCTTAATTATCATTTTAATTTTTAAGCTTACATGAGTGAGTAATATAAACGCAATAAAACTAAGTCATTGTTATTTGAAGTTTTAATATAAATGAATCATTCTTGCACTCGATAGACTTTTGATTTAAGTTTAAGACTGTTACTATTTTGCGATAAACTTGTTCTGTATTAAAATTAAGTTTTCTTTTAAACGAAATACGTTAGCTTCCACATAGATATAAAAATGCAATATTAAGTTTCGAGCAATTTAAAGTTTAGGTGGTAACATATACTAATTACTTTTTGTAGTTACAGAAGTATACGGTGTCATTTTTACAGTTTTTTAAGTCAGAATAAAAGTTTCGTGAAAATTATTCATATAGAAGTAGTAGGGTGCTACTAACGCGTATGAAAGAGAGTGCGGAATCGAGGTCGAAGTAATTTGAATACTCTTTTTACGATGTACTAGTAATTTTCTTGTAATTTCGTTTATAGAGCATAATAAGTTTTTACTGACGATGTAGTTAGTGGCGAAATATATAAAGGCAAAGTTCGTTCTCTAAGTATGAAATTGATGCCGTACATAAAGAGTCTTTTGAAATCAAGGGCTGTAGAGTTTTGCAGAATTTTAATTAATCGTATTTAGCATTTTGTGACATACGTGTAGTTTCGTGAAATAACAATTTAAGTCCAATTTATTATTTTTTTGATGTATTGAAATTTTGATGTTTGTACTACCACGCTGAAAAATACTCGCCAAATGCGAATAGCGTGCATATATATATATATATATATATATATATATATATATATATATATATATATATATTCGCCAAATGCGAATAGCGTGCATATATATATATATATATATATATATATATATATATATACTGAAATATGCACCTAGTAAGTCTTTAGAATTTCATTTTAAAACAACATTCATCGCTCTAAAAGCAAAGTATAGTATCATGCGTTTAAAACAAGTTTCAAAGACGCACTATAACTTTCTGTTTACTAACGCTCACATAATTTCTCTTTCGACACGCGCACGGTTGCACGCACACACTTACACACATACATACACATCCATATAAACATTATCTAGAAATAGTGTATTTTGATTACGAATGTCCCAAAACAAATTTCTAACATGATTATTTCAAACACTTTCCTTTTACTATCACAAAGCTTCCGCTTTGAGGAAACAAAATTTTGCCATATTGACCTTTCTATCCTCAACTCAATTTTTTTAACGTATACAATAATAATGTATTAGAAAATGTCAATTAGTTAGCATTAAGATATTTTTTTATAAACTTGTACGAAGATTCTGTTTAATGTATTTACAAATTTATAAAGCCAAATTCTATGTCTAAAATGAAACATTAAACCACGTGGAACACGGTTAAAATTATTAGTAAAGTAAAGTTATGAAAGAAATTTATAAATCTATATTATAACTTGTTTAATGTATTTGATTAAATGCATTAAAATAAGAAGGTTCTTAAATAAATACTTGTTTGAATATTACGATATCGCAATTATAAATATTATTCATATATTTATACGTAGCACCACTTAATTTGTCGATTTGTATTACAATCGTAATTTCAAATCAGAGTTTATCGGAAAAAACAAATGCAAGTCGGGAAGACAAAATTAAGGAAAACACGGAATCACAGAGAGTGCTTGAATTGAAAAGAATGTAAAGTTATTCCATTCGATAAAACGATATTATGGTATGCTCGTCGACTACGATTACAGCAGACTTTAAAATCAATCTTTTGCATTTAGGTATCCGAATGATTATAATTTTCTAATACATGTATAAATAGAGAATAATTTAGAATTTTATTTATGCATCGTATGAAATTTTATTGTGCGTATCAATACAGGGTTTTACAAGAGTTTTAATTTATCTAGCATGACATATTAATGCGGAAAATTCTTTTCATTTTTGATATACGGGACAATGAAAAAGTAGTTTCGGTAATGTGCCTTATCTTTATACATTTTCATGATATAAAGCTTTAAAATTTTCTCTTATACACGGATAATACTAAATAATTATTGTTCCAGATAGACATTCTAGTATATATTTTTGTATGATAAAAATCGGTAATTCAATAACAACTAGGGGGGCTACACCCGTGCGCGCTTTGCGCGATAACCCCTCCTTTACAAAATTGGCTTGTGAATTTTTAAAGACTTTGTTACGTATTATACCATTTCAAACAAATTTTTTAAAAATGACTTTCATATACAGGGTGGCCGTAATTAGAGCATATCAATGGATTCTAAGAGAAAATTCATTCTACGTGGTATTTGAAATAGTTTTATAGGATCAATTTGATATGAACAAATTATTATAAAAATATTTAAAACCGCAGTTTAAGTATTATCAATATAATGATCTTACATAAATAGTTATATCAATACTAAGAATTATTAAAAGTTATAATTTAAACTATCCTATGATAATTGTATGACTTAAAAGTTAGTGTATGAAATTACCTCAAAAAAGATACAACTTTTCTAATTATATCGCGTAAGATAAGTAGATAGGCTATAGGCATACTGGCTCACGCGGGTTCTGTATCACCCCCCTGCCCTCTCAAAGTGATCCAGAACCCGTTCGGATTCTAAATCACCCAGAATGATCCAGAATCCGAAATCGAGAGAGTGGGAGAGCTTCCCTTTCTCTCACGTGAACCAGAATGCCTATAGTGTTTTCTACTTTTTTTCTTTATTTTCTTTGCAAATGTTTACAGGAGTGATAGAATAATTTTATGAGTTTGACGGTGTGAAGTGCGCAGGCAGTCTTGTACTTTTAAAACATAATCATCTCTCATTAGCTTGAAACCAATCATGTCTACTGCATACTCCATCTTGGAATGAGTGTTGAAACGAAAGTGTGTTAGATAATATGCTGTTTAGACAAGCTTCTTGATATCCCCACTGATGGGATTGTACTGAACGATGCGATCGTGTAAGATCATGCAATAAGCTGAAGTGTTAGCTGGAAAGTCTTTTTTAGACTCAAACTCTAGACGTACATCGACAGGAGCGCTCTTTATAGATTCGTTTTGCCGTGAACAGTCAATAACTATGAGTGGTTCAAGGTTGATAAATTCAGACTTTGTCAGCAGTGGCTGTGGATCTCTTCCATAGTAGGTGATTTGAAAATTGGCATACATATCATAGAGAACAGCGAACTGATTCTTAGATATGTCGAGATTCATGTTGTTATATGGATAATATTGAGAATTCAAGAAAAGTCTCACATTACTAATCTCACAATGGTCAAATCGACTGGCATTTTCAGTTTTCAAATTTTTTTTCTTGGTTTGTAGTCCGAGAATGACAAAACGAGGTTTTTCTAACTGATTTGAAGTTTTCACTGTCCAGACATGTTTATTCGTGCTCGGAAGTAGAGGATATTCAAATAACTCCCAAGATCGATAGCACATAGAGATAGGATTATCTTTGCCAATGAAATTCAGCAGCTGGATCTTTTGTTTATCAGATGCAATAACATATGGCATTAACCACTCTATCTTCGTTATTTTTACCTGGTAGTCTTCATATGTAGTTACACTATTTGCTATAGTACCTTCTTGAATTATTGCATTCAAGTCATTTCTTGATCTTGTGAGAATGAGTTCATGCTTCACATTAACTATAATTTTTTTATAGTCTTCTGCAAAGCCCAAGATCATACTCAGAGGAATGGAAACGTCAAAGTTGCCGTGTGCATCTACCAAAGTTTTGCTTTCTTCTCTAACGTCAAGCCAGCCTGCATTTTCTAACATGAGAGTCTGATTCGGATTGAATGATGTCCATCCTTTCATGAGACTGCTTAAACCAACATTTTTACTTTTATCTATCTCCACAGCATTAATTTCATAACGAATTTCATCAAACAAATGGCAAATGCCATTGTTCACGAATTTAGTTTTATTTAGTGCTGTTCCATCTGGTTTTTGCAGTTTTCCACATACATGGATAGAACTGCGCGATGGTAAGAGACATAGATCTTGATGTTGGATAGAAATACGAATTTCATCACTATTATCAAAGCTTAGTGTTGAGTAAGGTTGATGTGCGTGAACCTCGTAATGAGCAATAGATTCATCGAATACGACACCTGATTGAATGCTTAGAATTTCGTCCATTTTTCTGGAAGCAGCAGAGAATTATACACGTGAATTTACTCCACGAACTTTTAGACCTAGGCTTCTGAGGAACTGAATGCTCTTCCGTGTTAACGGTTTGAGTTTCTTCGGTCGACTGATGACCGATTGACATGTTGGTTGACTTATATGCACTCTAGAATTGTAAACGATGCCCATTATACAGATTTGATGTGGAGTCTAATAGTAATTTCTTCTCCACGGAAATTCACTAAATTTCCATCTTGATCTACGATTTGAATTTGAAGATGATCTATGCACTTGACACTGAGTGGTAGATATATGACATGAGATGGAACTTCCAAGATTTTATATCCTGGTGGAACTCTGGGAAAGAACTCATGGATTGTATGAACTTTTTTGTTGTTGATGTAAGCACCTGCGGTAATATTGCACTCCACTCTGAGTGCGTTGATTTTCAATATTTTCACAGGTAAATCAGAACTGTGATGAGTTTTTTCCTTGAGAATGCGAGGAGTAAAGCCAAGAAGACGACCTATTGAATCGTGAGGAGTGAGATCTAACGAATGACTGCAATTAATTTCACTTCTGAGAGTATTGTTGTTAGCTCTCAAAGAAAATTCAATTCCTTTAGATTTCAAAGTTTCTTGTAAAAATTTATTAATAGCATTAATCTCGTAACTGCCAGTAGGGATAGTAATAATATTTCCATTCACATGAAGTTTATTATTCGAATAGTCCACATTGGGAATCGAGTTGAATGTTAAAAGTTCAACTAAACCCAAAACAAAATTTTTATGCTGAGGTAGTTCAATTGAAGGAAAATATTGTGCCTCTAGAACAGAAGATTTTCCTGAAAGACTCAAAGTGAAACTGTCTTCCATGACTGATTGGAAGAGAATGATTCCCATTCGTTTGCAATCTTCTCTTTTATAGTCTTCCGGTTAAAAATTGAAGACAAAGATGACCACAAATGAATGAGTCAAAATTTTGATATCTTTTATAGTTATATTTTACTTCTTTCACGTTGAAATATAACATGAGCTCTATGGGAGGTTTCAGATCACCAAAACTGTCAAAGTAAATTACTTTGGAACCATGTTTTCGATAACACACCCAGTGAGTGCCTTTATTTTTCATGTCATCCAAGTTAACAATAGCAGATTCATTACTCCATGGACCATCGGAAGGCAGATTATTTCTCATAAAAACACCTCGGAAATGTGGAATTTGCAACATACGAGCATATTTTAGAAGATCATAGTCAGTCAGTGGACGATTTGGCAAAGTTAAATCGAAGTTTTTTTTTTTTTAGTAAGTTGACCATGACCAACATGAGGTTTCATAAATAATCCCATTCCAGTTTTATATGGTTTAAGATAGAGACCTTCGCCTAAAGCAATATCTTCCATTGCCTTATTATGTCGCTTACTTTCTTCATGGTTTTTCTGTGCAGCTTTAGCATCATTTACTGCTTTAGCTATTCCTGCAGCTCCCCCTGCCAGAGCACCGGTCGCACTTAGTCCTGCGAACAACGGTATGAGAAACGGAAGAACTCCACCAATTTTTGATGGAATTGGAAGAACACGTGGAATGATAACTTTCCTTTTACCACCAACTTTCTTAACAGCTTGACGTGCACCTTTCAAGGCGGATTGAATAACCTTGCGGGAACATTTACTTGGTGTCATTGATTTTTTAGCAGCCGTCACTAACTTACTAAATTTTAGACCCATTCCAGTTATTCCTTTTAATTTCATAGCATTTGTAACAGCAAAAGCATATGCTTTTTCACCAAGACTGGCATCCTTGGCTTTAACACGTTGCCAAGCTTTATCAGCGAGCTTCATGTCAGCTGCTTTACGGTCTCCATTTTTATCAGAGTACACTATGTCATGTTCTTTGCATGCCTGATCAAGCGGATTAATTCCAGGATCACCTCTTTTCAATCGTTTTTTCAATTTAGTTCCGGGACCACAGTATTGATATCCAGGAAGATGCATTTCAATCGGCAAGTTATTGATCACTTTATCAAGCAATCCATAACCTTTCGGTTGTTTCCGAGATTTATGTACGATCATCTCTCTTCGAGTGTTGTTTTAAAACTAAAGATCAAAATATAAAACATGCGTTTATATTTCCACAGTTCAATATCAAACTAGACTTTGACACGTGAACATGGATTTTAGCGAGCAGAACGTCAAACTCCCCGTCACAAACTTTGATTTCGGAAAACAGAAGAGAAGGAAGCGTCATGGAGAATTACTACCTGATACTATACGAGCAGTATTCTGCGGGCCATCTAACTGTGGAAAAACAAATAGTTTATTGGCTCTAATTACACATCCCAATGGTCTTAGATTTGAAAATTTGTATGTATACTCTAAATCCTTGAATCAGCCAAAGTATCAATTTCTCGAAAAAGTTTTGGAACCGATAAAAGGTGTATCATATCTACCTTTTAGTGAGCATGAATCTGTAGTATCTCCAGATGAAGCCCGACCAAATTCAATTATGATTTTTGATGATGTGGCTTGTGAGAAGCAGGACAACGTCAGAGCATTTTTCTGTATGGGAAGACATAAAAGTGTAGACAGCTTTTATCTATGTCAGTCGTACGCTCATATACCGAAACACCTCGTAAGGGACAATATTAATATGTTAGTAATTTATCGTCAAGACGATGTTAATCTAAAACATATCTATGAAGATCATGTCAATACTGATTTAACTTTCAATGAATTTCGAAATCTTTGTTCTGAATGCTGGAAGAATGATAAGTATGGATTTGTTGTTATCGACAAAGATAGAGTGATGGATGATGGTAGATACAGAAAAGGATTTGACTGTTTTGCAATAAAAAAGAAGTTATGAATCCGAAACTTACAGTTCAATTGTAGACAGCATCTCGTTAGCATGTCAGACTTCAAGAAAGAAAAGAATATTCTCAGCGAGCTCTTGCGAGCACGTGAGGCTATTAAACAAAAATACTCTTTATTGAAAAAGGAGAGAGAAGATTTTGAAAAAGTTATTGGTGATACATTGAAACCAGTCATTACACCACTCGAGAAGCTCGTCGATTCGAAAGTCGAAAGCTTGCCACCTTCTAATCACATTTTGAATATAGACAGCAACAGGAAACCGAGGAAGAAATTGAGATTCGATCGATCAAGTTATATAGTAAATGATATAAATGAGTCGGGTTCCGCATATGATGATGATGATGATGCAGATTTTTCTTCGATGGATGGCACAATGATGAATTCAACATTCAAATCTGCGCTTGAAGAAAATGAATCAAGTGACTTTTTATCATTGTTAAATGAAAGCCGCAGCAAAATCGATAACATATACGGAGTACGGAACGTCAATGGAGTGTATATGATTGGCGATTCAGAAATTCAATTTCATGATAAAATGGTAAAAGTGAGAGATAAAAGTTATCCTAAAAGTGGGGGTCTAATGGAATTACTCTTCAAGAAACAACCAGATGACAATCTTATAAGTTCAACAGATCGAAAAAATTATCGCAGCATCCTGGAAGCATCAAATGCTCATCGGAAAAGATACAGCAAAGATGAGAGTATACGCACTTCGAAGAGTAGAAAATATATGAATATCATAGGACCCATGTTCCGCAGCGATCGTAAAAATAAATCCACCACCGGAAGAGGCCTCATACCTAAATATAAAATAGCAAAGAAAAATTCTTCTATAGATCTAGTCTACTGGGATGATCCAAACGAGCTTATCGAGCGACTGCGATTATTAGTTGCGGAACGATCTGCTGGAAATAACAATCACGACAATGAAATACAATCGATCATTGAGGAACTACGTGAAGCTGGACATATATATTGAAATGCATGTTTTCTTATAAGATCAGTAGCATCATGAGTCTCGACGTGTTCGGAAGAAAACTTGAGGGCACGCAAGAAGCGAGTCGCGGTCCACCAGGCATTGGTTATAATCTTACATTAGATGGTAATTTTGATTTACAAAATAAAAGGTTATGTAACCTTGCTTATCCAAGTCAGCCTAATGATGCAGTCACCTTGGAAGTGCTTCTGACAACTATAAGTAAAGAAGTTAGAAATCTAACTAACATAATGGCTGTAACGAAAGTTGACTTAGAGATTCCCATAAACACTGAATTAAATACAATCAATAAGGTTCTTTCCCATCTTAAAATTCGATTAGATAATCTTGAGACAAAATTGAAAGAATGCTTTGAAAAAAAAAAAAAAATTCTGACTCAATAAAAGTTTTTCTTAAACCTTAAACATATTATCAAAAAAAAAAAAAAAAAAAAAAAAATGGAGCGACAAAAAATAGCTGAAGAGTTGCACAAACCAGCTCGCCGCATCTACAAGCGAAGAAAATATGATATACGTGGAATAGATGAGACTTGGCAAGCTGATCTTGTAGAAATGATTCCATACGCCAGCGAAAACAAAGGTTTTCGCTACTTACTTACTGTCATAGATACATTTTCAAAGTATGCATGGGCTATACCAATCAAGTCAAAGAGTGGTAATGATGTTACTCTAGCTATGGAGTCAATACTGAAACAAGAACGCGTACCGACAAATCTACAAACTGACCAAGGAAAAGAATTTTACAATTCAAACTTTCAGAAACTCATGAAGAAGTACAAGATAAACCTATACTCTTCGCATAGTAATCTTCATGCAAGCATATGTGAGCGTTTTAATAGAACGTTAAAAAATGCAATGTGGATAGAGTTCAGCAAACAAGGGAGCTATAAATGGTGGGATATCCTGCCTGAGTTGGTGAAAGCTTACAATTCAAGAAAACATCGGACAATAGGAATTGAGCCTAAAAATGTTACGCAGGCAAATGAAAGAGAGGTCAAGAAGCATTTTCCAAATGAAAAGTTACCTGTGAAAAAACTGAAATTTAAAGTAGGAGATAAAGTGCGGATAAGTAAGATAAAACATGTTTTTGAAAAAGGTTATACACCAAATTGGTCTACTGAAATTTTCACAATATCACGAGTTGTAAAAACCAATCCGGTAACTTATCATGTCAAAGATTATTATGATAAACCCATCTCTGGCGGCTTTTATGAAACGGAAATTCAGAAAACTATGTATCCAGAAATTTATCTAGTAGAAAAAGTTTTAAAGAAAAGTGGAAATCGTGCATATGTTAAATGGTTAGGCTTTAGTAATGAGCATAATAGTTGGATAGATAAAAAAAAAATTATTTGATTTAGCCAAGATTTAACCAAAAATATTAATGTAAACGCAATAATGTAGGTACTAGTAAATAAGAAAGCAATCATATTATGTTATTGTATTTATTTATGTATTATTATGTACAAGTTTTAATCTGAATAAAATAAGTATTATAATCAAAGCAAGCTGCGTATTTCATTCAAACTTAAAGGAAGATCCACCCTGATATGTCACAAATAAATTCATTTTATTTGCAGTATTGGAGAGTCTGTCAAAAAACTCTTGATCTCTTAGGATGGCTGATGAAATCTTCTCCGGTAAAAAGATTTGAAAACTTTCGTCGAGTTCGGCTACGACCTTCGTACCGAATCTCGTCTTCACCTCCTTAAGTGCTGTCACCATGTACTGATGATCTTTTTCCAAGTCTGTTACTTTCTTCCTTGGCAAGAAGTCGCGTTCAGCAATCTTATTAAGTGTAGATAGATCCATTCTGGAAAAAGTAAAAAAATAAGAACTTCTAATAGAGAAAAGATTTGTTAGAGCAAAAAAAAAAAGAAAATTGGTGAGAATTAACTGTGAACTTACTTAGAAATTTAGTTGAGTCTTGGTTTCTTCCCAAAAGGATGATAATTCTCGAACTCTTCGATTGCTCGAATGTGCTCCTCGTCGTGGTCTGTCTGTTGATATAGTTCATTCCCCACCACAATTTCTGTCCTTTCCATTGCCTCCTGTAATATATCCCTTCTCTCTCCTCCCTCAGAGCGTATCCCCTCCATTGATGGATCCCAGTCATGCATAAACTCCTCTAACACATCATATTCAATTCTGATTTGTTCACCTTCATTGTCATAAAGTGTCATCCCCTCTCGCCTTTCACCATTTTCATTGGCTGCATCACCCCCACCTCGTATTTCCCCCTCTCTTTCATCTTCTGCAACATCCATCCCCACTTGCGTTGCCCCACTTTCATTGGATACTTCATACCCCCTCTCCACTTCCATCCCTACCACTATTTCTTGTTTTTCAGCATCCTCCTCTATTCGAAGTGCAGCTTGCGCCATCTGCTCATCCATGATTCGAAAATGACCCCAAGGTAAAGTGTCTGTACTCTGAGGCAATAAGAATCTCTTATCATCGTGAGGACTAAGAGCAATTTTATTCTGTCTTTCAGTATGCACTATGTGCAATTTTGAACGAATGTTGCATTGATCACGTTTTACAATAATAAGATCGTGAAGACATCTTCTATAATCCTCGAAAGTTATTGTCTTCTTCACAACGCTGGATTTTATACCTTTGGCTTTTTTCACTGTCTCTCCTCCATCAACTAAAATACTGTACATTTTGCTTCGTAAACCTATAAATTCCATCATGATCTTGCCACAGCATTCGTCTTTCATTAATCCTGGGACTTTTTTATTGACACGTGGAATGTTAAACTGATTATTCTCATCATAATCAGAAGTATCAAACCTGTGAATGTCTTCTTTCATTATTTTATACATATCAATGTCCTCAACTTCATATATCAAACTATCAGTATCTGTATAAAGAAGTTTACATTTTTCTCCTACTCGCTGTTTCATATACGAGTAATGGAAATCATAAACTAATGTCTTGGACAAATCAAGGATACAAAGACCAACGTATATCGGTTTCTTGATTGTGATACTTGTTCTCTTTAGCTGAATAGCAACTAAATTTTCATCAAAGATTGCACAGCTGTGAAAATGTGGTTGAGCTATGCGTGCTTCTGCCCCATATCTGCCTGTGAATTTATTTACTAATCGTACATCAACACGAGACCGCTCTCGCTCGATACACTTTCCATAGACAGCGTTAATTAATAATTTATAGAAGAGTTTTTCAAACTCATTCTTCGCTTGCTTTCTCTTCTCAGTATTTAATTCGACATAAGGTTTAAGCCAGGCCTTCTGCTCGAAACTCAGAATTCTATGCACCTTTTTCAAACGAAGTCCATTATCCAGCGCCTGTTTGAGTGTTCGATAGTGAATCACATACTTTTTCTTATCGTTCAGAGTAGTGAGAAGTTTGTTCTGCTTTGAGCCAGGTGGTGCACGGTGCTCTGCGCAGAAGGGGAAGTCTCGATGTTCATCATGTATTTCCTCAGGATACTCCAAGTCTACTTCAGCAATGTAACCTATATCTGAATCTGGTGGTGTATTGAAGAAGCTTGGATTCGCCTCAAAGTCAATCCATTTGAATTTTCCAATCGGTAAATGCTGTACCATCGCCCACCCATACAGATTATTTATATCAAAATATAAGAGTGTCTTCGTTTTCTGTTTCTCGTCGTATGAAGAACCCATGTATGGATTGTTTGCCTTAGCATATCGATTACAACACTGGCTTATTCCTCCCCGAATGCCTGCTTCAATAAACATTAGCATGTCAATATCTGTAAGAAGCTCTAATTCCACCTTTGTCATTTTAAGAGCTGCTGAAAATGTTAACCCTGGAGTCGTGTAAAAGTGAGCAGGACATAAATCATAAGCTTTAAGAGATGTCTCTCGAAAACTTTCGAAAACGTCAGCCAATAGTAGAACATCTGTTTTTAAGTAAAGATCTGAATACTCTCCCAATGTTTTTATATTGAACTTATCCCAGACTCGAACAGCATGCTTGTAGTCTTCTTCAGCAATATGGGAATCTGTTAGTTTATTATAAAACTCATTCTTTTCTGGCAATTTTGTAGACGATAGCTTATCAAATGCGTCTACATAATCATATGGAAATATACCTTTCCGTCTGAGAAGATCTATCATTTCATCTGTGAATCCATCTGATCGAAACTCTTTCACCGCTATAGGCACGTTTTGTAGATATGATGCGAGTTTTTCCAATGATGATGGTAGAAATCGCCAAGAATCTATGAATCTAAAGCTGATGTCGCAGTCATCTATGTATTTCGTGAACGAAATATATTTCTCCTTATTATGAGGTATTAGACTAACTCGTCCTTTCATCAATGTAGAAGTAGCGATCTCTTTCAAAATGAAGTGAGTATCATAATTGAGGTTATGAAAAACAACGGGAATGAATCTTGAGTTCTTATAATTCAAATTACATGAATTGTGAGCTGCACCTCTGAAACTGAAGAGAAAAAAGAATTCATTTTTTTTTTTTTTCTTTGGGAATCACCAAAAATTAATTTTAAATATAACTAAACTAATAACATACCGTCCTGTAAAATGACAATGGTCTCGCACTGCAAGTTCTTCATCACGGATTGATTTTCGACATATATGACAAACAGTTGACCTCTGGAAAGATAATTCTTCTAGAGCTGTGAGTTTCATTGGTTTAGGATTCTTGTACAGATGATCTATCTTCTCACTTATTGATTTTAGTTCTCGAACAAACCATTCTGCAGGTGTCTCTTGATCTCCAAATTTTTGTCTGTAAGATTTATAGACAGATAATCTGTCATCAAAGCTGCATTTTGTGTAGTAACCTATGCTGTATGCTTCATGTAGTTGAAAAGCATTCTCATTCTCAGTAGGCTTCAATAAACATTCAAAATCAGCATAAATAACGAAAGGAACTTTTTCTCTCTTTTTGTAATCTTCGAATTTGAGAATGTTGTTCTTTGAGTCTGGCAGATTGATTCGGCAATTATTCATATTTTTACAATGATTTTCATGAATTTCCAATCTTTTTTCATTATAGAAAACTTGTAAACACCTTTCACAGTGGTATGATTTTCTATTAGCTTTAGACAGTTGAGAACCCAGAAGACGAGACATGCTTTTGATCCAAACGTAATGGTATTTAGGCATACTTTCATCACCATCAGCAAAATTATTTTCTTCATGCTCATCAATGTAAAAATCTTGAATGATAAGTAGATTTACATGTCTACTCTTCTTTTCTGGTTGATTATTATTTTCTGGTAGATTTACATGTTGATCTTCCTCTTCTGCTTGATTTTCTTGTTCAGCCTTCTTTTCTGACGTAACGTGACAAGGCGATACTTCAAATTTTGAACCATACTTTCTGAGCATGTATACATTTACTGAAATATTATTCAATTTTTCGAATTTTGAAATATCTTTCAGTTTTACTGGGAACTGTATATCACTAAAGATCAACTCGTTCTCATGTACACGATATTGATTAACTCTGTTGGAATTATATTTGCTGGGATATAATGCTGAAAGAATAGCATATTTGAAACACTGATTGTCATTGTTATGAACATTAACACATGCTTTTTTGTTTTCTATAAACTTTGGGAGAGGAATATAAGAACTGCCCTTGAATGGAGAATATTTTTTCATATTTATACACAAACTTTTAATACTCTTCAATGTCCAGCCGGAATCCTTTTCCTGAAATTCTTCTAGTTGTGTAAGAATGGGCTCTTTGATATAGTCTTTAAACCATTCCTCTAAATTTGTTGACATGTATACTGTAGCACTTTCACTCGTGAAATATTTAATATCGGTCGTTTCCTCTCCATTTTTCTGCATAGAAAATTCCGAGATAAAATCTGAATTTATTTTCACAGCATTGTATTCTTCTAAGCATTCTTGTGCCTTAACTTTGAAGAGCTTTTGTGCATCACTTAAGAAACTCACAATGTCCATGTGTTTTATATTTACAACTACGCCAGTCTTGATTCGATTTTGGAATGCCGACTGCACATCTCGCCACTCTACACTAGCTTCTGTTTTCTCAGATTGTAGATTACCTCCTCGTTGAAGATGTTGTTCAAATTCAACTTGCACGCACGAAAGATGAGTCATGCAAGTTTGACATTTCTGTTTCTCTCCTCTTGTAAGTTTAGATTTTGCAATTTTTTCATTTAATTCTTTTATGGTTGAATTACACATGTCCAACCAATAATGAATATCGTTATTACTTAAATCATTTACACTTTGTAAAGTATCACGAAGAAGCTGAACAAGGCGTTCAAAAAGATCGATGGATGCCATATTTGCTTTTTTCTCACTGTAATAGCACTAAAATAGACACTAGAATAGGACTTCACAAATGTGCACGATAGTCAAGACTAAAACTCGTTGACCGCGATAGATGAACTGTGCTTATCCAAGAAACTGCTTCCCTTTTTGTATGCAATGTCGACGTAAGTAGAGGTAGAAAATTCAAATAACTGACCAAGGATAAAATGAAGAAGAGGGAGATTTTCTTAGGTAGGGATGAATTTTCTTTCATTTGAACCAACTAAAATAGTTCTTTTTGGGAAGAGGAAGGAGATTTTTTAAGGGAGGGATGAATTTTCTTCCGTTTGAACCAACCAAAAAGCGGCTTTTCATCCCTCCAATCAAGAATATACTTTCTTTTTTGAACGACCAATCCTAAAAGAGCCTGAGGCGGAGTTTCTTGTTATAAAATCAGGATGAGAGAATTTTCCTATTCATTCTCCGAGTTCACTTCGTACTGAACTATCAACTACAGAGCTGTAAGATGGCTAGAACACGTGACTACGACTTGATGTTCAGAAATGCCATACTGCAATTTCAAGAAGAGAATGTTTATATTTGTGACATTCAAGGTTTCCAAAGAATAGCAGAGGATTCTTTCATTTTCAAAGAAGTAAGTTTTCTCAATTTAAAGAAAACTGCTTTACCGACTGCATACCTCTTTAAACCTCCTATGACATTGGAAGAACTGACAGCAGAAGAAAAATGTATGACTCACTGGGTGGAGAAGTATCATCATGGAATTGCATGGGACGCTGGTGATATTCCTTATCATCGTCTTCAACGAATTTTCCAAATTTGCTCGCAAGGGATTGAGAAATTATACGTTAAGGGAGAACAGAAAGTGCAATGGCTAAGAAATCTCATACCAAATGTGTAAGTGATATATAATATGACTCTACTTTCATACTTTTTCATACTATTTTTATACTTTTTTCATACTTTTTCATACTTTTTCATATTTTTATCATACTTTTTCATACTTTTTTCATACTTTTTCATACTTTTTCATTACTTTTTCATACTTTTTCATACTTTTTCATACTTTTATCATACTTTTTCATACTTTTTTCATACTTTTTCATACTTTTTCATACTTTTTCATACTTTTTCATACTTTTTCATACTTTTTCATACTTTTACTTTTCTATGCTCGTATTTCTTACGTTTTTGTTTTTATTTACAGATTAATTTCAAACGTTGAAGACTTTGGATGTCCATCACTAGAAACGTTATCGAGCGATAAGCATTACGTATGTTTTAATCACATTCTCTGCATTAGAAGGAAACCTATATGCGCTGTACATAATGTTATCTCAATACGAGCATGGCTACTAGATTATTTGGATGCTAAATTTGGCCAAGATGAAGTAGATATAATTTCTAAAAGGAATACATACTCATGTGTATATTGGAAATAAATTGTTATTAAATATTCTGTAAAAAAAGAGAAGCTTGATGATTGAATAAAAAAAAATTGAAAGTAAAATCATTTTACAATATTATTTTTTCACAAATATAAAATTAAAATATAATAGATAAATCTATAGCAAACATAGGGTACATGTGGGTGTTACTGCGGATATTTTATATTAATTAGAATAAAGCATTGTTCATCATATAGACAATATCGGGAAAAGGAAAATGGAGGAAATGACAAGGGGAATAAACGAAAACAAGTTGAAAAAATATTTTTTCATTATATTCAAAAAAACACTTATTACATTAAAAATTAATATATAATAAAATAATTATTTTTTACATATATATATATATATATATATATATATATATATATATATATATATATATATATTATTACATAATATCTATTCTATGAATGTCACATCTTCTACGATGCGAGGTTTTACTATTGATGGTCGCGGTGGTGGTGGTGGTGGAGGTGATGGTAGTGATGGTGATGCTACTGTTGCTGCTATCTTCGTTTTGTCCTGCACTCGGCTGTGCATTCGCAGCCAATCTCGTTTCGCTTGCTTACTTTGAAGCGAAGCTTTGTCGTCCTTCACTAGATCTGAAAAAATAAAAATGGCAAAAAAAAAATAGTTTTAAAATATAATATAATATAAATATTAAAATAAAATGAAATTTAAAATTTTTGTATTTCTTACCAATCTTTGTCGACCTGGAAGGTGACTTCATCGTATGCAAATGGGGTGGCGTGGAAGGCGTTTTCGGCCTTGGCTGGTTTTCAGCTTCATCTATAAAAGAAAAGAAAAAAAACAAATTATTAGATTATTATTTATTAAGGTAAAGTAGGTAGTACTTGGACACTTTTTAAAACGAAAATACGGAATCAGTGTTTATAGAGCCGAAACTCAATATTTTTCCCAAATCTTTAATCTAATCGTTAATTCGGCATGTTTTACTATTATTAGTACAAGAAAAAATACGCTTACATACTTTTTTATACTAATAAAGTAAGTTTAAAAATTCAACTATACGTCACAGTAGTTGGACATCATATGCCAAGCTGGTCCCAGTACTTGGACATAGTTAGGACCCAGTAGTTGGACATATGAATTAAATGTGTCCAACTCCTGGGTTCAGAAAAAGCAGTGGACGTAAACTTGGACAATACATTCGGCATATTACAGTTCTCGACATAACCTTAAAATGTTATATTTACATTTATATCAAATTTAAGACGTAAATTAAGATAATTTTGGTTAAATTATATACTACACATCATAAACTATCCGAATGAATGCCAACGAATACATATTTTTATCATCTTTATCAGTAATTACAATTTTTTTCACGGTCCAAGTACTGGTCACAATTTTCGTTTTGTCCAAGTACTAGGCACTTTACCTTATTTAAGTTTTACATAAAAAAAAAAAATTAATAAAAAAATAGTTACCTTCAGCTTTCCTCTTTCGCTCGTTGTTGCTGTTGCCGCTGCTGCTGCTCGGCGATGAAATTTTTGGAATCCGACCAACATCTTGTATATTTTTTCCTTTCGCAGCCTTTAAGCTGCTCCTTGAGCTCGAGCTAGAGCTGGAACTAGAGCTCGAGCTGGAACTCGAGCTGGAACTCGAGCTGGATCTCGAGCTCGACCTTGATCTCGGCGAGCGAGCAACCGGTGCGCTCTCTTGAGGTACTATTCCCTCGTATAACTGTTGCATAGCAGCAACAGGGGGTAGTGGTGGTACTGAAAAATAAATAAACATTTAACATGATATTATTTTAATTATTATTAATAAAATTCTATAAAATGATACTTACATGAATGTATCGCATCCATTGCCCACGACACATGGTCAAGCATCATGAGCAATGTGGGCCCGTTAGAAATAAGCCACCGGATACGATCCCGCATCATTTGCAAATTCGTCTTGCTATTTGCCATCTCGAATTTTTTTTTCAAATTTCAAGTTCGTATAATTTTTTGAAATTTGAAAGTTTACTGACTGACCCTAGTTTGCGCCCTAGAATTTATATCGTCAGAAGAGCTTACCCCTTCTTTCACTTATTCAAGAAATTCTGCGATTGGTTAAAAATTCTCCTCCCTTAATTAGAAAAACGCCTGCCTTGCAGAAATTTTCCTCCCAGAATTTTTTAAGAACCACCTCCCTGTCGGTCACATCCACGCCTACACATTTTTTTCGTGAAAGTTTCTACAATCTTGATGACGAGAAAGTGCATCTCTAGAAGCTGGCGTCAAAGTTGTTGGGAAAAGTGCGACCTGCGCGAAGTCCTTCAACATGTACCAAGCCTTGCTGTAATAAATCGTTTCTCGCCGAAAAACTGGCAGCGTATAGGTCTAAAAAAAAAAAAAAGCAAGCGTGCGCGCAGTAAGCCTTTCTCCAAGGGTCGTGTATTGTTGGAGACAATTTACTACTACCCGCGCAAGGACCTTCAACATGCGCTATGCCTTACTGTAATAAATCGTTTCTCGCCGAAAAACTGTCAGTGTTTTAGCTCGAAAATTGACTTTTCGAATCCATGCGCGCAGTATGCCTTTCTCAAAAGGTTGCTTATTACTGGGAAAAGTGCCACCTGCGCGAAGTCCTTCAACCTGTACCAAGCCTTGCTGTAATAAATCTTTTCTCGCCGAAAAGCTGACAGCGTATAGGCCTAAAAAAAGCAAGCGTGCGCGCAGTAAGCCTTTCTCCAAGGGTCGTGTATTGTTGGGGACAATTTACTACTACCTGCACAATGACCTTCAACACGCGCTATGCCTTACTGTAATAAATCGTTTCTCGCCGAAAAACTGTCAGTGTTTTAGCTCGAAAATTGACTTTTCGAACCCATGCGCGCAGTATGCCTTTCTCAAAAGGTTGTTTATTGCTGGGAAAAGTGCCACCTGCGCGAAGTTCTTCAACCTGTACCAAGCCTTGCTGTAATAAATCTTTTCTCGCCGATAAGCTGACAGCGTATAGGCCTAAAAAAAAAAGCAAGCGTGCGCGCAGTAAGCCTTTCTCCAAGGGTCGTGTATTGTTGGGGACAATTTACTACTACCTGCACAAGGACCTTTAACACACGCTATGACATACTGTAGTATAGCGTGTATTGCGGAGAAAAACTGACAGTGTTTTGGCTCGAAAGTAGACTTTTCGAATGTATGCGCGCAGTATGCCTTTCTCAAAAGGTTATTTATTGCTGGAATGTAATTTACTACTACCTGCGCGAGGACCTTCAAACTTGCGCCTCCGCACAGTAAGTTCTCGAAGGCCGTTTACTGATGCAATCTTCCTGCTATCTGCGCGCATCTACAGCGCATACCTGCGACGATGACGTGTATTGCTAGCAAAGTCAGTGAGCAACGTTCCATCTATTTTTAAAAGCAGAGGAAAGAAAGGCTGACCCTTTCTTTTCATTCTTTTCGGCTACTTTCCATTTCCTACGCTTGCCATCTGTTTCTTCGAAAAGAGGAGCAAAGAGCTCTTCCCTCTCTTCGGGTGGGAGTAAAACGCTTACGTATTCGGGCCTACAGAGTGGGGATAGAAAAAATCAGACACGAATTCTAGATCACATTAAGAGGGGACAGTTCAGAGGCGGGGCTTAAAACACACACAATACGAATCCGGTAAAAATTGGAGAAGGGACCAGGCATAGGCCTTATACACACTACAAATTCTGTATCACTTTGAGAGGGGGTAAATCCATTGGAGGGGCTTAAAACATACAATACGAATGCTCAAAAATTGGAGAAGGGACCAGGCATAGGCCTTATACACACGACCGATTCTGTATCACTTTGAGAGGGGGTAAATCCAGGGGAGGGGCTTAAAAAATACAATACGAATGCTCAAAAATTGGAGAAGGGGACAAACCGGGATAGGCCTTATACACACGACCGATTCTGTATCACTTTGGCATGATACAGAACCCGCGTGAGCCAGTATGCCTACAGCCTATCTACTAAGATACAACGCTGCTAATTATAACGCGTAAGACGAATCTTTTCGGTTAAGGTCCATCGATATACAGAGTGTCCTTGAGGGGCTGAATTGAGGGTGGGCTAATTGGACCGGAAGTAAAAATCCTTGAATTCTGGATGAGAGAAGGCTAAATTCATGAGTGGCTAATTTCTGAAACGGCTGCGGCGGCGTGCGTCGAAACTTTTTTAATAATATAGAAAGATTAGTCAAATATTTATGTCCCTAGGGACGATTTTATTGTTTTAATAATCTAATAAATAAAAAACTAGTGTAATCGTTAATTAGCCTTGAAAGCTTACAAATTCTAAATGAATGAATCTGATATAGTTTTATAAACAAAACTTACATGATTAAATAGATGGGGATCAAAAACTGTATTGAAATAGTATATTGTGTACCTAGAGCGAAAAATAGTTTTAATTTAATAATATAAAGCAATGTATGTGTAGGTATATACATATTTAATTTCTTAATAGAACAGGACGACAGTTGCACCATGTCGAAAAACGGTCACATCTGGTTCCGCTTGATAGACACGTAAAACTACAAAAATCAATACATGTGTCACAAAAAACACGGTGTGCACCATGGGCGAGAGGCTTTTCCATCCTTGTGTGTTTGCAGTACTCGTCTTCGGCTCGGAAAACGCACTCACCTTCGGCTCGTGCTTGCTCGCCTCCGACTCGTACAGCAAACTCATGCGGGCGGTACAAGCCTTTCGCCCATGGTACACACCGTATTTTTTGTGACACATGTATTGATTTTTGCAGTTTTACGTGTCTATCAAGCGGAACCAGATGTGCTGGTCTTTTAAGAAATGAAATATGGGAATTGTTTTATGATACTTAAATATGAAGCTCTGTACCCGTAGTTTTATCGCATGGACCTCTGTATAGTAGATACAGCCTATTTTATTAACATTATTAGTGTTACGAATAAAATGACAGCGATTTGTGTGAGCGCGATTGTCGGCGGAGGAAACGCGGAAAGAGCGAGAAAGTAAATAAGGATTGAATGAAGGCTGGTGCACGCATTAACAGTTAAAGGTTGATATACACGTACAGCTTCGTTGGCCGAGTTCCTTGTGCGCGAAGTTGCTTAGGCGACTTCGTGGCCCTGAAGCCCCCCAGCTAGGGGTGATTTATCGCCCTGAGGCTGTTATGACCTCAAAGGGAGTTCACCTCCATGGTACCCAAGGTCCCATGTGCACAGGGAAACTGAAAGATGGATCTGTGGCCGTCAGGCTAAGGGACGAAGCCACGGAGGCCCGTGATATGATTTAAAATGCATTTGTAATACGCGCGTAACACACTCGAGCTCCTCTGTGCTTCCTCGGCTGTCGTCGGCTATTATATTCGGCGTCAAGTGTAGAGTGGGGGCATGCGTCCAGATAAGCATGAGAAGCAGCGGCACCCGTACGCGGATTAGGTCAGATACGCACTGACCCTCGTGGGAGGTCAACCAGAAGCTACAACGGAACAGATGTACAGACAAAAAGTCGTCACCGAATAAACTACCACTTTTACCTCAATGTTATTTTGAATCAATCAAATAAAGCCTCACTCATCTTTATCCCAAACAATTAGCATATCTGTAGTGCAAGATACTTATTATACGTAAGTACTTACGTGTAAGTATAGGTGCTTGCGCTACTAAAGCGTCAAGCAGCTAGACCACAATCGCTCGAAGTCTCTCAAACCTAAATAGTGTATGAAGCTCATGAAATATTATCATAACTTCGTGCTCTCTTAGTATGCGTAGCTATCATGTTTTCAAGATGTGTATTTATAGGAAAATAGTAAGGAGATCATACTATTCTTGCTCAGATTCTATACTTTCATTGCATATTGTCTGGTATAGGTCTGGTACTTACATAGCGTGATACTTCTACACCAGAATAGATAGAATTTCCTCTTCGTGCATACATACAAGACTTTTATCATTGGATATATAGTGGCATGTGGATAATGCTGACGTTTTCATTTGCATCTCACGTTTTAGGATCCACTGGATCAATCTACGGGTGCTAAGTTTTATTTTGAGGTATCAGAAAATTATTTCCAAAGTATCAGCAAAATTCATTTCTTGAAGGTCTGAAACTCTTCATGTTAGCCTTGCAGGTATCAGAACGTTAAAGCTTTTCATCGTACGATTTTTCAATTGGAATTATAATAGAGTCGTGTATATAAAATTCAATAGACGTGAAAATCTATTTTAAAACTCTCTTGATGCATATTATGCTGGTGTTGGCATAAACAAACCTGCTAAACGCACGTTATCGTAGAAGACAAATCTGCTACAGGTAACCCCTGTAGCGCTAATCGTTTCCATATAAATACAATAGCAGTCGTTAGGCTTGTGACTTCCTGTGACGCTACTACTGCCTGTTACTTGCTCGCATCCCAACTTTTCCCATCAAACTTTTCGATCGACTGTGCACAGAAAGTCGCGGCTTGACTAATGAGATTCATCACACGTTGCGAAAAAAGGAACAGGCCACACATTTCAGCCGTGTATCTCTATTCGATTGGTGTAGAAGTTTCATTGAATATTTGTTGCATGCATTTACTCTATAAGTAAGAGCAGGATTTGAAAATAGTAATTTTAAATTTATTTTTTTACAATAACAGATAAAAATTACATGTAATCCATAAAATTATCTTACTTGAATACATGAATATTTTTACTTAATCTTAATGTTTTTAAATTTCGATCGATTCGTAAAAATTCGCTTTTGAATGGCGTGGCACGTAAGCGTTGATGTTAATATTTTCATTTTAGTAATTCAGAGAATTGTAATTTGCTTAAGGTTAGAGCACACTTGAAGGGGTCAAAAGAAAATTTTTTTGAAACTTTTTCTTTGAGAAAGCTTTGTAACGATGATAAAAATTGTTTTCAGAGATTCGATGAATCTCAATGTTTTCGAGCTTTCTTAGTCATAAAAATAAGTTTACAATTAGGTTTTTAAAAAATATCGGTCTGTATGTATGTATCAAACTAAAATTTGCATCCACCATAACTCTTCAAGGGAAGCATATCACGCGCTGAAATTTTGCAGCCATACTAACTATGTTTGAACTTAGAACTGATCAGATTTTGGAGCTGAATGGATAATATTAAACTCATTTTCTAGTAAAAATATAAATATTTAAAAATTTCTAAAGATCGAAAAAAAGAATTTTAGTTATATTATACATTGAACTTGTAAAAAATATATACGCTTTCATGAAGTTGACGGAATTTTCCTTCGATTAATATATCTTTTAACGAGCTTGAGCTTTTCAAAAATATGTACTTTTTATAAAGTAGACTTAATTTTCTTTTAATTGATATATCTAACAATAACTTGAAAGTTATTATTGTAAAATAGTAACAAAATTTTAGTTTAAAGAAAATGTATAAATCGAATTTTTTGTCTTTAATACTTTAAATTGTAGACTATATTATAAAAATATTCAAAAAAAGTTATAGGATGTCGTAAAATACAATTTGGAGCTTTTCATCGTATAAAGTGAGTTTCAAGGAATAGTTTTTAGGAGAAGAAAAAAGTTAATTTTTTAGTCCTTCAGTGTACTCTAGCCTTAAATAAGATAATTATCGCTATAGATTTCAAAATATTTACGAGATATCGTACATTGCCTAAAAAATTTGTTGAGTGTCTAACTTCAAAGAAAAAATTCCTCCCTCAAGTCATACTGTGAAGCAACAATGAGTGCGTAGCAGGGATCCAAGTCGACTAAACTAATCCAACATTAATTAACGACTTAATTAATTGACAATCATGAATTAGTCTGAGAAGCTGGGGCTGTTGTTGAGCGTGAGTACTGTGCGCCAAGAGCAACGACGAAGGGGGAAAATTCCGTAAGATGGATAATAGGTATATATACATACACTTGATTGTGTCTGTTAATAAAATGACGTGTGAATTGGTGCTGCCGCTTTTCTTATTTTGCTGTAATTTATCATCCATTTCGGACTAGGTCACGATATATTTTTTATTCATTTGTGTGGATGATGTCAACTGCTTTGACTAGTGACTTTGAAGACTGAATTTCTTGAGAAAGATTATTTTGTTAAATAAAGAAAAGTAATTTTGTACAATTATAAACAGATAAGTAGTAATATAAATAATTGGTCAGCCATACTATATGTATTAAGAATTTACATTATATTCTACCTAAGTAATTTACATATGTGACTAATTCATTAATAGAACGTACTACTCGCGGTATAGACTATTTTGAAAACAAAAAACGTATTAAAACTTTCAGTATACAAGACTCGTACAACCAGGAGGAGCCTGATCTTGTGCAAAATTAAGCAAAATTGACACATTCAGCTGAAATCCATGAATTAATCAAATTTAAAAAGACTAAATTGTTAAATGGCTCATTCTTATATGAAATAATAGAAAAAATTAAATTTCTGCAATAAAACTATGTGCAGATGGTGCAATATAAAATATAAGTTTATTATTAATAATTTTAATAGTTTTATTGTTTTCTGGTATATGAATACGTAGAAAGAACGACTTTGATTGTTAAGAGTATCTAACGCAGTTCCAATTTTAAAATATATTAATAATCTATATGGTACCGGAAATATACTTTTACGAAAAAATATCACCTAACAATAATGGTTATAAATTTGGACCAATTCGATGTATGAATAAACTTGAAATTAATATAAAACGAAAAAAAGGTTTTAATTTAAAAGGTTTCAAAAGTAAAAAGTCATAGCCAAATAAAAATCGTACTAAAAATGGTTTTGTGTTATATGCTTTTTGGCAATCAAAATATATACTGCAATAGACCACAACTTGTACTATATCCTCCTCGAGTTTCAAATGAAATGTAATCCTCTACGTACAACGTTATACATCAATTTACACAACAGCCACCTGCAAGTCACTCAGCTAACACTCGCTTGGAGAAAAATCCGACTCGTTGCGTACAATCAATGTAACTCCTATATACCTCTGTATTTGCATTAGCAGCATGTAACGTATTATAATAACTACGACAGAAAAGAAAGGAGAAATTGAAAAGGTGGGGAAATGAAGAGAGAAAGAGAGAGAGAGACAAAGTATTTCCATCAATTGCTAAATGTTTAAAAGTCAGTCAAGATCTAGACATCAAAGTGTCAACAGCTGTTTGTCTCTCGAGCAGGCGAGTCGCCGACTCGCCTGCGAACATCGAATTCTTGACAGACTAAATTGTATATTGGCTGAAGCTAATAAGCCTCGATAGTGCTCTCTTAGTATGGTATTGCATTCATTGCTGTATTCTGAAATTATCAGGGCCCTGAACGACAGGATGGATTAACAGTATTGATTATTCGGAAGAAAGAAGATCGGATATGAAGATAATGTATGAAATGTATGTATGGTGTAGGAGTATTAATTTATTACATGTAAGACCTGCGAAAAGGTATTAATTTATAATCACCCATGACCCACGAGAACCAACAAAGTACTTATTAATAATAAATAAAAATTGAATCTTTTTTTTATTTATTTCCTGCGACCCGTTATATTTCATTACAAGCATATAATATTATTAGCAGAATTTTATTGGAGTTCTTTGAAAGAATAAAGAATCCTTACTAATATATAAATGTAAAAGTTTAGTTATTTGTTTGTTTGTTTACGTATTTGTTACTCAGTCACGCAATAACTACTGGACCAATTCTACTAATACTTGAACGGTTCTCTTTATTTTTTTCCTCAGAAACTCATAGTCTCATAGAAATTACAAATAATGTTTAAGTTTTTCAAAAAAATTTAAATTACCTTATGAAATACAACGAGTCACATAAAATTTCTCACTTTTTTTGATTATTTGTTTGTTACCTGCATCACGCAAGAGCTAATGCACCGATCTGAATAAAACAAAAGCCATTTTCTTCCTTATTTGCCACTTATTTGTGAGAACTGTTGGCTTGTCACATCCCACACTAATACACGCTACAGTTGTATAAGCCTCAAAAGGACGCTTGAGTCAGCTAAGAGAAATTAGAGAAACTACAAGAAAGCGCTAAGAAGGTATTATGAGGACGATCGAGTACAGGAGCTCTTCTCGGCATTACCGTAGCTCGATCGTGGTTCGCGACTTGCAATTTTACCCCACTTCGTGATACAAAGACTTATCTTTGAACTTATGTTCTGGAGAATGAAGTATTCGGTGAACTGCTAATTGGAGTAGTTCGCTAATTGCCGCCGTCGCGGTATTGTGCGGCTGGCATAGGATTGCTGTTCATTGCTATGAGTGTAAATTTAATTATTCATATATATTCTACGCGTCAAACTCACTTTTCCTCGCGATTTGTGTTACATACGGGTAAAGGCAAGGTAAAGTTTAAACATACTACACTCGTTTCGCAAACTTTGCGTCGTTCGGCGAATGAAAAAAAAATTTTGAAAGTTTTATTGCACGTGATATATGTTATATCAAGTATATATATATAAAGAAGGACATTTTTTAAAGAAAAGATTTATAAACTTAAAATTTTAAATTTATTTTAGAAAGAGTGTCTGTGACGTTTTTCAAATTGCATTTAAAATTTATCTTCGGAATACGATTTCGAGTACAATGAGAAACAAATTTTTATGTACCAGAAATGTTATAATCACTCATTGATGGATGATTTTATTGAATATCTTTAAATTTAGATATCAATCTTCTTGAAATTGAAAAGAAAAAACTTGTTTCAATCCAGTAAATAAAATCTGGTATTAACCGGAAAAAAAATTATTTTTACTTACAATTTTTATTTCTTGATTTTATAAATAATTTATTGATTAATGAAAACTTTTTACATATAATGTGAATATCTGTAAATATGAGTTAAACTTTACATAATTTATTTTACATAATATATGTCAACTTTTATTCATTACATTGAATAAAAGCTTCAGCAGGATACATTTGACATCAAAATCAATTATTCTTCGAAACCATTAATCGGAGAGAAATGTCGACACTACACGAATTATGAAAATACAACATCATTTAAAATATAAACCTTCAAGTATAGTACACATAAAAAATACGTTGGTACACCGTTAGGTCACACAGGTCATGTCCATTTTCAATCGCTTGTATCTTACATAATATAAAATGAATTCCAATGTTTCATTTTAAATCGATACGTCAACACCTGAAAAATAACACTATGTAGCTGAAATTTCTCTTTAATTTTTTTCAGCGATAATATTTGCAAAAATATGAAATAACAATTTTTTAATTTATCAAAAAAGCTCTTGTTTTAAAAAAACTTTCAAAAACAGATAAGAAAATTTAATACAAGCGATTAGAAAACTTCATACCTTGAGGATTTACAAAAACAATATGTCAGCAATATTTTGCAAAAACGGAATTTTCAAGCTTATTCAGTGACACTTTTACACGTCGTTTTTTATAAAATTAATGTATTTCATGGAAACATATATCATTTCGAATTTTGCAATCTCCACTAACTTTCGTATAAGAAACACTTAAATTAAATACTATTTACTTGTAATCACATTTCGGTATCGTGTGTTTTTCTAACACACGTACACTGCTGGTATGCTACTCAGTCCCTGAGACCTTTTACAAAACCCTCGCCGTTGCTCACTTGACTAAATCGCATGAAAGATCGCGACTCTACACCGTATGTAGCAGTGGAACTCTTCTAGTTTTGTCCCCCATTGATTCGAGCCCTTAAATTCTTTCGATCGATCAAAGGTTCCAAACCATCTTTACTATTAAAAGACATTTTCATCCTTTGCCATTCGGCCAAATCCCCCAAAGTCCATCCAATTCTCGCTCAATCCACTCGCGCTCCTCGCCCAAATATAAAACAGCGCGTAACCTGATCGCCGGACCAGGCGCCCTGCAAACTCCATTAAACACTTAGATGTCATTAAAGGCTCGCGTGCGCGCAGCTGCTACGGCAGCTCGGAGACGTTCTCCCTCGGCCGAGTCTCGTGCGGTTAGCCCGGGCCGCGTTTAATCCCCTTACAGCCTTATTAAGATAATTTCGCCGGCGCGCGAATCGAGTGTGTGTGTGTAGCACGGGCGCCGGAGAACAGTGGCGCCCCGGCCGCACATAACGTTAGTCCTAATTAAATCAGATAAGGCGACAGGCCGGCCGGCCGAGCTCTGCGGTCGCGCGGCTGGCCTTCGTCCTACTACCACCGTTTCTCTCTTGAAATTGCGGCTGTCCTATGTATATATATGTGTGTATCCCTGTGTTCTTTATATGAGGGCTTACCATTCAACCCGTCCTCCTCCTCTCTCCTCATAGCCCTTCTCAAAATACGTAAAATTGTTTTAATAATTACGTTATTTTGAAAACTCTGTTCCCCTTCCGCTTACTCCCTTCCCCTCATAATCCCCTCATCTTGCCCCACCCCAGTCAAACAATTACATTATGTTATAACTTATGTAATTAATATAAATATATACTTATATTTATCACAAGGACATATAAATTTTTATCATTCTCTTGTGCGAGAATGTCGGAACCAAAATGCAGATTCCTACATAGTATTTTTCATTATTTCAACTTAACTTTTTGTTTGTTATCATCCGGTGTTTGTAATTCCTTAAAGAACACTGGATGATTTAGATAATCAATAAAAATTAAAAATCGGATCTTAGAATCAGATTTTGCAGCTAAATGGATAATTTTCAAAACTATTCTTTAGCTATTGTTAAGTGGGCAGGCCTGGGTTAAACCCAAAAAAATTTTTTTTTTGTGAGTCCAGAAAACTTTTCATGTTTATAAGCATTCATTTTGAAAAGTTGTATGCTATCAATACTTAATAATATCTTTAATTTTATCGTTGTAAAATCTCAAAATCTTGATCTTCTGATCTACCGATGATTCTCTGTAAGTAATTGATTTTACAACCTGTAATGTAGTATAAAAGAGAGTAAAATGACCAATTTTCAAATAATAAAATTAAAGTGCACTGTAAAAAAGAAATTATAAAATTTAACTGCTATATATTGGAAATAAAGCGACTGAAACTGGGTTGGTAGTTTCTACACCTATTCAGTTGTATAAAATTCAAGTATTTATTTAGCACTTTTTAGTTTTATTTCTAGCACTCAGTAATTTAATTTTACATTTTCTTCATTGAAGTCTGCGCGTATTCAGTTTCGTATTGGTATTGCATAGAACTTCTCCAAAGCATAAACGTGTGCCTTTTAAATAAGGTTTTTTATAATAATGTCAGGACCATTCAATTAGATCTGTAAAAAGTACCAAATCATGGTTAGTTACTATTTTTTTACGGATACTGTTAGAGACCTGTAATATAGAAGAGAACTCCTGCAAAGATGTGTGATTAACAAGTGATCAAATGCGATACGATAGGTGCAAATATTATCAAAATTTATATGTTTGAGAAACGCTGATTTTGAGGATTTGCTCATATATGTACAAGTCAGCACAAATCAAAGATAAGCCATGACGCAAGCGCGTTATCTGCTGGCTAGTTTGCGGAAAAAAAAATAACCGTAAAAGGTGCGCGAAGGATTCGCTTATTTATGGGTTTTAAGAGAACTCAGCTGAGGCTCGGGCGAGGGTATGATTTATCGAAGGGAATAAAGAAGGAGTGTAGTTTTATTGTCCTGCGGCCGGCAGACCGCGAATCGTTTGTCGAGGGTTTTATGTTTCAACGCTTGGAAATATCAAAGGTCTTTCGACGCGAATCGAAAGCCGTTTTCAAAGCGGTTAGCCGCTCTGTTATCCTGATAAAACGAGGGATCGATATATAGCTTGATATATAGTGCGTATAGTTTACCAGGCTTTGTATTTCTAGGATTTTAACCTTATCATTCACGTTTTTTCGCCAAAAAATTACATTGATTTGTGAATTTTTTTTATCAATAATAATTTTATCACTAATTTAAAAATATCAACGTTTTATTACATTTATTAATATCCTAATTAGCTAGAATGGTGGGTCACAAATGACCGCACGCGACTAAAAGGTCTACATTAGCAAAATTTACTATCGGCTTTTCCGTATATCGAAAGCACATAATGCATGTCTAAACTGTAATTCTGGGGTAAGGTTTTATTTTATAGCTCTTATTAAAAGCAGCATCTAAAAGCTTAACAAAAAAGATTTTTTGTGATAGAGATACTTTTTAAGTAATATTTTAAACTAGCAAATTAAACTTTTACAAACTCTGCCCGCATACAAAATGTTCATATTAATTTGTATTTTAAGTTGCACAATTTTAAAGTTACCGTAATTTGACATGAAGACAGCTATATTTAATTTATTGCGTATAATGAAACTACAAGCTTGCAACGGAGGGAATATTTGAGGTATATTTCGCCTACAAATGCTACTATGATGTGCCAAAAATGTTAGTTAATAACATGTATCTTTTAGTAAAAGATATAATGACACCATAATAGAATGATTTTAATTATGACTTAAATAGTTAACACATTCTCTCTTTTATCTTTAGCATTTACTTATTTGGATAAAATGCAATAAATTCAAAATTTAATGATGTGTCGAAATTTGTGAATAAACTGACAAGCGGAATGCGCCATGTCATTACAAAATAAAAATCCATCTCTCGAAGTAGAACAAAGAAATAATAAATACACCAATCGATCCACTAATTCAATAGCACCCTCTATAACCGCCGCACTTACTCTAATTTATATTTATTCACGTATACACACAAAAAATCAAGACTGTCTTTCGCGTCGAAACGTTAAAACTTCTTCACCGCTCAACCCTCGATACCGCACACAAAAGACAGCCATTACTGTCAGTCGATTAAGCAGTCGGATCGATCCGTTAATACCTCTCCATAAAGCCTCTCACCCGCACAACAGAAACAGAAGAACGCTACGCCTGCACCAAGCAGTGATTTACAAATGGGGCGTTCAGAACCATAACCAAATGAATCCATTTCAGAAACTTTGCAAACTGTCGCAAACATTTCAACATTAGTGAAATAAATGAATATATTTTGTCGAGCATTATCACACCAATATATACTTGAATACGCTATTTATCGATTGCATCAAACAATGACCGGATTTGTCAAAAGATTCAAAATTCAGATGTACGGTTACTGAATCTTGCTAATGGACTCATTTGTCTATGAATTCTGAACGGCCCAAATAATGCTCCTCTCCCCGTCATATACACAAATGATGATTTGAGCTTCGTTTTTCTCGTGTTGCAGTACGACGCCATCGAGACGTTCTGCCGCAAGTCGAGCGAGTTTTGTCCGCCGGGTCTGCCCGGACTGCCCGGGACCAGTGGGTCGCACGGTTCCAAGGGCGACCAGGGCCTACCGGGCATTCAGGGCTCGCCGGGCATGCCCGGGCCCAGAGGACCGCCCGGACCCGAGGGACCCAGGGGCGAGCCCGGCCTCGACGGAGTCGACGGTAAGAGACTTGGATGTATTTGGTTTAAACGATAACGGGTGGATGGCCAAAATTAGTGTTACGTTGTGGAAATAATTTAGTGTAGGAGAGAGTAAGTAAATGTTAGTCGATGTACAAAAGTGTAAGGAAGGAAAAGTAAAAAATAATACAATATTCGTTACAAGTTACGGTTTTTGAAACCTTTTCATACTTTCACACGTTTTTATATACTTTTTCACGCACTGAGAAAAGTCAATATGAATCTTCTGTGACGTAAAATATTTTTAGAATGTTTTACTTAGTGCTGCAATTCTATGCGAATTGATTTGTATTTGCCACAAAATCTCATTTTGTCAACTGTGTAGTAACTTTAATTTGTGTCTCTAGTTTCATAAATATTTCAATTTATTGCAAGATTAGATTATTTAAAAAAAGAATTCTGTAATTGAATAGAGAAGTATGATTTGTTACGATGACTACTAAAATTAACAGTATTGTGTACTATTATAATCATTTGTAGTTGAATATGAGTTTTTGTGACCAAACATTGACAAAAGTTTGGCATATCGTCTGGCATAGTGGCTGATCATAGACAATTCTGAACTTCCGTCAGACTTTCGGAAGACTTATTCAGCCAGATTAGTATCAGACTAGTTAGTTTATTGAATTAGAACAATTTTGTTTGACAGACGAGTATATTTAGTAGGGATGTGCGGTTGTAAAAAAGCTAGATCGCGTAGAGTAAACTATTATCCCCGGTTCAGGGTACTCGAAACATAGGTTTACCCAGAAGAATCGTACCATCCAATTAAACTAGATTACCCAGCCAAAAGAAAAAAGGCTTAACTCAAAATTGTCAAATAATTTTACGAAATTCTTTAAAAGAATCCTCAAACTTACCGGGTACAAATATCAAATACCAAATAACCCCAATTTTCAGGTTTCCGCGTGCCCCAAACATTTAGCATACGAAAGAAAATCCATAAAACACTGCCCACCCAGAAATTGTCCTACCAGCCTTCTGGCATCTCCATTTCCGAAATGGCAGAAGGCTGACTAGGGCCGCGACCCTACGGCGCGCGAATTAGGCGCTAGCATTCCGATGGTCATGCGTCGGTATTGTCTTTCGCAGGTATTCCCGGGGAGCCGGGATTGGACGGACTTCCGGGGCGCAGCGGCAGCGACGGCGTGCCCGGAGAAGACGGCAAGCCCGGCATGAACGGCACTCCAGGAGCACCTGGCCGTAACGGCACCGACGGTAAGCACACACACACACACACACACACACACACACACACACACAAGTATGATATATCGGAGAAATTTAATTGAACATTTGCCGAGGGGACGGGCGGGCCAGTCTCGGCGTCCCCGCGCACCTCGTTATTTGCATGCTGGCGTTTTCATTGTGCGCGCTCTTCGTAATGAGCTTCCAAAGCTTACTTTTATTTCGATTGCGCAGTCCCCGCGTACATGAAGTTCTACGGTGGGGTGGCTTTTTTAGTTAGTTCGTTATACGTGGTGTTTTAATGCACAGACGGATTACGGGGATGAGGCTTTCATTTTTTATGTACTGTGTATTTATAGAATATGAGGGAATTGAACTTCATGCTGAGATTTTTGGTGATTAATGAGTGGTAATAAATATGTTGATGTTTTCTGTGATTACAGATATTACAATAAATACGTTGCAAAGCGTTTCAGGTGTTGAAAGAATTCGTAAAATCTATGATTACAAATCTGGTGTATAAGTTGAAAATGAACAGTGGCTGAACTAAATTAATGTTATAATCCCTCAGGACTCTTCGCGTGGAAAAAGTAAAGCCAAATTCCACGAGCACATCACTACTATGTTTACTGTTTTCACGAGTACACTTCGGCAGCTTTATGACATTTAAAGGGTTAACCATTAACAACACTTTTTGGATTCATTAATTTATACGTGATAGCTTTTTTCTAAATCTGAATTTTTAAATTTGGATAACTGATTCATAATCAAAGAACAATCCAGAAAATCCTATTATACAAATTTCTACTTAAAATCTATAAAAAGTAGTAAATTAATAAGAACTGTCGGTGGTCTCCGAGAATCGCACTAATCCATGACCGACGTAGCAAACTCAGTCCCCACCAAGCGAGGATTAATAAGCTTTCATTGTTAGCTGTACAAAACGCATAATTGGCTGATGGTTCGCGAGTAACAACATTACATCATCAGATCATTACATCAACAAAAAATCATAGAATATATGATATAGACTCACACAATCAAAAAACTTCCAATAATACTTACTAGATTTATAGAATCATTCAAATCGCCCCAGTTAATCTTATCAATATATCATTCAAATCGTCCCAGTTAATCTTATCAATATACCATCTTTGCAATACCAGCGAATTTCCTCTACAAAAAATCTCTGCATCTCACCCATCAATTATCCATCCCATTTTAATTCATTTCCCAAACTTCGAAGAAGCATCCATCCACGCTCAAAACGCACGAGAAAGGTAAAGTAGCATGAGAAAAACGAGGCAGCAGCTCGAATTATATTCAATCTCCGGTCGAGAGCTGCCGCGCGTGCGCCTGTAAAGAAGAAAAGAGATCTTCCCCGGCGATTAGGTCCTTTGTGCTAGCGCTCGTGCTCTCGCTCGGTAAAGAGGACCAGAGAGCGGTAGCCTTTTTGTGCCGCGATTCCGTTTCACTCAATTACGAGTTATCGCCCCAATCTGCCCGCAGAGCTGTGTACCTGGCCTCCTTTACTCTTCCTCCTCGTAGTCCACCCCCGGCACAGCAAACTAAAAAGAGAAAAACGACGAAATGGCTCCACTACTGACAATTTTACCATACTACCGCAAGTTCAAACATATCTCATTTTTCTGCATTGGCAGATTCAATAAACACTATCGATTCTGTATAAGGACGTAATTTAATTGTTGGAACCCAGATGGCTCCTAGATACTTCCCACATGGGAGGCTGTTCATGATGTATTATCACCCAGATGGTACTTTCCAAATAAGTCTCCCATTATACGTGAAAAGCCGTCTTTATTAATTATGAAAAAATATATAATTTTTATAATCCGAAACGGGGGGGGGGGGGGGGTATGTGGTAGCCACGTGGGATTCTACACAGGAGCTAGAAAAATAATTTATACATTTTTAATGCTATATTCGCTGTGAGCATGTGTTATAATATATGTTATCTTATTTTCATGAATAGCGCCATCTTACGGTCGAGTGACGTGATCGAGGTAGTACAAAATACACAGGCTCTTATGGGCAATCAATGAAAATAATATTTTTTTAATTACTAACGAATCTGAGAGTATCCTTATAATGTTTTTTAATAATAAATAAATAAGTCAATTCAAGAAAAAAATTTGAGATCACACAAATTGTCAGAAACTTATAAAAAATTATTTTCATTGAATGTCCATAACTAGAGCCTATGTATTTTGTACTATTCCGATCACGTCACTCGACCATAAGATGGCGCTATTTTTGTGTACAATATCTGTCGTGCTCACAGCGAATAGGTCGCATGTTATCGTACTTGGGTCACATACAGTTTCCCAGCAGGAAATCACATAGAAATACATTATGGAATGTCACATGGATCCTCCATGGATATACATGTGAAATTTCACGTTCAATTCAATTAGTTATTATCAAGTTATTAATCAAGTTATTTTCTGGAACCTTCTACGAAAACTAGCAATATTCAGATTCTCCAACAATAAAAAATACTTTTTAGAGGTTCTAGAAATGTATACGTCTTTATCAGAGAATCTAAAAAGTGCTAACAGATTTTGTAAGAGAACTCTGCGAATTAGTTGTTTTGGAGAAATTTGAAATGTGCTAGTCTTTGTAAGGAATGCCACAATACAGTTCCCACATTTTTTCAAAGGGATGCGCGTTTATCTGAAAAAGCTATGTTTGTTGAAATTATATATCAATACTAATCTGATTATGAATGAATAATTTTCAGATCAAAATGTAACTTTGCTGTCAATATAATAGGCGTGGACTTGATTTTAAAGCATATTAACTAGTGACACCAATAATCAATTAGAGAATATACAATAATCCTTAGGAAATTCGTAGAAATGTATGCAATAATTCTACTGTGAATAATATTAGTGACGTGATAATGAATAATAATCACTGTCAAATATTGGGTGTCACTGTTTGATACAGCATATTGTAACTATCAGTAATAACAGCATTCATTTTTTACTTTTGCTTCGTGAATACTAAAATTAATCATTGTAACAACTGAATCCACTAAAATCATACATAGCTTCGTAACAAATAAGCTAGAAATGAACAACACGTTTCACATTTATAACCTTAAACTGTCAGTAGTGGAGTCACACACTCTATAAATACCTCTGGTCGTCGACGACTGTTTCCTTTTTAACCGACTACATTTATCTGCGCGTGTACGGGCGACGCAACAATCTTTCGCTGAAAAGAAAGAGAAGGTTAGTAGAAACTACACCACTGTGGGCGAGTGAAAAATCTTCCCTCCTCCTCTCGCATCCACATGAAAAATCGTAGTAGCGCGCTTAGACGCACCGCGACCCATTCTTTATCTCTCTCTCTCTCTTTCTCGCCCGCTGGCTATTCTCCTCCCTTTCCGGTTACATCCTTCTTGCCGAGCTTCTCCTCCGGCGCGCTAACCAAATGAAGACCCTTTCGCGCTGTCTCTCCGCTGCATAAAAAGTTGAATTCCGCCGTTTCCTTCCGCATCCTCGGCAGCGGACTTTTCTCCGCCGTAATTTGCGGACACTTTTTTCACGCGCTCCACTGTTTCTTGGTCGGTGCAGTGACCGTCAGAGCGGAGATTTTCAGCACGGATGTACGTAAGTTTGGAGAGTGTAGGACACGGATGTGAGACTCTGTACGCAAGTGTACCCTCGAAAAGTCGACTTAAGGTGCTTCTCCGAAAAAGGATATTTTTATCACTTCTGAAAAACGGTTTCCTAGAGTTTTTTTTTAAAACATAAGATATAGAGGAAAAGAATGTAAAAACTAACGTGTAACAAGTTGAATGTGAGAACCCACGCTAAATTTAAAGAGAATGATAATTTTAAATTATGCTGTATAATGCTAGTAGTATATCTACAGAAAGTACACAGCCATTTCCAGATATATTTACCATGTGTATCATAAAAGTAAATCAGCATAATGTGTTACTTTTTAGTGAAAATGGCCTATATATGTAAGATAGTCCTTGCTTATACGACATTATCATACAGTTCTAAGAAAACTCTATTGTGTTTATAAAGCTAGAAATAACTAATAGTCACTTTTTATTTCACTTGATTATTTATTATATATAGTAGAGCCTAAAACATTTAAAAAGCTACTGCAATATTTTGAAAAATATTTATTTTCATGTTACTTTTAGATGAGTTAAAACATAGTTGGTCTCTAATATGTATTGTATCTAAAAAATATTTTTTATTCTATATTATATTTATTATTACAAGTGTATTTTCTTATATCGCCGGCAATCTAACAAAGCTTGACTGTAGTTAAAAAACTATACACATGATTTTGTGTAAATTCATAATTGTATTATTCATAAACTTTTAAGTAATAATTGATAAAATAACGAACGGATAATTGTTGAAAATACATTAACAATTACATTATCAAAGTTTCATTTAGATTCCTCGATTTGATAGCCATCATAAGGATTATTTTACATCCGAATTCTGGACTTCGATAAGACCATTAATTAAAAAGTGCCTATGATCCTCAAAAACACTTTTAAGTATCGAATAAACTAAATTGTTTTCAATGCAATGAAGATAAAAATATGAATGTTATTAATGGATAGAAAACTAATAGAAAAATTGTTGCTTTTGGTGCCGCAAGGACCTCTAAACTTTTCAGGATTTGTAAACAACCAAATTTTTCCAAAATTCAGAGAAACCTTTTATTTAGCAGAAATAGAGCACAACATCCCCGCAGCAATATTCATATATACATAACGACGGTCTACGTCCGCGATCGCGGTCAGCATCGTCCATAATCCCTCGTCTCCGTCGCCGGCTCTCTTCTCCCTTTCACTCCGGCAGCGCTCGCTCGTGAAAGCCAACCCGCGCAAAGAGAGGCGCTAAGGACGACCGAGAGAAAGACCGAAGCCGAGCCGTCGGACCGACCCACCGAGGCGTTCGTTAAAAGATGCTCGTTGCCGCTGACGTGCAGCGGGAGAACGAAGAGAGAAAAAAAAAGAAGAGACGTAACCCCGAGGCAGTGCACGAGCGAGGAGAAAGTGTGTCGCGGACTGGCCGAGGTGTCACGTTTCAAAAGCACTATAAATACGAGCGAGAGAGCTGAGTAATGCGGGGGTAGAGCGAGAAAAGAGCCGCCGCTGCACTCCGCAATCGTTTAACCCTTTGAGGGAGAACGCGTCTTTCTTCGTTGGGAGCAATAGGAGGATGATGTTGGCGGTGGCGCTGGGATTTGAGAGAGGGATATATTCAATGCGAGGATGAGTTTTTGTACATCGAAGCGTGGGTTATGTGGCTGGCGTGTGAGAGGAAAGAAATAAATGGGTCGGATGTTCGTGAATTTTTGAAAAGGAAAAATTGTCGTAGTCTTCTTTTGGAGGTGCAATATCCGTAAGAGCCTATTCCTGCAGAATCAACAAAAGTTTGATTATAATATTCCTGCGTAGAATAATCCATTAATACTAATATTAACACATTACTTCCGAAGTGATCAATTTTATGTCGATTTGTTTATCACCTGTAAGATGTCGATTTGTTTCTCAACTTGTAGATGCTCTTTGCGATTCGGAAGTCAAATTTTCAACTGAAATTACACTTTCTCTTTCAGTAATAATGTTTATCTCTATTAATTTGATCTATTTTTCACGTGTCCCAGACAATAAATCAATCGATAATAATGCGGTTGCTTCGGAAGTAGTGAGTTAATAAGTTATAAGAAATTCAGAGCTATATTCTTTATTTTCAAAAGAGGATTTTATAACTTACTTATACAAAAAATCTATTTCAAAATTAGAAATCATAATAGTCATCGTGTTTTTTATTATATTGCTTTTATAAATCCTCTAATACAAAGACTATGCTATCCATAGCCAAATAATATTTGAAACTAAAATATTTTTATTATCCCATTATCGGCTTGAGTATGGAAAATCAGCTAACCTTTTTTCCGCAAATCTACGAAGTGAACCGAAAGCAGATCGAAAATATTGGATAATCGCTTTAGAGGTCACGAAGGAAAACCAGGGAGGGGATTCTCTGCTTCTATATGTCTTTTTCCTCTGTTTTCCCGCTGCCTGGCAAAAAGGTCTGAAAATATTGAAGAGAGCAGCAGCAGCAGCTGTGCTGACGAATGGAAGGAGAGTCGTCAATAGGATTGACTAAATTCTAAAGCTCTACTCTGGTCTACTTGAAAATGGACTATAGACCGCCATTACTATCGCTCTTTCTTCCTTTCTCTTTATCTCTCTCCGGCTCTTTTTCTCTATCCCTTTCTCTGTTTCTCTGTTTTAGCAGTCTACAGCTAAAGAGTCATCGCAATACAATATTGAGATCGGAAATATATTATATCCTCCGTCTTTGATTATCTCTTTATATTCACTTTTTTACTACCTCTTGATTTGTCTACCTCTCCTCTATATCGCTTTTTACCTGTCTCTCTTTATCGCTCCATTTACGCGCATTTCCCTAATGTGAGATTACATTGACGGTACAATCACAGCTATTTAATAGTTTAATTTCTCCACGATATTTTTTTAACTGGCTTTTTGCACTCTGAAAATTGTATTTTCAAAGGTAGAATAAAATTGGCGTCTTGATAATATTACCGTAGAAAACGTTTCTCTCAGAATGTTAGTTATATTATATTTAATGGGTATAGTGAACGTAAATTATAATGTAAACGGGAATAAAGATTCAAGTTGATACAAACGCGAATATGGCTGCTTTGCCTCTTTCGCGTAAATAATAATGTTCGATAATCTTTATATCATTTTGCTGTATGCTGTTTGATTTAATACAAAATAATACAAAGGTTCATTGAATCTGGGTAAAGTTTCAAACATTACAAACATATTATAATTGTGTATAATTTCTTTGTACTTAAACTGCAGCTTCAGTTACACCGGTTTATTTTCGTGAAACATGTCTAGTAAGGTAATGATTTGAATTTTCACAATACTCAAGGGACAGAGCCGAAGCCCTACTATATATTTCTTGTGCCCCAGCAAAACAGTGCAATATAACATTAATCCGCGCAAGGATGCTCACCGAGAAAAAGGATTGTTTATACACCTGATCTAAATATTTATAAACTGATCATCGAATGATTATACGTCACAACATAGATGATGAGCTCCAGATGTACAGTAAAGAGAATACTGTAATTGAACTAAAAATATTCACTTCGATGTCGTCTTAGATACGGATAGAAACAAAAGACACGAGCATGAACTTATTTTTCTGTATACGTAGTGACCTATATACCGTTTGAATTTTCAAATATTGTAGTAAATGTGAATTCCTTGTACATATTAACAACAATAAAATTAATAATGATTTACGATTTTTCAACTATTAACGAATTCTTTTATTTATTAATTAATAATTTGTTAACTATAATAAACATTTGAATTTCGCCATATTCCGATCAATCTTTTATCAATAGTTAATAAATTCCATTAACATTAACAAATCACAAATCCCTTTACACTCGATGCTTTTGCGCACCGCAAGCAATCTGCTTTCTCGAAAACTCGAAAATCGCAACCTCTTTTTCCCTCGACCCGCGGCCAAAGCAACTCGCTCTTCTGCTCGACCTCCGTCTCTCTTTCATCTCTTCGCTCGCACACATGTACACGCTCTTTACACTCGTGCGTTTGTGCATTTTCTTACTGCGACGAGATAACACACATACAACCTTCCTCGGGGTTGCCTGTCTATAGCCACGTGTCGCGTGACGCCTGAAAGCGTGAAATGGGCTCCGGATAGGTTCCGGTCTTTACCGAGTGTCAGCGAGGAAGTTGGGGGAGCGCGACGCACTCATGGGAAAATATCTAGATCAGTTTATCTTGATACGAGTGTAAATAAGAAATGGTACAACATAGAGATGAAATGAAGATCAGTGCACAGTTACTTGGAATTGAAACTTTTCTACATAATTGTTACGTATATGAGTAAAATAAAAAAATATTCCTTGTCCTTGCAGACCAGTGCTTTTCTTTGTAATAAAAAATCAGAAAATTAATACCTGTGTTTAAGTATCTATAGATTTAATGTTTCTAGTATAAATATACGTGTTTTGTGAATATTTTAACAGTTTTTTTGTAGGTAGTGAATCCTAGTTTAAATCGCTAAATATCGATCTTTCCTATTTATTAATCTATCAATATAAATTTGGTTTTAATTAAAATTAAAGTTGATATAAATTTTAAATTAGTCAATAAAATTCTTTATATTTACTCTTGGTTTCTAATTTTCATAGGAAGGTATCTATTTCAGTACTGAAAATTATTATTAAAAAGAGTTGGCTGACTGAATTAAAATCTATATCACTTTTTACTTTCAATAGCTGAAATAAGCTTCGGTTGTCAGCAGTTACAAGGTACTTTAGATCTAATATCAAAATAATTAAGTATAAAAACCATTGTACTGCTCTCTTAAGATATTTCTGTGCCCATAATTAAGCACGACGAATGTTAAGTTTCACTGTTTTGTTATAATCTTGTAGGGTGTCAACTCGAAATTGCGATTTTCGAAGTGATTTTATAAGTGTACTTTATTATTGGAATAAAAAATTAAATATTTTCATGGTATATATTCATTGATTGGACAGTGAATATTGTATTTTAGTGGCCCATTATACCCTAGTCTTCCCTATACAGTTTCTTGAATGAAAACAATAATTTTTAAAATAATAATTAATGATGATAATAAAAAAATAAATTTATTTTAAAGTATTTCTGCTTTAAAATTATTAATTTTCTATAATAAATAGTTATTTTCTTTTAAAAGTATGTATTTCAATATTCCAATAAAAAATCATATTTTACCAAAAACCCTGGTAACCCCAAGTAAATTGATCTTTACAAGAGTATGTAGTGTCTACGGCCAATTGGTTTTTTCTTGATTTATTCTCATCAAAATAAGACTTTACAAGTCTAAAAATATATTGCACAAACTCAGAGAATCTCTGAAAAATTTCTCTGCAAGACGTCTCATCTCCTCTTGGATACACGCCATATATACGAAGCTACATCATCTCGTCCGTCCGGATTGTTTTCCGGGCCGGAGTCGCCTGGCGACGGACATACAGCGAGGACAGCCTCCGGCGTTTTCTTTCTCTCTCTCTCTCTTTTTCTCTCTTTTTCTTTCTTTCATCGTCCGCAAACTTCAATCTCGCGGACTATATACGCGCGCGGACTCTTATTTCCGCGAGTACGAAGCATTTAGAAGGATCTCGTCTGTTTTATTTTCTCCGCTACAGTAAAACTCTTGTAAGAGTAGTGTATACTGTATAATATACGGCGCGCGTGCTTTATTTATTCCGGAGTTTTGTGGCTCTATGCATGATATAGCGTCTTAGGCGCGTTGTGATCGATGCGGGCCCGGGTTATACACGGGTGTCGAGTATTTTTAGAAGATTCTGCGAGAGTGTAAGACGTTGAATTTTGTGGGATGGTATGTGCGGAGATATATGGCTTAGGTTTGGTGCTGGGAGTTTATGAAGCTGATGCCGATAGTCTTTGTCATATAAATTGCTGTTGCGCCTTAAGGATACAAGCAAGTTTTTTAACTCAAATTATAACGTAGATACATATTTTAAGCTTAACTATTGATTTTCTTTTTAGCTCGGTTCTGAATACAATTTTTTTTATTTTTAACAGCTAGATTTGAGATTTTGAGGAAATCTTGAAAAGATTCAGAAAGAATTTGAAATAATTTGATAACCACTGCCTGTGATTTAAGTAATTAATTATTTAGTATATTTATTTGGTATACATTCAAAGTGTATATACGTGGTTTAAATAATTTTAACGAATGTTTCAATCGAAGAATACAATTATTTTTTAATTTTCCATGTTCTGGTATAATAATTTTGTACAGGATGATACTCTGACGCTTTCCTGAAAGTTTTAATTAATTTCGGATAAAAATTACTTGTATAATCGTACAACACGTGAACGTTGAAAAATTTTAATTGAATCGCACAATAAACAAAAAATAAATTTGACAGTGTCAGTGGTAAAGGAAAACCTGCGGAAAACCCAGAGGGAAAATTCATTAAACTGTAAATATTTATATAATTTTAAGAGTTTTAACACAGTATTATTTGTTAATTTATAGAAGTTACAAGTGGAATGTAAAATGTTAACACAGATGTTAATTTTACTGTCTGTTTAAAACTTTTGAATCCAAGTAAAATTTTCTATAAGCTCATTTTTATGCACCGTAAAACATTCGAACATAATAATCTCAAATAATGCGATAAAACTATTTATCATATACACTACCACATCTCTCATTATTAAACTGTATTTCATAATATTCCTCTTATTTTAATCTTGCAAATTGTTTCGAAGAGGAAAATTTTCTCTGAGCTGTTATATTAACACAGATTGGTCGAGAATTTGCGGAAGTCTCTGCTTCGTTACCATATGAATTATATTAGCTCAAAGCTACCTTTGTAAGTAAAGCTGGCGTGCTAAGGGGGCAGAGGGGGTGTTGAAAGGATGAGGATAGTTATATACTGCCTCGGTAGAGTATGTTTCGAGAACACAACAAAGGACTTTCAAATCAAATTCCCTGGCCTCCTTTATGCTGCCTGTGTCTGCTCACTCGCCAAATATACATCAAAAGTCAATTTCTATAAAATTCTAGCTTACGTGCGCCGAGCTTTCTTTTTTCTTCCCTGCGTATAAACTCTACATTTACAAAAGTACTATTCAAAAAGATTGTTAAACTATTGCTTTTATACTGCTTTATTAAAATTAATTTCATCAAAGCTATCTAAATCCTTCTCTATGATAAAAATATGCGTCGAAAGCTTTTATAAATTTTGAACGTCCCTCAAATGTCAAAAACAGATTGAAAGGTAAAAAGTAGATATTACGTAGACAAAAAATGTTTTAAACATGCAAAGTTCTATCGATTTACAGCGTTAAACTGCCTACTAATTTGTATCTATTTATTGATGAGGTGTACTTTATTTAAGCTATTACGTAAATAAATTTATAAGAAATAACAATTATCTATACAAATTGGATAATTATAATTTATCCCATTGTATGTATAAGCACGTATGCACTGATTTGATTCTCTTTTTAAGTAAAGTATGTGTTTCTTCGTATATAATTTGTTTATTTATACACTCACAAGCAACGAATTAATATTTTCGAACATGCAAAATGTTCTTAGACGTTCTTATGTTGTATTAAAACTTAATGATAAAACTTAGTTACTCTAAATTTTGTAATTGAATCTGCTGTTCGTATGATTTTGCATTAAACTCCGCGTTAAAGGTGTAAAAATAAAAGTACTCATAACTGTTCTCTCACGTAACCTTGGTTCATAAAAATTCACTTATGGACCAAAATCTACCAGTACACCAAATTTTACCTAAATCTGATAGCTAATTCACTAACCAATAAAACTCCCTTAAAAACGAACCGATATTTTCCATATAATTATAAAACATTGCCTAACGTATACACTCGCGCGTCCTTTGTAAATCCTCGGGCCAAACAATCTTCGTTTTCCCAATATCAAAGCCATTATCTACTTATATACGTACCCTCTATCGGCTCTGTTCCGCTGGCCGATCTCCCGACTTGCGCACTCGACCGGTCGAATGGCTCGGGCTTTATTCGCGCGCGCTCGCTCGCGAATTTTTCCGTGCCATCGAGCGCCGGAGGAGGGATCCTTTCAATTTGGCTCGCCGGTGCTGATGGACGATGCAACTTCAATTTGCCTCGTTCTTAGCTCGATCAGGTGCTCCTCCTCCCCAATTCCTCGACCTCTAACGTTCGTCTTGCTTTTTTCGCGTGTCTCTGGACTTTTCTTCTTTCGTTTCTTATTCTTCTTGTCTTCGTCATTTTCTCCTTCAGCTGATATTTGAGAGCGCTTGGTGCCGCTACTTTCCTGCCTGTGGTTTGGAGTTCGCGTTGAGCTTTTATTTTATGCGTGAGTGTTGAACAGAATTGTAGGTTTTATAGAAAGGTTGTTCGGACGAGTGAGTAGAGAACATTTTTGGTTAGGTTATACTGTCTTTAAATTAATTTATTAGAAATAATAGGCGTTGAACTAGGCGATTAATCTTCTTAAATCTGTGTTGAAATCTCATTTCAATGTAAGAAATAAAAGCACTTATTGTAAGCTTATTTGGATGGTTATTAACTAATTTAAATTGATTAGAATTTCTGTTAATTTTATAAAACTATTTCTAATATTTATCTTGCCAATTAATTTTTAGTCAAATCTAACTGGCATTCATATCTACCTTTAATAAATTCGTGGTCTTATTTCATATTGAAATGAGACTTAAACATGTTTTCAAAAGTTATAATCAATTACAGTTCAACACACGATTCATTTAAAAAATAAAAAACTCTCATCGATTCATCATTTAATCCATTGCAGAAAGTATGTATCAGTGTAGTTTTAACTCTTTTAATAAATAAAATGTATTCATAATATTTATTTACTAAATAGTTTGTAAAACTTTAAAGGACAATCAAGTAGGATACATTTTTACTCGTCTAATTTATTTCTTTCCTTTTTAATTACATTAAGCTGAAACATTGGATTTAATTTTCAAGAGCATTGATAAATCAATTCAAATGTCTTCGGCATACCATAGTATTAATTTCATCAGTACCACTTTTAGCACTGAACCTGAGCATCTGATTACGACATGGCTTAATCTCACATTCCTCCTCAGTCATCAAAGTCACAGTTAACCCCTTAACAACTCGATAATCGTGTAACACCTTGCCCCCTTTCCTCGAACTACAATCCTTTCATCGTCAAACCGAGAATTACGGTTTTATCAACGATTATCCTTCGCGCGTATGCCGCGTTAGGGCTCCGACGCAATTTCTCGCACCGCAAAGCAGCGACATTTGGCCTATCCTCGGTCGACTCGCAAGACGATACAACGGCGCACATATCGGAATAAAAGCAGCTACAGCGGCAGTAGCGGCGGTGGTATAGGATCAACTCGCAGACCCACCGCAGACAGTCTCGAAAGTGCAAGTGCGTGTTCAAAGCCCGATTCCCCAGAGGCTTTTGCAGTCGAGGAGATGCGCTGTATAGATATCTGGCATTAGTCGACTCGCGGCAGCGCGATACAAGTTTGCGAGCAAAGCGTGCGCAGATCTCTATCTCGGATCAAGCCTTTGGCCGCGCGCGCGTGTGTGCGTGTGTCTGTGTGTGTGTGTGTGTGTGTGTGTGTGTGTGTATGTGTGTGTCTGTGTGTGTCTGTGTGTGAGAGTATATATGTGTGTTTGTGTGTGTGTGTGTGTATGTGTGTGTTTGTATGTGTGTGTGTGTGTGTGTGTGTGTGTGTGTGTGTGTGTGTCTGTGTGTGTGTGTTTGTGTATCTGTGTGTTTGTGTATGTGTGTGTATGTTTGTGTATGTGTGTATGTATGTGCATGTGAGCTTATGTGTGAGTAACGGAATATCATGCGCAGTGCACGAAAAGGTTCAGTTTAGTTCGCAATTTAGTTTATCAGGCATCGGATGAGGTGTATAGTAGCATGGCTGTTTATGGGTGTTAATTTTGTTGCACGCTCATTTGGATTTTGTAGACCCATTGCTTATATGGTCGTTGTTATTTCTGAGATAAAGTAGGATGTGTATATATTACATAAGATGAACACAAACAATTAAAATTATGATTAAAATATATTGAAATAATAAAACTCTTATAAAACTACAATAAACGTCTTAATTTAACCTAAATATTGCCGAAATAATCACAATATAAAACATGAAAATATGTAACAAAATCTTCTAATTAGCTAGCAAAACTATCGCGTAAAATAAAAATGTGAAGTTACTATAGCAGAGGGCTAGAGTGAAGTGAAGTGACACTCTCCCAGTCGCTCTCTCGGCGGCACCCTCGTGTCGATCGGCCCGCCGCTGCAATCGGTGCTGCAACGCACATGGCCCTACCGACGACTGTCGAAGAAGTACGAAGTAATCCGAGCGCACGCCTCACTTCCAAATAATATGAAAAACATAGACACGATCATAAGCATGCGGCGCGATGCCTCCCACGGCTTCTATCTCTATAGCCTGACAACCACAGGTCAGCCTTTAGGCTTTCCCATGCTGAAGTGACCTTCACTGCGGAGACAAGCTCCCTACGAGGTCAATGATAGTCTCAGGGCGACCACAAAGTCGCTTCTAACTAAGGGCCCGAAGCCAACGAATCGCACATGCAGATTCGCGCGAGTCGAGAAATAAGCCGCAGAGGAACCGCCGCCATGCTCTTAAGGTGATGCTAAAGCCACCGGTGACCGTCAAATACGAGGAACCACTTTTCTCATTTTATTTTCATTTTCGAGTAAATATCTCTATGAAACGTTACTGTCCCTGTAGAAAACAACAACTCTTCAGAGAGATATTTTATCAAAATTGAAAATTGAAAGAAAATAGTGATTCCCCGTATTTGACGACAATAGGGGGTTTAGCATCACCTTAATCCAATAAATCATACGTATAAATTACATTTTATACGCGCGCTTCGTACATACTTCATGCTTCTTTAGCACATGATATTTCTATCCGTAACAGTCGTGCTTATATTTTAATTTTATGGTAAAACTTGAATAGAATAATTTCTCTGCTAATTGCTTTACCAAAATGGTTTCTCAAATAGGAGTTAATTAAAAATATTTTTGTTGACAATTGGTATCCAAAAAAGTAGTAGTTAGAGCTATCAAGTGTCACCGATATATCAATTAGTAATCGTACCGATATAATTATTATATATTTTAATTAAAGAGTTGGAAACCTTAAATTGTTTCCTTAAGGTAGTAGTCTCGTAGTTTACACGTTTTTTAATGTATTTTTTTGGGATTTTTTTTTATGGAAAAATAAAACTCGATCGATTTGATTTTTTGATATGTTACTATTAAAGTTAAAAACTACATACAAAATTTTTTTTTTTAATTTTACAGTATGTTTTTATACTTTTTTAGCGTTAAAGTGAACGTCCCAAAAAAAAGATAGATGGCTGGCCCGAGTGATTGCGGCACTTCAAAACATCTGAAACAAAAAAATCAAATGGATTATTGTTCTGTAGGGTTGTCATTCTGGCACCCTCTAGGATTAAACAATTTTATCAAAAAATAACAAAATGGCGGACTTTAAACAAAAAATTATGTTTTTTCTGGTAGTAATCAGGCTGTAAAGTGGAAAGTTAGGGATGAAAAAAAAGATCCTAGAGGGTGCCATAGCTATTGATTTGTAGAATAACGTGTCAAAATTTCAAATCAATCGATTCACTAGCAAATTTGTTATCACCCGGGCCGACCGTAAAAACGTGATTTTGAGTAAAATGCGTTTAAAGTTTTGACAACACATTTTTAAAAAAAAAGTTATACTTACACAATTAGTCAATGCCTGGTGCATACAGTAAGCCTTCAGTTAATAATCTCAATATATTTTACTTTCGCAATAACTTATAAAAAAAATCGATTTTTTCAACCAAAGTTACGACACTACTACCCTAAGAGAGCTTTGTGGTAGTAAATAAAAGTTTTACTAAAATCATTATAGAAACATGTTACAGGTATATAAAAAAATAATTTCTTATTTATTTTTTAAGTTAAAAGAGAATTTAAAATTAATATAATCAAGCAAAGATCTATACAAATTATTCACTGGCTCGTGAAACTCATTAACATAACCTTTTTTCAAATAAAACGTTCACTCTCTCAATTAAAATTCTATTAAAAAATTTCGACAAATAACTCACGCAGTCGTATTCAAAGCTCACACAATTTCCGCTCGAGAATATCTCTTTGTGGGTTTACTCGCCAAATACCGTTCCATTACTTGGAAGTGCCCCCATGATGCCTATCCTAACAACGAGAAAGAGAGTGAGAGAAATAGTGAGAGAGAGAGAGAAAGAGAGAGAGGGAAGAGAGAGAGAGAGAGAGAGAGAGAAAGAACAATTCCACTAACTGCCCGTTTTCACTTATATGCAAAGAAATAAAAAAATGTTGCGCTGCTCCAGCAGAATTTTTTCGCAGTCCTGCTCTTTCAGCAGATAAGTTTAGCAACGATCTACGGTGGCATTTACTGCCTTATCATTTACACATTTCACCCTTTGTTTCATGAACTGCGCTGTGAAAGTTATACGCACGTTTGTTTTTCGTGGAACTTGGTGATATCTCATGATAACGAGCGATCTCGCTAAATGCGCTCTCGGTGTATATCGCATCTCCAGAACAAGACTTATGACAACTAATAATTTTTACTTTTTATGTGTACAAAAAATGACTTATATGAAAATAAAAGGCCTTCATGGATGTAAATTGATTGAAAGAGGTTGAGTAAGTACAATATATTAATCAAGCTTAAGGGGGGCATTCCGTACAGATGAAAAAAAATCGAATTTTTTTATTGCTTTAATGCATACCTATGTATCTGAAGAATATATCCCCAAAGGTATTGCTCGAAATCCCATGTATATGTGAAGCTTTAGGTATTTTACATTGCGCGTCAAGCAGGTAGAGCCGGACTTTAAAAGACATTTTTCGAAACGACTTTTTCTAAATTTGCAGATATGATAACTCAATAAATTTTCAAACAATCAACTTGAATTCTTTTTGACATATATAAAATTAGATTCTGGATTTTTGCATTGTAGATCTAAATATATTCTTGATATTTTTCTTTAGTTTGCTTCAATAGTTTAAGCAGAGATAATAGAATGTATAGATTTTAGCCTTTAAGCACTTTGGTCAACGTGTGCGAAACGTGGAATTTTGCAAATATGAAGTAAAATAATAGTAATTATAAATATTCATTAAATTTAACAGTTTAAATTAATATTTTTAATCTCGAGCGATAATATATGCATACAATTACTGAAAAGTGTGTGGATTAACAACCTCGACTTCGTTATATCTTATAAAAGGCTTTTCGTAAAATCAAACACTTTATCATCTTATGATACGAAATAGTACATTATGCAACAAGGGACTAAAGTGGTAGATTATGCCCACGGGTGGGTTTACTGCCCGAGCGAAGCGAGGGCTATAATCACCCAAGGCAATGATCGACTTTACTCTCGTGTTGTATATAGAACTTTATTTACGACTTAACTGTGTAGCTACTTTGTTGACTGGAAAAGTGGGACCCACTCATCCATTATTAATACAAACTAAAATTTAAACATTTAAAATTTTTTCAAAAATTTTAAAATATAATATTTTTAAACTTTCAAAAATTTTAAAATATAATATTTTCAAACTTTCAAAAATTTCCAAAATTTTATGTATGGGAAGTTTGTAACGTTCGTGGAACTATTTTCAATTTTTGTGTAAATCAATTTGTTAAGGTCTAAAACAAAGTATCTAGCATGCATAAAATAGGGCTGATCCTTAATAACAATTTTTTTCATCAATTTTTTATGACCAACCAAATTGAGACTCGAAAAGAAAATGAAAAAATCGATTTTATTTTCTTATTCGGCATTTTATCTTGGTAATTCTTTCAGATTTAATTAGTAAAGATTATTTTATTACAAATGTGTATTATTTTGATCGATGTAAGCATGAGAAAAACTTTGTGTCTAAATACTAATAAATAAAAAACATTATTTCGAGGATAGAATAACAGATTTATACGCAATTAATTAGTTGGTCGCGTTTTATCTCGTTAATTCGTTGACCATTACAAAACGAATCAAAAACTGTACTTTAACACTGTCACGCAATTTATTACGAGGTAAAACTTTGGTTCAGATATTCGCAGTTCTAATACTACCGAAGCTACATTATGCATTCGACTCATCTATTTAATAATAATATTGCCAATGTTATATTCCGCTCATTTTTACACAATATTTTACATTATAGATCTAAATACATTCTTAATTTTTATCTAAGTAAACAATCACGGGGAACATTAATTTAGTTGGCTTAATACAGTTTAAGCACAGGTTAGAATGTATTGATTTTAGAATTTAAGCAATTGCTCAAAATGCGCTTATGTGGGAACTGTGAATATATGAATGAAATTCTTGCTCATAATAAATTTGTGTGAAACTGTTACTATAAGTGTAGTTTTTAATGCGTTTTGTAATTGCGAACGAATTAATGAGATATAACATGGCCAACTGATTTAATAAGTATAAATCTATTATTTTATCCTCCATATAATATTTTTTATTTATTTAGATGAAAAGTTTTCAAGGTACTTAATTCGATCAGAAAAAGTTACACATGTTTAATAATATAATCTTTACTTGAATGTGAAAGAATTATAGAGATAAAACGCCGATCTTTAGAATAAGAAAATAAAATCGATTTTTTAATTTTTGTTTTTGAGTCTCAATTTGGTTACTCATAAAAATAATTGATGAAAAATATTGTGTACATAGTTTTTAAGGCTGTTCATTCACTCACATAAAAATTAGCGAGATAAAACGTGTAGATAGGGCTACAAAAATTATTCCGTACTTTTAGGCGGTTTTTAATCTTATTAAGGATCAGCCCTATGTTAGTCATGTCGAATACTTTGTTTTAGACCTTAACAAATCGATTCACACAAAAATTGAAAATAGTTCCACGAACGTTCCAAACTGCTTTTAAACTTTTACTTACTTACTTTTCTTTTAAATTAAATATTTGTCAATTATGAAACTGAGATTCAAAGTTATGTTTTCATTAAGAAGAAGATACCCAAGTCGGGTTTTCTGATGGATTTTGATCAATTTTCAATCAAAAAGTTCCGAATAGGTTGTGCGACGGTAAGTGGCACTATTTTCCACCCCGCACTCTAAAAATTAGTTACTCGCCATAAACATAATAATCTTGAATATGATCATAAATTATTTCTGTTATCCGCAGGAAAAAAAATCCATTCAATGAAACATGCATTATGTTTGCGACAAGTGGATTTCCTTTTGTAAGTAACAGAAATAATTTGTGGCCCTGTTTAAAATTTTTCGAAGCAGAATATACTTGCGGCGAGTAACTGATTTTTAGAGTGCGGCACGCTCGAAAAGAATCACCTTCCGCTAATGTAGCACATAAATTTAACGTTTATTTGAACTACATTTCCACAGAAAACTCGAAAGTACACCGTAAGTTTTGCGTTCAATGTATATTAATCAACGAAAAACCCCATTTTATCAACAAACCCCATTTCGTCCCACCCTCTCCTCGTTGCCAAAACCACAAACAGAAAAGAAAAGCTTCATTTATTTCACAGCTGATCTCCATTCTATGCCCTTCAGTCGCGCACATTTGGCGCATAACGCGTCCCATCTCGTATACACGCTCCTCGTCGTTAAGCCGCGCCGGCACAGCATCAGCACTCGGACTGAATAAACCATCAGGCGTGCGCGCGTCGTCGACGGCGACGACGCGCATAAGGCAGGTCTTAATAGCGCGCGAGTATCGCCGCCGGCCGCGCGAAATTCACGCTCGAATCCCGCGCCGGGGGAGAATCGAGCCGTATAAAGCTCGAGCTGCTGCCGGCGGCCCGAGCTTTAAGTGGGTTATAAATTTTTAGCGTCCGGCGACTGGGCGCCTTTCTGCAGCGAGAGCGCCTCTTGCCAAGTACAAAGCGTGGGGGAGGGGCCGTAAATTCAACATCGACGCTTTGCGCGCTGCAGCCTGTTTAGAATCGGGAAAAGCGCTTTATAAGCGTCGAGAATGAATTTCCCGAAGTGGTGTATGGCGAAGCCTGTTGCTAGGTCTGGATTTTGCGCTTCGTTTGCGTGGGATGTACATGGGTGGAGATGTGGGGTTTGTATGGGAGGTGAGAGATTTTTGAGATGTCGAGTAAGGATCGCGAGGTATAGTTTTTTGTACGTAGAGCTTGTAATATTGCACGGCTTTTTGATTTGTTTTGAGAGAAGCGTACGACGTTTGGCGATGTTTTTTTCTGTATGAATTGAAGAGATGGATTTATTCGAATGCTGAGTTCGCGGAATAAATGATCGATTTTAGCTCGATGCTTAAGAAGAATAACAAACAAAGTAAGTCCTAACAATTCCCTAAGTGATAAAAACTCTGCCTGCGGGAATAATTACGAGCATCTGCGTTACTGACGTTCTTTTCGCTCAGAAATGTAATTAGAATGCCATTGTGCGGATCTGTACAGGCTTCATTTTGAAATAAGTAAACTGAAGTTTTTTTACAAAGCAGTTATAATGAAGTTAGTAATTAATTTATAAAATTGAAATATAATTACGCTTGTTGATTTAATTTTTCTAATAATTAAATAATGTTTGAGTTTAAAAAACATAAGAGTTACTTAAGTAAGTTTTTCAATATAATAGTGAGACTACTAATTTCGTGAAAGCGCTCATTTCAGATAAAAAAGTGGAACCTTGTAGTCAACGTTAAATCAATATCTTTTAAAATTATATATCAATAATAACAGTGTCTTGATCCCAAATAGTAAGCGGAAATTATTTTTAATTTTTACAAAATACTGATCCACTTTTTTGGTTAGTCACAAACTATTTTTCATTTATAAATTTCGCTGTAACATTTTGGTAATTATCAATTAATTATTTTTACCTGACTGCGCTCCGCAATGGAGGGTATTGTTTGTCACGTGTATGTATGTAATGTATGTATGTTCGTACTTTTATTCCAACGAATAGCCTGAACGGCTAGATTTTTATAAAACGGATGTTAATCGATGCGTTATGATATCAGGAGTGTCACAACAGATATAAGGTGTCGTAAAAACCAATATATGGACGCTAATCTTAAAAGATGTAACTTTTTCAATTATAAGAGACTACGAATCTGGCGACCAAATTTTCAAAAAAATTAATAAACAATATATTCAATTTAAACAAAAATAAATTTTTACGCGGCCGGGTTTTTGGTTTTTTCTTCCTCCTAGAGGAAGCTTTGTAATAGTAAAAAAAGTTAGAAACACGTTTTGGACGATTAGCAATCAAAATACGATATATACTTTTTACCACATAATTTTGCTTTCTCAAAGAGAAAGCATTTTCTTTAATATAACTATAGAAAAAAATTAAATTGATCTGTGACGTCAGACTAGTTCCCTATTTTCTAATAAAAATACATTTTTGTTTCAGGAAGAAATGGCTATCCAGGACCACAAGGCCCTCAAGGACCTCCAGGCATTCCAGGTAAACTCAAATTCAAAAGATACAGGCGAAAAAGCATATATAATAAGTCCTCTCTAGTAACAGTTATGGATAAAAGTCGACTACTTTATTATTTCTTGTTTTAAAATTTATTGAAATGTTGATTGATTTTTTGCTTCTGATAAAGCAGTGATTTATCTGCAAGTTACCACATATAATTTTCAGTAAATGCAAAAAATAATACTAGAAATCGATTAAAATAATATCAAGTGTTTCTATATCTTCGATATTTGGCACAAAGAGTACTTTTTTACTACATTTGGAGATTGTTATACATTAAACTGTTATCTATTAAAATGTTCATCTGCGGAAAATAATAATTAACTACCGTGCAAATTAAGAAAGTGGGTATCTGTATTTGAAGCAAATCCCAGATATTTGATAACATTGATTTTTATTCGTATCTATTTGAGTAAGATTTTTATTCAAAAAATATCTATCCTTTTCCTAAATAAACGAACTACGTCTAGTCATTTTTGTGAAAGAAAAATAATGTTTCAAATCATTTTTATGCGAAATTATTTATATGGTTCGAATATTTTTGCAAAATGCAGATATCCACTTTCTTCATTTGCACGGCAGAGTAGTAGGGTCCAATGACAGTAGAGAGTAACATTTACCTTACGAGGATACCCTAATCCAGGATGAAAGAGCTTTAGCAAATACAACAATAGCGTATTGATTCCTAAATTTCGTTTTTATACAAAAAATTTGAATGACTTATAATAAATATTTTGAACGCTAATAGTGAATCTGAAATTATATTTTTAAAATTGAAAATGTTTTATCCAATAACGCGTACTGAAAATTTAAAATATTGTTAAAATTTAATAAAAAGCAATGTGTAGCAACTTTTTAGATTGCGCAGAGTTTTAAAGAAATCGGCCTTGTAAAAAAAATTGTGCCGCAAAGAGTCAACCACTCGACCCTATTTTACGCTATTAAGGTAAAATATAAATATATCGGGTTGTATAAAAAAGTCATATTAAGAAAAACAAATCCGATAGCATTCCACGGTTTATAAATTATAAGATTTTCTTTATTAACGTACTTATATATTTAGTAAAATTACTTAAAACATAGGGAAAACTGGATAAACCTGAATCATGTTTATGATTTCTACAATAAATTATTATTTATGACTAATTTTAATTTTAGTTAACTATACAAGAACGATAATTAACAAGTTTCATTACATATTATAGTAAATAATATTTTACTAAATAAAAAAGTATAATTCTTTACTTCATAACGATCATCAGTTTTATTGCTACACTTTTTTGTAATTACTTGCTGATAATGCGAATCGTCAAAAGAAGTTTTTCTTCTTTTACACGAACATTCTTCAGAATTAATCGACTACTCGGGGTAAAGTGATCGGGGGTAAATAAAGTCTTGTTGTATACCAAGGCTGTCGTGCAGCGTACTCCTTACTTATATCAAAATGAATCGACATAACCTCCCTATTTAACTGTTTAAGGGGATTCTATTGGCATATATATGTAATAACACAACCATATTTACTGCAATTTAATTTTACGTAATGATATAAAAGTCAATATATTATAAAATAATGAGTTTTTGTCGAACTAAAAAAATTTGTTTTATCGAAATTCTGTTATTGCAAAAGTAGTTATTGGCAACTAAAGAAAGATTCCACAAAACAGTGGAGACTTGTTTCCGATTTGAATTTTGAAGGTCTCATTTTGTTCCTTGAAAAATTTCACGGGGACTTACCCATATCAAAATGGTATATGATATGATAACCTGCAAAGTTACGTCTAATTATTTATAAGTTCGTATATGTATTTTATAAACTTTGCAGGTTATCCGATGATATATGTATAAATCATTTTCAAAATTCAAATTACATAACAAATAAAGAAGTCTCCACTGTTTTGTAGAATCTCTCTTTAGTTGCCAATAACTACTTTTTCAATAACAAAATTTCGATAAAATAGCAGATTGTGTATCAAAGAAGGAAAGTATGCGATGACCGCGAGGGCGTTGCAAGCCTAGCCGAGGGGCTGCAACCAGCACGAGCGTTAATCGCGTTCCACCCGTGGTGCACACGATACTTTTTGTCCTACCTGGACCGAAAGGATGATTTTTCGTGCATATATTATGATCCGTCCTAGGTCGGAAAGTGATACAATTAGCCCTAGGGCGGAAAAATAGTGCACTTTCCGTCCAAGGATTTTATTTTTCGCCCGAGGCGGAAAAGATCTACTTTCCACCCGCTTTACATGCACGAAAAAGCATATTTTCGGTGCAAGTAGGACAAAAAAATTTTTTTTAGGTAGACGAAAATACCCTTGTTTTATAATATATTGACTTAAATATCATTAGAAGTGTTTAAATTATAGTAAAAAATGTTTTTTCTTTGATGTCTATATGACGATAGAACACCCTTAAAGGTTTCTAATCTACAAAAACCAGCGTAATGTTTTAACAATATTTTATTCTTTTCTTTAGTTTACGTTAACGCGCCTCGTAAGTTTTGATGGGATAAAGTGAAAATGTCTTTCTCAAAAATAGTTAAATAACATTAAGAGTAATAATAGTACATTATGAATCAAGGGAATAAAGTCAATTTTATTCCCGTGTTGCATGTAGAACTTTATTTCCGACTTAACTGGGTTCATTTTATTGACTTTTATTGAAAATTTATATTAATATAGAACGAAATAGTTCAAAATTGAAAAAAAAGAGAAAGTCAAGAAACTGAAAATGTTCGTGTAAATTTGCGGGAAATAAAGTATAAGAGGGAATCATATGCCACTTTTGTCCCGCTCTTCAGGTCAATAAAGTGGCCTTTACGGTTAAATCGGGAATAAAAAACTTTTTTAAATTTGTTAGTATATTTGTAATCGTAAGTTTCTTGTTTGACTTATAGGTCTGAAAAATAGATAGATAAGTAGATGTAATTTTATTTCTGTAAATACATGTTCTTCTGATAGACCTTTAAAATCCCAGTATCAGGGCCTCTACAAATAGTCAAAGATTATGTATATAAAATGTTACACTTAAATTTAATGGGTTGAGAAGTGCGCGTGCATATATACACATCCGGCATTAGCAGGGCCAAAGGAGCGCGATCAAACCTTCGCAGCTGAATAGAATGCTCCTTTGCAATACAAGTACACATAGACGATCAGTCGGGAAGGTCGCCGTTGTCGTCTTAGGGACGACAATTAGCGCGCGAGGGAACGGCTCTGCGTACTTGATTAAACGCGAAATGATTGGGAGCGAGGAGGGGGAAGGTTAACGAGCGCCTAATTACTTCGTTATCTCGTTTCTTTGGTGGCGCGCGGCTGAGTTGACGGGCCAAACTGCCTGTGCGCGCCGGCGCACGCGACTCTACATAACTCCGGACCTAAGTAAGCTTGTCACGTTAATATACGCAACTTCTCTGCAAGCCGGAAATTAATTTTCTCATTCCTCCCCTCCTTCCAGCTGGCCCCGGAAACTTGCCTCGACAGTTGCGAAGTGGAAGATTCTTTGTCGGAGCCACGGGAGGGTTCTCGTGGATTTTCTTTTTAAACTGCGTTACGTTGCTCATTGGTGCGTACGTAAAGGGTGTATATGTATGTACACCGCGAAGTGAAAGTTTTTGATGAATTGATATTTTTGCTCGCAGTTGCTCGGTAATGCCGTTTGATCGGATTTTAACTTCGGGCTTCAAGATTTTTCTATAAGTTTTAATTCTTCTTTAATTATCCAGATAATTGAATGACGTACGATGGTGTGAATATTGTGATGTATATACGTAGTTATAGTCACGCTAGGATCAGATTGTAGTTATGTACTTCTGTGGGCTTCTGGCATAACGGCGTAATTCCACTTTTTTGTAAATTGATTTTTAAGCATTTTTGCTATCCTCACATATTATCTTTTCAGATAAAAAAGTTTAAAAAATCAGTAAAGTGTGAAAATAAGTGATTATATCTATACTATTTATGAATTTTTTAACATTAGATTAAATGGAAAACAAAAACTTTGATCTTTAATATCTCAAAAACATAAAAGCTGCACTTAGGTCGGCGTGCCCTTAACCCACAGAATTTTTTTTGTAATAAACAGATGGTTTATCGACGATTAAAAAACTCCACTTATAGCAGAACAATATAGATAGATGCCTTAGGCTATAATTATCCACAAATATTATTCTGCATAGTGTATAACATTTCAGCTCGAGTATAAAATTATCTGCAGTATACAATGGCGATAATTCCAATTTATTATCTTACATACTCAAAGAAAAAGTATTTGGAAAAAATAAGGGTGGTATAAAAAATTATATAACAGGACTCCCATATAAATTATACTAGTTAGCTAAACTTAAACTGACTTTTTTCGTAAACTTTATTTCCAAACTTTGAAAGATTCTCTGCGCAACAGTAGGCTTTAATAAATAAACTTGCAATTTTTTCCACGTTTTAACATAGTACCCTTGTAATTTAAACACATATTCTTTTTATAAGTAGTGGAAAGTTTGTATTTCAAGAGCAATTTATGTGGTAAAGTTAATGAAAATTAATTACTTCTATCACGTAAAGTGCTCTGGAAATCCGATCTTCTCCCATTTGTGAAAATACGTGTTAGAATTGTAAATCTTCTGTATCACAGCACGTTCAACAACTTTCGAGTGGTTTTGGTGAAAGTTGTTCCACAGGAAAACTTATATAAAAATAAGTTCTCAAAAAAGGCATTTCTAATTCTTATATGAAATCTCTACTATAAAATTGTTAATAATTTCAAATGGCAATACTATATTCACGAAGCAATGCCTGTAGGTCTACAATTCTTCCTGATAAATCAAGAAAAAACAAATATTTTTTGGAATTCCATTTATGGATAGTTATAGCAACACTCAATCTATCAAATTACTATACTAGTCATTAACATTTAATTAAGCTAAAAATAAGATGACTTATAGTGGTTTGTCAGGTCCAACTCTAAAAATCATATCTAAAGCTTGATTTTCCTCAAATAAACTATTAGTGGAATATTTTAGGATCCACATTTAAGCGCTTCATCATGAAGATTATTATTCATCTCTCCATATATGCATTTTTGTACAAAAAAAAGTAAACCTCAATTAATTTGATGATAATGAAGATTATTATTCATCTCTCCATGTATGCATTTTTGTACAAAAAAAAAACCTCAATTAATTTTTCTCCAATACTCCCATTTACGTCGGCCTCAATTCACAAAAAAACAAAACTGAATTGTACCTGCGAACAATGCGCGTATTCGCCAGCCAATATGGGCTTTTCACCATACTGCGCCACCTGCGTAATGCACAAAGGCTGCGGGCGCGGTTTCGATTGGTTGGCAAACTGCGACGGCTGCTATTTCGGGCCGGCTCTAGAAATAATTAGGATTTTGCATGAAAGTAGTCCATTAGTCAGGAATAATCAGGTTGTATTTTTTATTTTTTAAATTAAACAAAAATTAAAGTAGACATAGCAGACTGGAATGCATATGACGTCATAATCGCACTGTACGTTGCGTGCTCGTGACGTCAAATAACATTGCAGTATTTCTATATATACAAACAATACTGAAACTTAACGCGTTCACTTTAACTTTGTGTTACAGGACAGAAATATTAATTTCTGTAGCCATACGTTTATTATCACATGTTAATAAGTCAAAAAGTGACTAATTCAAACAGTGCTAAGTTTTTACATTTTATTTTTTTATGAACAAAAATTTAGTTTTCAAGGTATATCTAACACGGAAATCTCAGACTTTGAAAATATTACTCAGATTAAAAAAGAAGATTCAGCTTGTATACACATTTTACGGTTCTAGACGCCCATAACTTGAAAAACTTACTTTCAAGTAAAAACCTAACTACTTTTTAATATTTTACCTAAAACATGCTAATTAGACCCGGCAACGACAGTGCAGCATCACGATAAAAAACGTGCACGTCGTGTCTGTTGCAGGGGAAATGGGCCTGCGCGGACCAGCTGGCCAGGACGGCAGACCCGGCCAGGATGGAAAACCCGGCGCCCCGAGTATCGTCGCTTACGCGCCCTTCAGGACGAACGCCAGCGCGCTGAGCATCAACAGCGGTGACTTGCTCGTGCCGCCCTCGATAACTGGTGAGTAATGTCGTCCGATGGCTTTGCGTCTTTCTTTGGCGATGCGATGCGCTTGTGCAAAGGAGTTGTGGACGAGAATAGGTATACGGTTACGGCACCTGTTTTTGATCAGCTGCGAGGTTTTCTGATTCTGATTTTACAACAGCTTAATAAATTTTCTTGCGTTGTATTAAATAAAAATACTTTTTTTATGAATTTACGTGAACTTTTTTTTTACGTAAACATATCAAGTTCACGTTTCACAAAATTTGTACCGCATAAAAACTTAAACGTTTCTTAGATTTTTATAAAATTTTCCCTCCATTATTCCTGTTTATTTCCTTAAATTGTCCAAAATGAATGCTAATTTCACTTGAGTGTCATGCTTTAAAAGGCTTAAAAAAAATTCTGTGCAATTCCGTGATAATATAATAAACCGCTGCTTATTAATTCAGCAGAATGCTCTCTCAAAGAGATAGTATGCATAATTATTTATTGAATATTTACTCTGAAAAAGTTATTTTATGAATATAAATCAATTTTACGTTGTTAACTTATATGAAAATGTGCATTGTTTTTATATTAAATTGATGAGGTACTGACCACTATACATCTTCTTTGTGAATAATTGGACATTATATATACATATATAAAACTTATCTAAAGTATAAAATAAAAAAGAATTTCAATTTTTACAAATTTAAAATCGCATATCATTAGAAAAAAAAAATTATAGTATATTTAAGATACACCAATCGAAAGAAAATTAAGTCAGTTTTACAAATGTATGCATTATTTTGACATATTTAACGTATAAAATGACAGAAAATTATTTTTTCAATTTTTCGAATTTTCAAAATTCAAACTTGCATTTCTTTAACAAAAATAACTTTTAAGTATATGTAAGTTACACCAATCAAAACAAAATTGAGTAAAATTTACAAATGTATGTATGTATTATTTTGAAGAACAATAACGGAGTTATGGGTGGGCACATGGAACATGGTAGCATAGCTGAGGACTGGCAATTAGAGGTGCCTACAAGGGAGGCAGATAGGTATAAATTAGATATAGCAGCTCTACAGGAGGCTAGGCGACGAAGAGGCCGGGCGTAGATTATATGAATAAATACACATTTTTATATAGCGGATTGGAAAAGGCACGCCAGTTAGGGACGGGCTTCTTAGTAAGTAATAGAGTAAAGCGGATGGGAATTAATTTTGAACTTATTGATGATCGCATAGGGTTTCCAACCCTCAAAAGCCAATGGTACAAATACGTATTTATTAATCTCCATTGCCCAACGGAGGATACGGACGATACAATCAAAGACTCTTTTTACTCAAAACTAGAGCAGGTATTTGATAGATTTTCAGGAGGAGATTTTAACGCGAAAATTTGAATGGAGGAATATTTCAGGCCGACCATAGGAAAAGAAAGTTTACATCATGTGAGTAACGACAATGGAGTGAGATTAATTAATTTTGCCGCATCTAAGTATCTTATAGACAAAAGCACATGTTTTATTCACTAAGACAGGCACACTTAACCAAATCGACCACGTTTTAATTGACCAACGTCGGTACGCTGACATTCTCAAACTTACCGTGGAGCCGATTGCGATTTAGATCATTTTCTTGTTACAGCCAAGATTAAGGCTCGCTTACTAGTAAACAAAAATAAGAATACAATACAAACAGAGGAATTTAATCTCAAATAGTTAAATGACCCGGTAATTAAAACTAGATATAGGGAGGAATTTTCAAGTAAACTACATGTATCGGATAACAATAGGTTAGACGACCCGGGTGAAGAGAATGACATCGAAAGTACCTGGGAAAATATAAAAAATTCTATAAGATAAGCTGCTAGGACGGTGTTAGGTCGGCGGAAAAAGTACAACCAAAAACCGTGGTTTGAGGAAGAATGCGAGGAGTGGAATAAAAAAAAAGCAAAAAGCGAGAATGTTTAGCCTTAACAACGCAAATTAGATCACCTCCGTGCATTACCGTAATATAGGGAAAGAACCAAATGAATTTTTTGGAATAAAACCGAAAGTGGGAAAATAATAAAGTCTCAGCAATACGAAAAAACAGTAATAGGAATAGTATTCGGAAAATGTATACAGATATAAACTTAATAAGGAAAGGATGCAAAAATAAAACTAACTTCCTAAGCAATGAACATATACGTGTCAATTTCAGCCCGAAATACGGTGGCCTTCAAAAGTTACGGTGACCACAAAATTTGACCACATACATGCATACACACACATACATACGTATGTACATGCAGACATTTTTTAAAACCCATATATTTCGATTCAGCGACTTCAAAAACATCGAAATACATCGTAATCTCAGATTTAAAAAAATCATCGTTACAAAGTTTTCTCTTTGAGTAAGAAATACGTTCGTAAAATATAACTTCCTTTTTTACTTTAACTAACTCGAAAAAAAGTTATGAGTTACTACTAAAAATAATTTGCTAATATATAAACTCGAGTAGTATATAATATAGCCACTGGTGAAAAAAGTGCCATGGTGGCGACTCGCATGTAGATTGGAAGTTACATGTGGTTAGCTTTATTCATATATGCTTTTCTCATTATAATTTCAATAAAAATTGCGAAAGTTTAATACACAAAATTTAAATAATATACATAGTACTACATCGTACGATGATAGCAAAAACTTTATAAACCATAAAATTGTGGTATCATCAAATTATTTCTCTCAATGTTTGACTTAGATTCTTCTTCCACCAATCCGCTCAATCCTGCGTATGCGTTCGTGTATGTACATATGTAGTATGTATGTGCGTGCTGGCACGTGTGCATGTGTGTGTGCTTATGCGTGAGTGTGTGTGTACGTGTGTGTGTACGGAGGTGCGTGAGTGTGTGTGTGCATGTGTGTGCGTGTGTGTGTGTACGTGTGTGTGTACGGATGTGCGTGAGTGTGTGTGTGCGTGTGTGTGTGTATGTATGTATGTGTATGTGTATGTGTGTGTGTGTGCGTGCATGTGTGTATGTGTGTGTGTGAGCGTGTGTATGTATGTGTTATTCTCTGTAATAAAAAGTAATTAAATGTTGAGAATAGATAGAAAAAAACGAGGTTTCGAATCAAGAGTGTACACATGATTATCGCACTCAGAGTCCGATAAGAAGAGAGCGAGAAAGCACGGGATCGAAACTTTTGTGCTTATACCCCGACCTTGACTCCGATAAGAGAAAAGAGGAAGATGCGAACCACTAGCGTCAATCCTCTCTCGATGACCATCAGCGGAGTTAATAAGCCGGAATTAGTACGACAGGAACGTCGAGAGAAACTTTTGTAGATGTGTAGGGCCGCGACTCGTAGATTCGAATATTGGAAGGCGCGATATTAACTTTAATATTTAATTTTCGTAAAATCATTGTCCTGGTTGCAGATACCTGAAACAGTAATTATTATATGTAATTATAACAAATTTATTATATATTATCGAGATTTATTATATGCTCGCAATCTCTATTAAGTTTAGAGAGTTTGAACATCATCGAACGTGTCGTAGTTTGACCGCATATTTGTTAGTTTGACCGCGTCCAATTTGTGAAAAGCTGTTAACTCTTTAATATACTCTCACGGACACGTCGATGAATATAATATTAATTTATAAATTTTAATTATATATTCATAAAGATAAATATACATTTAAAGTAATTAAATCACGTCGCTTAATTTGTTTTAAAAATTCAATTCACTGAACATTAAACATTACGCTTAATTATATGGAAATTTCTTTTGAATTTTTGTATCTACGTATAATAATGGTTAATTGTAAATCACGCCTTAAAAATGAACCAACTCCCTATACAAGAGAAAAAAACCTCGTTAACGTCGTGTTTCATTGCTTCAAATCACGAACAATGCGTACGCGATCGCCGCGATCAACACCGTATAGAAAAGCGAAAATTCCAATTTTTCCTGCCAAAGAGAAATTCGATCCATTTGCAAAACAATGGACATAGAATTTGCCTTTTCGAGAAACTCACAGAGTTTGAAATTTATTATTGTCCGGTGTGCACTAGCGGAGTAATTTACGTGAATTTTTACCTCCCTGGACAATGGGCAGTACCGAATCAAAAGCTTGCATACATCGATAATTCGATGGTCCTTATAAAGACAAACATACTTTTTGCATTTACCACGGAATCCGCACTTTTCATCAGTTTACTACGAATATTAGCACTATTCTAGCAATTTTCTGCCGTTTAACTTTTTCGGACAACTTGATTTATTCGGATAACCCGATTTTATCGGGTAACCCAATCATTTTTTGTACCACAAGAAATTTGAGTAAACCCTACAGTTCATAGGCACAATCCTAATTTATACATTCTGTACGAATAGTGCTAAGATTTGCTGCTAAAAGTGCTAGTCTTCATGGTATTTTAAAAAACATACCAGTTTTCGTAAGGGTCATTGAATTTATCAGTACTTGAAAGTCAATATCTCTTAACTTTTCGGATCGCGACTTCCTAACAGTTCATTAAACTTTAATCATTCATTAATTTACAGCAACGAATCATTTGTACTAAACATCTGCCAACTCGTTAGCTAAAAATTCCTGCATTACACTTAAATTTCCCCTCAATCATGAGTAATTATTCTTCTCATCGTAATTTATACGGCTTTCTGAGACACCGCGATAATCGCTATTGCGATCATTCGCTCTATCGCTGGGCACAAACGCGCGTGCAATCAAGCGCACAAGTCGCGCGTGTGGGTCGGACATATAATATCCCTGTAATACGGGCGCGGTGCATAATATGTGTCGAGCTTGCAGACAACTCGCAGATCCAGTACGTGGTGGTGGAGGAGGGAGTGAATCTGCGCCTCGAGTGCTTCGCGGGTGGAAAGCCGAGCCCCGTCGTCCAGTGGCACAGGCCTGACGGCCTGCCCATACACACCGGCAGCTGGTACGGTGAGTACTTTCAGATATCAATTGATCAGAGTGTCAGCGTATTTAACTCGGATTCTATAAGTCGGATTTTTTGTATGTGATCTGAACAATGAGTTTTCGGTCTTAAGGTAGTTCTTAGACACTAAATAGGTCTTAGAAGAAAAAAATTGTTGTATAGTGTAAAAGAGTTTGGTATAATTGTTGAAAGTATATATTGCAATACAAGTATACATTCTACACTTAAGAAAATGATTCATATTAATTAATGTGTGTTTGTTGAGATAAAATATTGTCTATAGATCCAAAAAACTTACTGTACGTTTCAAAACAGGATTTGTTTTTAATTGTATTTCCAAATCTGCCAAATTAAAATTATAAAATAATATTTGCAGACGGAGTGAAAGCTAATTGTTTATAAGTAATTAATTTTTGGAAACTTTTAAACGTATTTTTAAAAAATGATTTTGTTTTGTAGTCAATTTTAAGATACATGTTAAAAGTAATAAATAAGCCATGAAACATTAAAATCAAATACAAAATGAAAATTTTCTTAAACATTCAGTAACATTAATTTTATTTTGATACAAGAGCGACCGCATCTCGACTAACTTTAAGTTGAATATAACCTTATGTGTCGAATAGTTCGTGCAGTATATCCCGGTATTCTATAATCACTAAATCACCAATTTTCAAGCTAAATCTTTAACCTATTTGTAGTCTTACTAACTTTAAAAGTCTCGACCACGCTTACACATTTACGTATAATTACTTACGAATATAGAAACAAAAACACATTTTGCTGAATATCTCCGATTAAGCAAAAATGTAGATGAGCAATTCTTTCATCTGAAGGATTGTCTGAAGCTATCCATTCAAGCTTTACCATTTAATTCTAATATATTATCGATGAATATTGTTCTAATAATAATAATAACAATACGGGCGCGCGTCCGCAATCATCTCACCATTTTCTTTGATCCGGCGACGCAGCAGCAACATCAGAGGACTAATGCTGCCTAATGAGCTTGCAGGCAAAGCCGTCTTTGACGAGCGAGACGTCGCTTGAACGGTAGCTGCGTCGCAATAGCATTCCAGCTGCCCCGAATCCATCCCGTGCGAGCGGTATAATATATGGGCCGCGTGTGTCAAACGTTGTTCATTGAATTTTCTCCGATAGCGTTGACCGAAGTCCTAGTAATGCCGAAAACGAGAATATATACAGTTTGAACTAATTATGACGATCATTGTAGCAGAATTCCTGGTTGTGATATTTGATAGGCGTTAAGTTAAAAATGATTTTAATTATGTTTTTAATTTTCATTTTTATTTTTAATGCTATTATACACTGTCTTTATTAAAATTAACAATTGCTATAGATAAGTATACTTTTAATATTTATTTTATTAAAAATGAGAAGAGACGGAACCATACACCATCATATCCATTTATATCATTTAGTATTTTATTTAATAAGTGCTTTTGCTCTTTAATATTATCGTGGTTATAAAGCGTTGCGTGTACCTGCACACCTGTACTTAAGGGAGTTCTGTGCAGATATAAATAACGCTGAGATAATTATAAAAATTTGTGTACAGGTTGGAACATGGCTCAAAAACAATCATATAAATTTTCAGAAGACTAGGGTACCTAGAAGTTGAGAAATTAATGTTCTTTTTTTTGCTATTTAACATGGGCTCTTATGGAAAATTGCAAATTCGTCTTACTTATTTACAGATTATAAAGCATGTGACACTAAGATGTTGTTCAATATTTTAATAGTATAAGAAAAATGTTTGATGAAGAATTATTGCACTTCAAAACATCATTGGGTATCTCTAACTTACAAGGACAAATCATTGAAAACAAAAAAGGTACATTTAACCTCAAAAGATGAGTCAAATCAGCATCTTAAGGGGGCAGGCCTATGTTAAACCCAAAAAAATATTTTTCTTTTATAAGTCCTGAAAACTTTTTATGTTTAAAAGCAATCATTCTGAACAATTTTATGTTATTAATACACAATACTATCTTAAATTTTGTCGTTGTAAAACCTCAAAATCTTGATCCTACACGTCACAATAAATCATTATTTTCAATACTATACTTATTAAAGGAACCTTGTTCTTCACACGATTCTAGGTGACATGATGAACGACATTTTTTCTTCTACCGGTTATTCGACTCCTTTTGACATGTATTATAAAATGATCGGACACTTTTTCGTTAATATTTTTTTTATTACTCTTTTTCGTATATCCAAACAATTTTTTAAAAAATATTTAAATCATTTTTTCTAAAAGTCGATTGGATCTCCAGAAAAAAGAATAAAACAATTTTATACGAAAAAGTGTTTCGATCTTTTTGTAATACTACTCCGTTCATCGTGTCACCTAGGATCGTGTGAGGGACAAAGTTCCTTTAAAAAATATGGTATTGAAAAGAGTTATTTATTATGATACATAGGATCCAGATTTTGAGGTTTAACAACGGTTAATTCAAGATATTATTAAGTATTGATATCATAAACATTTTCAGAATGTTCAAAATTAAAATATTTCATAAAATATTGACTTGTTAATACAAAATTGAAAAATCACATACAAAATAGAACTTTACTTTATAAAAGTAGGTTATAATAAATATACTGTTCTCAGATTTTGAGGTTAAATTATTAAATATGAATATATCAAAGTCAATTGTTAAACGAATTAATAAATAAATTATTAAATTTATTGAATTAAAAATATATTGAAATACGGTTATGTAAACATTTAGAAAAAACAAATTCATTTAGTACACAATTTATTCAAATGTTTTTATATTTATTGTTAAGGATTGTGGGAGCAGAGAAATGAGAACACTTGTTGAATCACTTTGTAATTCACTGACCAATCGTTGGTCAATATTGTCGTTATGTGTTGGCCAAAAAATTGACCAATAATTAACAGACAGGCCATTTTGGTTGGGCAATTTTCTACCAGGGGTATGTTATATTTATCTCCTGAATAAAGAAATATCTTCTGATAATAAATTTGTTATACCTAACATTAATTTCTTTACAGGCAAAATTTATAATACTAAATCTATGACATAAGTTAACATAAATAAATTTTTAATTCTTATTAACCCTTTAGAGTTTTTAGAAGACGCATAACTGGCATTATATAATAATAAAACAGTAATGCCTAATTACCTGTATGATAATTTTTACTTGCTTTTGCAATTTACTTTCGTATTTTTAGTCTAATTATGCAATAACTGTATAAATCACTAAAAACACATTAAATTCTTACGAGAACTTATTTACTTACGCAGTACTTTATGAGCCATATTCTTCATGCACACTTTCCCTTCTACGGCAAATATACTTACTCGTTGAGGTGCACACACCTAGCAAACATCGTTAAGGTTCTCGCAAAGCTATGTGTACGTAAGCGTTATATATAAGTCAATACGTAGTCCTCTAAGAGAAAATTCACTTAATAGAAATAGAAGAGAATTATAAGGTAAATAAAGCAGCTATTACTACCAATGCAATTTCCTGAATTCAGCGTTGAGAGGATTGCTATTTTCTTTTAACGAAGTCGCAGTTGCACTTAATTCAACAATTAAAACTTAAACGACAAGCTGATGCGAAGATTTGAAAGCTCATGGTTTATTAAGTTTTACTTTGAACAATAAAGAGAAGTGTCTTCGTTCATTAAGTAGGATGACCTAAAGACGACCTAAAGACTTTAAACTACTTCTGTCTTTTCTTTCATTTTTTAAATTCTACGTATTTATATTAAGTACAAATTGCAGTATAGGATTGTTACACTTATGGTTTAAAAATGATATCTCCAGGCATACTAGAAAACCTAAACTTGGAACAAAAAGAATCTTTTAATTATCTACATTAGATTTACTAAGGCGATACGTCAAAGTATTTATGAATCGGTTGAGAGTTGTTTGAAAAAAGTGGTATGCCAACTAGAAAAATGTATTTTCGAGATAAAAGCGTTTAAAGTTTTGCGTAATATTATTTACAAATTTGACTATTTCACATATAATCACCTGATTATAAATACTTGTACTGTACTCTGCTATGGCTGCACCTTATGGTTTATTAAATAACCCTAAGGTTTTATTTAAAGCATTAAAAAAATCAATTTAAAAATAGTTTCAAGATTGTCCAACCTCTTCAACATTCTTTTCATGAATTCCGTGTAATTGGGACTTTGTATAAAAAAAGAATGAAAAACCATTAGGTCCGTCGGGTAGAGAACAAAATAATAAGGGACACGTATTTTTTCCTTTTTTAATTAATTAGAGTATATCTATATACATCGAAAATCCGTAAATTACAAACTATTGTAACTTTGATAATTTTTATTTTTATGGAAAAAGAAAAATTACATATCTAATATTTTCTTTTGTTCTCTACTTAACGGATTTAATAGATTTTTTCATACAAATACTCAATTAAAAGTTATAATTAAGAAACATAGTTTTTAATGAAAAGATTACTGATTTTTTAAATACCTTTACTAAAATATTTTCTAATCATCGAAATTTAATTATTAACTGCAAATTTTTAGATTCTAGAAAAATTCCAAATATGACGAGAAAAGGGTCTTAAAAAACTGTTTTTCATTCTTCAAAATAATTAAACTCTTTCAAAAATCAGAATATAGATCAACTACTTTTCCTTCAAATGAAATATTTGTCAATTATGAAACTGAGATTCTAAGTTATTTATAGTTTTGTTTTCATTAACATGATAGTCATACCTATATGTTTTCGATAACACCATACTCATCCTTATAAGTTTATGTTACATCAGAATAAATAATGTATTTGTAAATTACGATTATTTCACCTTTAGGTGCGTAATTCATAAAATTTCCATTTGAAAAAAATATATCATAATAGTAACTTCTACAAGGCACACGGTTGAAAACGGAGGTGGAATCGCGAGTGAACTTACTTTCCATAATTTAATTTAGTAAACTTTTCTTTACGTAGCTGCGATCTACGTTACATGTACTACATTCAAACGATCGTATCATATCCACGAGAGCAGACACGCGGGTAATACTATTTCCTCCTCTCTCTCTATCTCTCGCTCTCTCGCTCTGTCCTGCCTTTAATTTCAGCGCAACGCTGCGCACCGACGGCGTTAGCTGCTGCTGTATGCTGTTGCGCGACGTTATATTGCGTCGGTCGAGGCTTGTTGTAACCGCCGCAAGTGGGTAAGGAGAGACCGGGGCAAAGTCAGCCCTAAAACGGAGTTTAATTTTTAAAGCCTCAGTTTTTTTATGAATTTACATTTTCTTTTAATACATTTATTAAGTTATAATTTTCATATATACACATTATTAAGACTGAATCTCTTTAGTCTATAAAGCTAAAAAAACGCATAGATCATACTACGACTGACAAAGATGATTGTATCCAGAATGCCTAAACCTTAATTAAATTAATTAAATTAATTAAATATATTGCTTCTAACATTTTCCTATATTATTTAATTATGTTTAACCTCTTTCTATACATACATTTGCTTTTTACTAGTGATTAAACAGTCATAAATAATGGCGAGCCATATTGGATATACATGAAACTTAATATGTCCCACTAGCTGTTTATTTTCAAATCTCTGTAGAACTGCTCTGTATTCATAATTTCGAAGAAAAAAAAATTTTTCTTGTTAGTTTTTAAGCTATATATTTTGATATCCAACCGGCCCGAATAAAATTCGTTCAATATACATCATCTAATGGTAATTGCTTAAAGCTTAGGTGGGTCATATTGGGTACACTCAAATTACTTTTAATAATAGAGTTCAATACATTAGTCAGTAACTAGAAAACTCTGAAAATTTGACAAACGTTATAAAATATACAAATAAAATCCTACATGGATTAGTGCTCGAAAAATTTTATTATGTTTTATTATTTTCATTAACGGTGTAATCGCAGATGTATTATTTTCATTAACGGTGTAATCGCAGATGTACTATTTTCTTATTATCACACAGCTGGCCATAATATTACAATAAATATTCTGAATTTTTTCTGAGCATACAGCTCGCTTAACCCCGGTGTCCCCCCCCCTATACATACAGGGTAATAGTTGCCCTGGAGGCGGCGCAAGCGTTGGCTCGCGGGCGCGTCGAGCTTAACGCAGCGCGTCGAGAGCTACGAGAGAGCCGCGGAGTTACCGAGAGAGAGAACGAGCCGTAGCTAACGAGAAGGCGCCCGAAGGTATACGAGCCTGTACGCGCGCGAGATGAGACGAGGGTGATGGGAGACGCGAGAAGCGGAGAGAGCATTATGCTGGATGCATTAGGCCGGAGCTGGGCATGCTATGTACAGAGATCGACCAGACGGTTATAGCCTCTCCTGGCGGAATGCGAGAAATGCTTGGAGCTATCATCGGCGAAGTTGTCTCGGGGAAGATTTTAGGATTGTGAGCTCGGAGATGACTGTTGGGATCGATGACAAGGCGTATTTAAGATAAGATGTGATTTATTTTGGTATTTAGGTGCTGATTGTTGGGAGCTGGTATTTTAGGCACAATTATTCTGCTATTTGCAGTGAGAAGCGATAGAATGGGATTGTAGGGAAGAAAAAAAGTGCTTTACGATATTGCGTTTCGTTGTAGTATTGAATTTCGTAATTCGCATGGTCAACGTGATACCTTTGACAATATTTTAATCAATCATTTTGTGGAGAATTTCATTTACATGGCTAAAATCTCGGATTATTCATCAAATTTAAAGGCCTGTACGACACGTGCTTCAGTTCGAGCCGTTTCATTTTTGCTGTAATTTTGTTCAATTGCACAATCGTAATATGCACCTGTTAACTTTATTTTTCGCTTCGTGAACCAATATATTTTCAATTTTATGATGTGATGATATAGTAACATTTTTAGCCATTACCACGAATACACGATTCACCAGAAAATAGTTTATTACATCGCACACAGAGTATGATGATTTTTGCCTTTATTTTACTGTAAAAAATAAAAATTATCCCTATAGTTTAAAAATCAATAAAACTTGTTAAATATCGCGTATAAATTGTATCTTCAAAGTTTTCAGTTCTCATTATCTTGTTATAACAAGTGTGATATACCACAGTAGAAAAGACTGGCTTTAGTCAGACTCGAAAGAAAGATAGAACGGATTAAGTTCTTAAAATAACGCGATCAACTCTACGAAAAAACTTAGCAATCACTAATACCCCAAATCCCAAACATCACTGACGCTCGACAAACTCACCTAAAATCCCACTCTCCCCAACTGCAAACATAGAAATCCACAAAATACAGTAATAACCCACCTCTCGAAGCTACCCTCCTCCTAATGGCAGCAGCGCGGCAATTCCGCGCGTGTTCCGAAAGTTCGAATCTCACCGGGACAGGCCCCCACCGGTAGCAGCGTATGGAGATAATTCGACTGAAAGCGAGAGCGCGCAGCGTAGTCGAGGCGCACTCGCGTCGTGCAGCTGGCATGGCCGACCTTTGAATGCGAAATGAGGGCCGCCGCCCCGCGATGCTCAACTGACCAGAAATTTCAATCGTGGTATAGCGTCTCTGCTTCGCCCGAAATTGTTCGACCCCTCCCAACACATCCAGCCAGAGCAGGAGCCAATGATTTATGGGTGCGAGCGAGCGACGACTTGTTCGAATCAAATCGAGTGAGCGCGTGTCGCGGTCTATGAAATGCGTCGAGTGGAGTGCACGAGGCTGTCGGGGACGCGCTGATTCGATCGCTGGAGAATTATTGGTTTGTAAACGCGTGTTTTGAAGGAGAGGGAGCTGATTTGGGTAGTTTTTCTTTATGTATTTAGTTGTGGTGTAAAATATAGGCAAGAGACTCTTTTTTATTAATGTGCAAAAATCATTAGTTATTAAGTTTTTATGTGGGCATAAATTGAAATTTAAGAGGATTTAATGGTGACATATCTGTGGAATCCTGGAAAGAAGTCAAGTCTAATGTATTAGACAGAAAACTAAGAGATACCAGGTAAAATTATATGTATTTAAAAACGGTATCAAATATTATGTCAAGTATTGCATTAAACGTAGAAAATACTTATTTTGTATTCTAAAAAAATGTAAGATAAATAACAGAAATGGATGTACTAGGTTGGTTTGAAATCAGGATTGACAAATAATAAAAGAAAGTAACAAACTGTCGTCATATATTGAACTCTAAAATCGTTATTACCTTACTGGGTGTGGATCGAATACGAAAGTTATTTTCTCAAGCTAACCAAAATGTCGTTTCGGTGAATGATTTAATGTATTAAAAAACGAATATTTAAGTAGCATTAATTATTGTTTGGAAACGAATGTTATATAAATAATTAACGAAATAAAAATTAAATTAGAATAATGAAAATTTAGCTTCAAATCATAGGGTTATGGTTTTGTTTTCTTACTATTTTTATATAAAAGAAGCTTATTGGAATCTGACCTACGGATATAGCTTCTGTATTTTTTACCATCAGGCGGTGAACTACCAATATCAGATTTTCCAATTTAAATATATACAATTTTATTTAGTAGCGCGTACCGTGCGGGTACCCATGCAAGCGCGCGGGTAGTCCTGCGACGGTACGGATATATAATGTTATATAACGCAACCATTGTATATAATTTTATATAACGCAATCATTGTATATAATTTTATATAACGCAATAAATTAGTAATATGCCTTGTTTAATACTATTTTAACAATAACATTTATTTATTCTTTTTTATTATAAGTCTACAAAAGATTTAAAAAAGCAGAAAACCTTTGAATTTTTGGGAAGCAAGGTGCATTCAAAATATTTTGCGTTTCTCTAAATGTTTCACACAGAACACTTTTAAACCTTCTATGAATTACACAAGAACTACGCAAAGTCAATGTCAACAGTTCGAATAAATCCGTTATAAAACTAGTAATGTTTAAACAGAAATTAGGGTACGTGCACTAATTTGTGTTCTCTGAAAATGTTCTTTAAGCATGTTCATGAAAACATTTTCTAGTTCAACAAAACCGTAATTTATATTGAAAAGTATTGTTTTATAGAAATAAAAGATGTTTTTGTTCGACCTGCACCGAAAGTATGCTTTTTCGTGCATATAAAGCAGACCGAAAGTAGATCTTTTCCGCCCTCTGGCGGAAAGTGCGTTACTTATCCGCCCGCTTCATATATGCACGAAGAATCATCCTTTCGGTCCAGGTAGAAAAAAAGTATCGTGTGCTGGTTGCAGCCCTTGCCTCGGCTCGCCTCGGGCTACTCGAGTTGCCTCGACTAGACTTGCATCACCCTCGCGGTAATCACCTACTTTCCACCCTTGATATATAATATACTATTTTGTAATTATTAAACAAAGGGAAATATTCGGAGAGCCCTAGGTTAAAAAGAAAAGCAGGTGCGGGTATAAACGTAAACGCGTACGAACGCATGCGAGTCCGTGCAGTTGCAAGGCTGCCCGTCTGGCCGCACGTGCAGTAAACTAGGTAGCTCGCAAAATTTTCGGTACGCGCTACTGAGAATGAGCCCTTTACACATATTAATTAATCTATTATCTTTTGCATGCCTTTATAACTGCATTAATATTACGCTTTTAAAATGAATGAAATTTAGTCGTTCACTATAGGATATTAAATTATTAAAATTATTAATATTATAATATATATAATTTAAATTTTAATAAATGTAATAATTGAATTAGTTGTGTTTAAATCTGTTTGGTTTCCGCGAAAAGTAACGACGATCCAATGGCATATATAATATATAAATAAAAATTTTATAAGTTTAATAATTGAATAAATTTTATTTGATCCAGTTGGTTTCCGCGAAAAGTACCGGTGGAAGATATTATTTTTAACTTTAATAAAATGTAGATTCATTTGGATAATCTTTTCATCCGCATAAAAACAAAGTTATCCCCATTATTTCGTTATTTCGTTTCAGCTTCAGCAATCTACGGAAGTTCCTTGAATCTGTCGTCGGTGCACAGGGACGACATGGGAAATTATACTTGCACCGCAGACAATGGCATTCCACCCAGCTCGAGCAAGCGATACAAACTCAGCGTTAAATGTAAGCTTTTCAAGTTTTAATGAAACTTAGTAATTAGAATTGTTTTATTTTTTAATCAAAGCGTAAAAGTTTTGAGTGGGTTCCTAGTTAGTTTTTCGTTCGTTTTTTTCACTCTTCTTGTTAAAGGATAAATTAGATAAACGCATATAATGAATTATTGAATAGAGGATGAGTGAAAATTGTCGATTTTTACCCCCAACCTCATTTACCTGAATTTACGAAAGTTTAGAATATATAGCTGTTTATGGATTTTTCTCGTAGAATCACGGGATGTAATCAATTTTTTATAAAAAGAATCCAAATTGCCATTTTTTATAATATTATGCATATTTTTAATTTTGCTTCGAAATTGCTTTTATAACTTGTAGACTTTCCATACTAACTGTTTTGCATACAAGTTTTATTTAATTACTTACTCACTATTATTACATAAGGAACATCTTTTATTTAATAAAACAGTAATTTTAGTAACAGTATCTATATAATGATTTAGTAGTGTTACGTAACTGACTCGTACCGCTTTACACTGTAATATTTTATAATTTAAGAATTCGCCGTTAGGTGGCCCTTTGCAGCAAAGTGCCCTTTATAGTGTGCAACTCTGCTTTTTAGTATATATAGTGTCACCAACATTTTATCGCAAATTGTAAGATAAAAAGTATGTACCCTGTTTTAATGATAATTAACAAATTTTAAGTTTAAAAGTAATAAAAATGTGTAACTCTACATTTTATATTGTATGCGGATATATTCTTTTTACTCCCCTTAGTTTTACGAATAGTTTCGAATATATTACGGAAATGACATTTGTTACCTATTTTATTGTTTTTTTTTTAATGTAATATGTACACTAATTTCTAGCTTTGTACAAATGTAGTTTACTGCAATCCTGGATAAAAAGTGGTTAAGTTTCATTTTTAAGTCGAATTCTGTCGCGGTCGAATGGCACGTTATGTAGCAATAGAACGGAGAGCTTGCGTAATGCTTGGAGAGTAGCTTGTTTACTCCGGCTTCGGGATCTCGACGCGAATATTGCCCTTTTTATTTCGACTCTCTCTCTCTCTCTCTCAACCTAGAGTTTTCATTTTTGATCTGCGCACTGCTGTTGTCGCCGGCCGAGTTGTTTTGCGAACGCGCTCGTAACAGGAAGCCAGCGCGTTTGTGCATGAATTATTACGCAGCTTTGAAATTTTTTAGCATTTTATTTAAGTGGTGCGCGCTTTCATTCTGCTGTTGTAATTCGTTTGGGTATAATACGACTCGTTATTGGATTGCACGCTGTGTTTTTGTGTTCATTATTACACTGAGGTGAAATATGAAATTCGCCGAGAGTTCTCGCATGAAAGTTCAAACGCAATTGATTGGACAAATATAGAACTGCGATTATAGCCACATGTGATAATTTAAGCACGTATATGAGTCTTTCTTTGAACTTTGTGCTTATTGTAATTCATATCTGTCATCTAAGAAACACTATTTATTGAATTTGTGAAGACACACATACCTTTATCTCGGCTTAAATATTTCAGCTTTGAAAGGATGCGTCAAACCTAGTTACGCGACGATAAATACACCAAAAAGATTTTTCTTCTCAAAACATACGCATAGAGTTTAAATATCCTTCAAGATCACTTTATTCCCGAAAAATACAAAGCGGCACACTCGAATTATTATCAGAATCGAAACCCAATAAAATTGCACGATCAAGCTAATGAAATAAAAGTACCTGTCACTGGAAAACTTTATTCACACCGATTTCATTCAAAACCCGCGTACTCCTTCCGATAACAGACACTTCCTTTCCATTTCTCTTTCACATTTTGTCAGCGCGACACTTTGACGCTTCCCCCGAAACAATAAAAACCCTTCGCAACTCGTACGCAAAATCACATCGACATTCCACGCTACACCTCACCCGCATAACACCGATACGTCCTAGCTGAAAAAGCCGCGATTCGCATTCCTCCCGTAGTATGCGTCGCTCTCCTATCCTATAACTTTGCCACTCCGCGTTATTTGCCGGAGTCGCGCGCGTTTCGCGACGTCGCATGCAGCTGTCAGTCGATATAAACGGGGGTGGGCCCGTTTTAGTGCGGCGACAGCCGGCCTCCGACGAGTCGTTGCGCACTTTGACGCTGCGAGCTGCGACACGCATAATGGTCGGGAACGCGCGAGCGTGTAGCGGCGTAACACGGTTTCTGTTGCGTGTAGGTACCGCATGCCTGAGCGAACGGGGCTTTAAATGGTGAATGGTATTTTGTGCGGTATACGATTACGCTGGGATGGCCGAGGGGGCGAATGCTCGTTGGAGCTGGTAAAGGTTTAATTTACTTGATGCGATTTTATTGGGTTATTTGTTTTTGTTTCTTGATAGTTAGCAGGGTATGTTACAGTAAGCTTTGCTTTCATTTTATGAGAGAAGACAAGAGACAAAATTATAAAAATTATTTTCTTTTTATTTATAGAGAAATCTTGAAAATTTTATACGAGTGAATGGGTATTGTAGTTTTTAATTTTTAATGTAGACTGAATATTTAAGTTAGAAAAAAAACCTTGATAATACGAAAATCTCAGGTATGAAGTTGTGTGCGTTTATATGCACACACGTCGAGGTGAGGACTTGCTCGATAAAAAATAATAAACAATACAGAATATAGCTGCGAATTTGTCAACTAATAGCATCACTCGGAAAGACCTAACAACACCACTCACGGATTTTCAAATTTCAGATTTTAATTTAAATTTCTTGAAAATTTAAAGGAAAAAAAATACTTTCTTAATAATTTAATTATTTGTCACATAAGCTGTCAATATGAACTGGGTTCTCAATTTCACTCTTGACTTCTTTACATGAATTGTTCGCCCGTTTTTGATAGCTATCACATCCAACCCACCCTTCTGGTTAAAAATCTTTACGGTACAAATAAATGATTCTAAGAAATAAGAGTTGACAGTAGCGCGCCGCGAAAATATATTTCTTTTTTTTGTTACCACGTTTTAACTGATTTGGGAAATTCTTGAGTAGTTCTACAATGTATAGTATTCTTTGATTTTTGCAGTGAATGGTATTTTTGTTGTCAGTCGGTAAATACGTAAGTCAAAACCTACAATATTGTCCATATTATTGGCGTCATTTCTATCCTCTTCCCGACGACACTTGAAATAATGAGGGCTTTTATTTTGTTACTTTCATCTAGGATGTGAAATAGAGCCAGTTCTCCCCTGGCTGCGACTTTGCCTACTATTGCAATGACATTACTAAAGATTCTTTTTAAGTTATAATAAAATAATATAATAAATCATTGGCACCTTGCAATTTTATGTTACTGTATTGTAGAGTTTATAATTTACTTAATTATAATATAATTTATTATATATTATTTATTTTTAACTACACTGTATATGATACTGATCTATTACTACATTTGAACATGATTCTATCAGTTTTATTATAATTTTAGATAAGAACTTTGAATTGCTAATTAGATCTATTGATTAAGTACGAATCAATAGAACTTATGAGATGCGAAGTTTGTTTCTGAGAAGTCGTAGATAATCGAGTTTAATTGCATTGAAAACTTTCAACATAAGAACGCAGAGTCAATTCTGAATGATTTATATACAGAAAGAAATGAAACCATTAAAAACTTCAAAATTTTCTTTTACTATTTATTACTTAAACAATAATTTTTTGTTAAATAAGATAATAGATGTAATAAAGGTACACGTTGTTGTGTACACACACATTAGTGATTCTATGCTGTTATACTTCGCTTTAACGTATTACAATCTCCGCAAATATAACTTTCTTCAATATTTACATTCTATCAAAGTGAAAGTTTGCCTGCAATCCCCTACGAATGTTACTATAACAAAAATCCATAGAAATACCCAGTAGCTCTTCTAATAATACGAGAAACACACATGTAATCATATAAGTAGAACAAGTCAAACGAGGTCGGGTATTGGGTATACGTATAAATGCTCTATCACAAGCATTCACCGTAAGCGATTATTCTCCGCTAAAAGGATGAGCCGACAATTAATTCTCAAAAAATCACTCATCATCCCTATAAAATGCAGTTCATCCTCATATAACAAAGATTCTTCTCCCTCTTTTCCTAAAGTTGCGCAGCCAACTATAATCTGTCTAAAAAGAAATAAAGAAACATCGAAAGCAGAGATTCTATTACGTTAACGTTATCACTCCGCTTTTCACTAACTCAATTAGAGGTTTTTGTAATATCTTCGTCAACGAAGCTATCATCCGGAGAGAGAAGTAAAGTTTCGCATTGTATTTTGCGCAGTCGGGCCGCTGATAAGGATTCGCGCGCCGCTGGTGCGAGCGCGCGGTCACGGCATGGCGCTGCTCGAGTGCGAGGTCGAGGCCTTCCCCAAGCCCGAGCTGTACTGGGAGTACAGGGACAGCCGGATCGACAAGAGGCCGGACAAGTACAGGGTACTGGAGGACGACTACCGAAGGGACTCCAAGGTATGAAAATGGTTGAGAAAGTGTTTGAAAGGAATTATTTTTAAAGGCGTGATGTCGTTTTGTTACATTTAAGGGAGAACTCTGTATACCTATTTATGTTGTTTTTTATTTTTAATTTTTATAATTAATTAATTTATATTGATGAATATGCTTATTTTATATGTAAAGGATAATATTTATTTCTTTTAAAATGAGTTCGAAAACACTTGATGCTCTTCGCTCAATTATTGAAGTCCTAATTTTGAACATGAAATGTTCAGCTACGCATGATAAATTGATTCATTTCCTTGAATTTTTTTTTAAACCTCCGACTTTCGAGGGCTAATCGAGCTTTTCTCCGCGAGTACGTGCGGTAATAAGCTTTTCTGACTGCAACGTATGATCATAATTTTTTGCAATTAATGCTTTTGATCGTTGACTGCTAATGCGCAAATACTTGGTCTATTAATAGCCTACACTCACATAAATTAAATGCTTAAAAAGTAACAGTTACCTACATAATTATATTATTTTTCATAACAAAATTATAATTCTATATTATTATAGAGATTTATAAAAATTAATTAAATTTACAGTTCAAGATGAGACTGAAAATCAGTAAAATAAGTTCTTCGGATTTCGGAACGTACTACTGCGTGGCAAGGAAAACGATGAACATTACGAAAGGAATAATAACAATCAGAGGTAAGTAAATTTAATCATAAGTTTTATTTGCATATATGAGCATTTATATTCATGTTCTTTATTTATTTCTGCTTGTATATTACAATTTAATCATTATGCCTATCCAAATAAATTATTTGGTTATGGTGATGGAAAGATAATCTCAAGCACTGATTTGACTGTATAACCGTCATTCAATCTACCTTCTAAACTCAACATTTTAGATTAATCATATTCTGATAATATACGGATCGTTTTTAACTCAATTTACATTATGCACTTTAGTTATAATGTATTCAATTAATTTTGTTGCAATTCTTAACCTTTTATCGCATAGAGTTTAGTGACAGGTAACCTAAACTCTATGCGATAAAAGGTTAAGAATTGCAATAAAATTAATTGAATACATTATAACTAAAGTGCATAATGTAAATTGAGTTAGAAAAGATCCGTGTATCATCAGAATATGATTAATCCAAAATATTGAGTTTAGAAGGTACATCGAATGACGGTTATACAGTCAAATCAGTGCTTGAGATTATTTTTCCATCACCATAACCAAATAATTTATTTGGAAATCGATTATTCTATGCTAACTGTACAAAAAAGATGGAACTAAACAAATATAACTCAGAAAATAATAACGTTGCTCACAATTCCGAAACAAATTCGGGAAAAAGAAACACCTTAGGTCTCCAAAAAAATATCATCATGCGAGATGTTCTACATTCCACCGTGAAATTGGATCTCGTAAATTCTAGGCACGATTTTCAAAGTTCCCTCTTTCGACACACATTTTTCAAAAGCTTTGAAAAACGCGATTTCTCCATCTCTCATCTTCTCCCCAACATTTCCGAGGATTCTTTTTCCAAAAAAGATGCTATTTTCCCCCGTCGAAAAAGGAAAAAAGAAAAATTACAAAACACGCGAACGCACGCGCCGCGAAATTTCCTGCTTCAGACGCGAACGACAAGACGACGACGAGCTCGGAGGCCAAGGGTGTGGCAGTCTTCGGCAGGCTGCCGCCGCCCAGGCCGCAGTACAGAAGTCTCTGCCCGCCCCAGCTGCACTGCGACAGCTGTCCCCGGGCGAACTGCGGCTACATGGACGTCGAGGCCAAGCCCATGACCGGCATCAATTTCACGGGGATGACACCCCGAGTCGCCGGTGAGTCACTGCTCGTCGTTGAGGATATTTGTTTGATTGTCGCGGTTATTTTTTCATGTTTTTGCTAGATAGTGTCGGTTAGACTAACAAAATTATGATAATGAATGGAAGATTCACGAGCACTACTAGAATAGAAAAGCTGTGATTTCTTTGCAGAGGAATTTTTCGGGACTGATGTTTCGTTGATGAGGAATAAATTACGTTTTAAATTTTAATTTACTTAAGTTTACTTAATTTGCTTTAATTTACCCATCCGTCACCGACAATTACGAGGATGCACATTTTTCATTTCATTTTAAATTTTTAGTCAACATTGCTCTGGAAGGTTGTTAAAACATTCTATCAAAAACAACAACGCTCCATAGAGATACTTTTTAAAAATTGAAAATTCAAAATAAAAAGTGGTTCACAGTATTTTCAGGTAACAGACAAGGTAACATCACCTTAACGTAAATTAAGTTTAATGTTCTTGTCTACTGTGCGCTTTTATTACACAAAATAAGTTGCATAAAACATTTCAAAGTTTAATTTTAATCTACATTTTTATTTGTTTATTAAATTCTTGTAGTTTCTTTTGACATGTCAGACAAAATCAAACGTATATTTTTATAAAAAGCATAGATGTATTCGACTCTTCATTGGATTTTATACAGAAGCGTCCATATGACTCTTTGAAGCGTGTAATTTCCTTCTTTTTCTATTTAGATCAAAGCGTTATTTGGTGGTTTTACGAATCCAAAGAAAAAAGCTATATCACAGAATTCGAACAAAATAGTATCTAGAAAATATGTAGCTTGTATGAAAATTCGTTATCCAATGCTTTGAAAATAGTATCTCTTTGAATCTAACTAAAGGAAAGAAAAATTAAAAAAGGAATAGTACTAGTGAAGAAGGAGGTACTGTGACGTACTTATCAAATAACATAAAAAATAACGAAAAACTAATTCAATTATATGCAATATTGGACAACAATGAAAGTTCGAACTGTTTTATTACTATAGAATCATTGAAATATATAAAATTAGTTTGATTTCAATAAGGTTTAATCGTGAAAGTTTTTCTATCACAGGATACAGTAACAATGTGACATTACTCCTCGAACAGATAATTTAATTATAAATCAAACTTTGCAAATTGCAAGTTTAATTTGCAAATGAAAGATAATTATAAAGATACAAATAAAAAAAAAGAAGAAAATTAACAAAATTAACACTGTATTAACAAAAAATAAGATATAAATCATAATATATTATAAAAGATGACATAAATGAGAATATCATATTCAGACATTTCTAATCAGAAACACTATTAAGCAAGTTTTTTAAATCAAATAGAGTTAAACTGCTTCTAACTGATTTATGAGAGCGCTCTAAAAAGTTTAAATTATTCAAAATGGTATTACTATTTCAAAAAATGTTTTCATTTATTTGTACAATATGGCCACAATATTTTTTAATTAATTTAAATGTTGACTCAGTAAAAATGCGCATAACTTGTTACAAATCGCATTTCTTACTTTAGATTAATTTGATATATAAATCGAATGAAAATGATGTCTATTTCATAAATATATTCATGTTCTAATATGGGTATATTTTTGTAACATATAGCGTAAAAATATAGATAACGATTTTCTTTAGATTATGCACACATGTACACACACACATACACACACATAACAAACACATACTATTTCAAAAGACTTATATATTCTGATCCCGTTACCTTAATACCTTCGAAATTAATAAACATCTTGAATTTCAACATTTAGTCGTTACAAAACTTTTTCCCTCGAAGAAAGCAAAGAAGCACTCACGTCTTAGTTTGAAATTTCTTTGCTCTTTCACCTATTCAGCACTGATCAACCCATAGAACACAATTGCATTCGAGTGTCTCAAATACAAACAAGTCCCTTTGAATACCGCGCCACTCCACCTCCACTCCCCCCCTCTTATACCACCTTATCAACGCCTTCCCGTCAATCGCCAACCGTCGTCTAACTCACCCTCGTCACGCTCCGTTCGATCTTTGCACGCGCCCGCAGACGGCGTGATAGGAGCGGTGGGCAAGCCCGTGTTCAAGGGCCAGATGGACGATCTCTACGGGATCTGGATGCAGGACGCCTCGCCGAAGAGCGAGGCCACGGCCGGCAAGCTCTGGGTCACCCGCAGCAGCGACACCTCCCACGTCTACGAGTACGCCGACGTCGAGGACCACACGCAGAAGAGGACGCCGCGCAGCATCAAGCTGCCGTATCCCTTCCAGGTACTTTATATAGCGCGGAGACGAGGAGAATTTTAATGGAAAGTAGCTTTTGAGATAGGAATTTTGTGGCTGAGTTTTTGGTTGCATGGAGTGAAGGGTTTTAAGGGTGAAAAGTGGTTGGTTCGAGTGTTTTTATGGGGATTTTGAGTTATTCGTAGAGGAAGATTTTTGTAAGATTATAACACTGTACATTGGTAATTAATAATTGTATTCCTGCCCTCTTAATTTGAAATAGTGAAAATTCACTGTTTCGCAGTGAAAACTCAGCCACTACATGAATTAGTTGATGAGTTCTCACTGCGAAACAGTGAGATTCCACTGCTTTACAGTGAAATTTCCGAGGTTTCACTATTTCAAATTAATAGAGTGAATAAACGGAATTTCACGGTAGAAAGAAATTAATTAATGAAACGCCTTTAAACTCTAAAAATCACTTTTTTTGTTATAACTTTAGCGTTAATTTCTGTGTACTGTTTACAGTTTGGAATCTAAAGTGATACTGTTTTTGAACTATTTATCAAGATTAAAGTGCAAAAGAACAAATATTAGACACAAATCGAACCTTTGCTAAAATATTTATTTACCTTAAAAGATTTTAATACAATTTAAACATAGAGAACTTTGATTAAAATTCTTAAATCCATGGTCATTAAATTTATCAAAATATAGATTATGTATATCCGCAACAAATTGATAATAGATGCATGATAATTAGGAATAGATAATTGATAATTCATACAGTAGTAACTGACTTTTCAATTGATTACTGAAAATATAGGTACAATTGTATCAATTTTCATACTTCACTCGAATTTTCAGTTACATTTAAATGAATAATGCATTTCAATGTACGAGGTGATTGAATTTCTTATTTACATACACTGAATTTAAATGCATACATTATAACTGAAAATTCAAGAAATTTGTAACCGTATTTTAATGTATTATATTATTTAATTTGCATATATTTTTATTATTTTCACGATACAAATTTAAAAGGATCAGAATACTTAAAAAAAATTGTAATATTACAGATTTTTTAAACTATGTATATTATTTTATTATGCATTTAAAAATTACTTAAATGAAAAGCACGAAATTCTCACGAATTTCTCGCTAAAGCTCAATTTTCATAACTCACTTACTTCCACACAGTTGAATTCGTATATTACGCTCTACCTTTATAAGCACTCGCAAAACGAGCGCAAGAAAGAAAGGGCGACAAGAGAAAGAGAGAAAAATATTGAAGGGTTCTTTTTAATATAGGGTAGCGTTGAATGCAGAGGTTATTTGTTTTTTGTACACCTGACAAGCATTCATTGCTCTATCTAGAATGTATACGTATATATACAAGTCATTCATATTATAACCTACATAAAGCGATGAATGCGAAGTAGGTGAAAAAAATATTAGAGTCGTTCACGTTTTTTTCCACCGTCAGCTGCGAAATTAGCCATATGGAATAATTGAATGAGAAAATGTTTTCTCCGCGTCAACTTTATCAGTGGTCGTAGCGGTATATACGATACAATTTGTATATTTGTAAGGAACGGGGCGCCTCGAAAATTGGCCGCCAGTCCAACCGAATCTGATCTTTTTCGACGACGACGACGACACATATACCAATGAATTTTACTTCAAGCGTGTAGCTCGACATTTTATGTTAAGGTTGTACATTCTTTTGCAACGGCTTTCGTGGGAGATGGAAAAAGAATGATAGCGAGTAAGTGCGGGTCATGCAGTACGAGGAAGTTAGTCTAACTTTTTGTCTATTCATGCGAACTGGACTTTTCGACTCTTGTTTTATTCGTGTATGAGAGGTAGAATCTACCTATCACAAACGGAACGGTATGCGAGATAGAGAAATAATGGAGAATAATAGGGCTAGTTAGAAACCTATTGACTAGGAAAGCATTAATTAGTAATATAAAATATATAAATAATAAACACGCTAGGAAAGTATAATTCAATTGGGGGTTAGGTACCAGGTATTTTTTTTAGTAAATATTCTAAGCTTATTGTAGTGATAAATAAATGCTATATTACAAGCCACTAAAGTAAATTTAACATTCCAAGTCTATTTAATGAGGAAAGTAAAAAATTATATCTATTTATAGTCTACACTATCTGCATTATTTTAGTAACTGTTACTCGGGAAATTTAGTTGTGCCAATTCGAAACCGGATATTCTAATGCTTCTTTTAGTAACGAAAACTACGTATCTGTGTTATCATTATTACGGTCAAATTTCAAAATATCGCTGTACAGACATCATTATCGCTCTGACCACTCCATTGTTCGAAGGTAGAGTATCCAAAATTCGACTTTACTATATTTGATGCACAAATTATTATATTTACATTACTTTGATTGCATTAGAAATATGATATATACTTCTTGAAACAATTTTTGTTCGTTCTCCAATAAGATTAGCGAAAATGAGCATTTGATCCAATAAAGTTGCAGTATTTTAAAAAAATTCAAATAAATTATATGAGATTTGTTTCCATCGTGTGTACGCATATTACTTTTATGTATAAATAGTATGTATTCCAGTTTTCTTTACGAAAATATCCTGATTCGATGAAAAAAGTATTTGTTCTTCGTAAATCGTACCCTTCATATGTAAAAACAATGTAACTTAAATCAACTATCAAAAGTTATTCATTTACATAACTATCAGTCTGTTTAAAAACCGCGCTACATGTCAATTTTAAAAAGAAACTCCTTAACGTTTCCAATTTAGTTAAGCGATTTCTAAACGAACCGCGCTGTATGTCAATTTTCCCAGGAGCCATCGAAATGTTCTATACCCGCTACCGTATTCTCTAATAAGATTCTCCGGTACTTTTTAGCACCCAACGAAACGTAAGCTTCGAACGTCCGTTTTTGCAGGGCAACGGCCACCTGGTGAACGACGGCTACTTCTTCTACAACCCGTACAATCGCTCGTCGATAATACGGCTGGACCTGACGCACAGCGAGGGCACGATGTACGCCTACGGCCGGCTCGAGATGGAGCTCCCGGGGCTGCGCGTCAATACCGGCAATTATCTCTACACGCCCAATCACAACTTCAATTACGTCGACTTTGACGTCGACGAGAACGGTGGGTATTATGTATAGCTGCGCCTCCCATTAATTTCCTCGGCCCCTCGCCGTGCGCTTATCGGCGCCTGATTAAGGATTCACCTCGTTTTCGCCCGCTGGTTTAGAGGATCGATCGGTGATCGTGGAGGATAACGGACGCGTTAAGGGATGATTGATGGTATTGGCGGAATAAGGACTTAAGTTGATTTCTGCAGAATGTTGATACTTTAGCAGGGGGAGGGGGTAATTGGTTAGATAGGTACATTCAATGATGGACATTTTTTTAGAATATTCATTTATAATCCAAAATTTTGTTATGCTATTGTCAAATCATATTTAGTTATAATAGCTACTCCAAATTTCTCAATTAAGTCATGTACACAGTTTTTCTTTTTTGAGTACATTTGCGAAAAAATGAAAACTACTTGAACGGAATTTTAATTTAGACTTGAAGGTTCAAATTCGAATTAGGGTTGGAAGAAACGAGACTTTATAAAAGTTTACATCAAGGCGTGTTTGACAAGGTTAGAAAGTTCATACAGAATGGCGCGTTACAAAATAGTGGTAAAGAGTGGATCATAATGGGTACAATATTTCCTTACTAATGTTTGAGATTTCTTTAAATATGTTCGGTAAATGGCACTATATGATATCATTTCAAAAAACTAAATTTATACATTTAAATGCATATCTATTGCGTATATCATGATATACGAGTATTAACAGTAATGTATGATCAGTAGAAAAAAGCGCACTTAGTAAGATCAGTAAGTTTTAAAAAATATTACAATTTTTTTAATTAAATGCAAATATATCAAACAATATATCAGTGACATAACCGTTTTTTTTTAGTTAATAAATGTCGAAACCCTGGACATTTTTCCTATCGCCGCGTATTTTCCAAACGCAACGATCTTCTTCGTTTTACGCTGACTCAAGTGGACTCTCTCTCTCATGGCATCAAATAACCAATCCTTCCTCTAAAATTCATAGGATCGTAAAAATCACGTCCGGTCTGCATCAAGCCGCGCAGCACGGAAAACTCGAACTTCGCCGTCACGTGAGTCTCTTATTCGGCCGCGATTATCTTTCGGCTCTTTCGATACGCGGTAATCTCATCGAATGCGTCGGGGCATCGGAAGCCGAGTAAGCGAATGGAGATTGCATTGCACGCGCACGGGCCATCTGCGACGACTCAAAGGACCACGACTGCACAAAAAACGATGATCCGGTCGAGGTTTTATACAGGCGACTCGTGGATATGTCCTAAAAGCTTTTTTGCGGCCGCGTGCGCGATCCGTTGCTGGGGCTAATGCTGTCCGAGGGGAATTGTGGATATACACGGTATTTTTTTTATCTGGGTTTGTCAATGTTTCGAATAGTCGTATGAGGACGAATTTTTTGGCGAGATTACGTGTACCATTTGCATTGACTTTTCATATGTTATCGAAAAATTGAAAGATATAAGATAATGTGTTTTATGTGAAGAAAATTGCCATAGCAGTTTCATTATCGTAAACAATTAAAATAAAATTGTATTAGTCTTCTGAATTCCACGTTGAAGGGAAGAGTATGCTGAAATTTAGAACTATGTTATTTACAATAGAATTTGGTTATGGCGAGCCTGACTATAACGAGAAGTCGGTTATTACGAGCATATTTGGAATATTTTGTAACTATCAATTGCATAACAAGCAGGTTGGATATAGTAGGCATAAAATATAAATATAAATACAAATAAAATATAACGTAAACTCGAGAGATAAACCCGATCGGCTATATAACATATGGTTTGTATAACTCTATGGTCCTGCTATATATTATATGGTCTGTATTGACACTTCGATATGTTAGTACGCATATTTGTAACTGTTATATCAAATGGAAAATACAAGAAAAATAAAAAGTTGAGTATCTGCATATTTCGAAACTAAAATATATATTGCAAAAGAATAATTTTCTTATGATTATTGAAAACTGAAAAACATTGTTCCAAACAAATGAGAACCCAATCACTCTTTCATTTTACATTATAACTGTGGGCATCCTGCTTTCGGTAGCCACATGAATCTTGTTATCACTGTATTCTTCGATATTTATATTATATAGCTTAAAGCCGTAAACTTTATATTATCATACTAGAAATTTCAGCGCATAATCCCCTGTAATCGTTGTCATTTGACAAATATATATCTTAAATCATTGTTCGTTTAACAATCAATATATGTAGTATGTAGTACATACTACATATGCGTATAGTACATAGTATATGAGAAAATCGGAATTCCTCAAATATGTAAATTTTGACAATATTTGAACCTATCGTACTTACTCGATTACTTGACCTTTACAGTTCTATTTTATACCGACATCTAACAGTATCCACAAAATAATATTAACCAATCTAGATGTGGTTACATGATGATCCTAGACATTATTATAAAAGAATCCCTTGTCTCTTGATTCTTAATGCAAAAGCATCAATTATTACATAATTATATTTCGGGCTCATCGGCCATGGGCAATTTGTGTGCGCAGGTCTGTGGGCAATCTACGGCACGGCGACCAATGGCACGGTAGCGATGAAAGTCGATCCGCAGACGATGACGGCCCAGCACGCCTGGGGCATCAGTGTCGATCATCACAAGTACGGCGAGATGTTCGTCGCGCGCGGTGTGCTCTACGCCGTGCACAGCATCACCGAGCCCACCATGAACATAAGGTAATTGTAATTGCGCGCTTTCTGTCCGGCAAGATTGTTACTCCGTTTCGCTAGTGAGTAATTACTGAATCTCTTGTGAGTTTCTTAGGGAATTGGGAATTTGCATAGGATTGTTTTCTTTGTCGGTGTCTTTTGGAGAGATAGATGTGCAGAGACGATTTTTGTGTTCATTAAAATTGAAAAAGAGGAAATATCTGAAAACGTTATATAGATTGTTTAAGTTTGAAACAAAATATTTTACCTTTATGTTTTTTCTTTAACAAGTAATGCATTTCACCATTTTAGGTAATACGTTTATTTTACAACTGTTGAAATGCCCAGACAGGGAATAATCTTGTAATTTTTCTTAATTTAGCAATTTTGTAAAAATATATTACAATCTCACAATCTTTGATATTATTTTTAGTTTTATATTTTATCTGTGTTTTAGTAATATACCAAAAGAAAATATTTTATTATTGTTGTTAAGCCCGGATGTATTCGGACAGTCACTTCATCTGTAAAACTTGCGAATCAAGCGAGGAGCAGAATTCATGGAAATGTTTTCCTTGTAGAAACCAGTGACCCGGCAGAACAGAGTCGAACGAGAGTTCGATCCGCATGAAAATTCGTCTTTCTGCATCTTTTACTTTTATGTTGGCCCATTGCTCCCAGGTTGTAAAAAAGAAATTTTTAAATTTTAAATGCTGCATGTAGAAAATTTTGCTGAATTTGGTAAAAAAAAGCATAACTAGAAGATATTTTAGCTGAAGAGGCGATTCTATCGGGAATATTTCTCGTCATGCATAAAGCCAATTGGAAACCACAGGAACTCGCTCTGATCTCAATTATTTGTGATCATTAAATGCTGATCAAAGTTTTTAGTTGAATGAAGTTTGATTTTTATTAAGAATAATTACTTTTACATGGAGGTTGGATAATATCAGAGTTCAATAATTTCAGTACTCAAAGACAATAATTAAATATTTTTCATTTTATATATTAATATACATAGATAGTTTTTATTAGAAATTCTTAAAGAATTTTTTTAAATTACTACGCAAAAAGCAATATTTATCAGTTGTTGAAAGAAATTGTATTACGAAGAATTTTAATGATCAAATTGACAAGTTTCTTAATACACTAAGTGGGTGATAGAAAGTTTTCTCGGCTTTGTATAAATGCGCTTAATAATGTAACTTAGTATCGGTTTTGTCTCTAATTTATTGATTACTTCATCTTGAAATTGCTCGACTTGTAAAGTTTTACTTATACAAACTTTAAAAGCATCTGGACTATTGAATCAAGCCGCTTCAACAACGGCAACTTCTGAAACTATAAAATTAATTGTAAAAACTTGTTTTTACTCTTAAAGTGTCATGTCAATTATTGATGCATTTTATTGGATTTATCAACAAGGATAAGAAGTAATCCTTTCTTTTGATTTTTAATGTTTCAGCCTGGCTATTGATCTTTATCAGGGTAAACATCTGGGTGTTAATTTGTCTTTTCTAAACGCTTATCAGAAGGTGACGATGCTCAGATATAATAGCAGGACGAAGGTGAGTTATGATTCCGTATGAACAAACTAAAATATTAAATATTTTAACCATATACTTGATTTTATAACTTTTAGAACTTCACTAAATATGATAGTTACGTGATATACTTACTGTACTTATTCATGTATTGTAAAACTATTTATTTGACTGAAATCCATTCACAAATTAACCACATGTGAATTAGCATATTTAAATTATAAAACTGACGGAAATCCTACATTCTGGTAGTTAATCATGAAATATTGAAAGGGCATAGAGAGATTAAATACTATATTCCGGCATGTCATAAAATATGTATTATTTTAAAGAAGATTACTTTTATTTTGCTTTTACAAGTGTCGTTCTAATCTCTATATATTTTTATATTTTTATAATCCTCTTGTAAAAGCTCTATTCAGTACCGTAAAATTCATAAAGCATTTGAAAATGAAAAATTCTTCATGAAAATAAAATACATTATAAAAACGTTCTTTAATTTTGACTAGCTATTTTTACGTGGGTAGGTATGTATATCTTCAAATATTTCAGAAAAGACTATTAGAGCAGTGGACATTTTTTTTAAATGTGCAAATATTTTTGCTCTTTATATTTTATCTTATATTAAAAGATAAAAATTTTAACAAGTATTTGGAAAACAGCAAGATAAATAAAAAGCAAAACTGTGTCCTAATATATACCGAATTAAGGTTTAACCAGATATATTACGATAACATTCTCAAAATATACTAGTTCTTGTTAGGAATCTCCTACAACAACTAGCAATTTTCAAAATTTTAGACAAAAACTATAATTTTCTTAGAAGATCAAAGAAAGTGTTATTATTTATCAGAAAATCTAACAAGAGGCCTCTGAAACAACTAGGTATTTTTGAGAAATCTGACATGTGCTAGTCTTCGTAACGGAAGTCAATATAAGAGCAACTTTGACCAATAATGTTGTAAAGGGGACAGCATTGATCGTCGTGACATCAACAAAAAATATACTTTTTATTTTCTTTCCTTCACTTCAATATAATACTGACTTGGAGATCGGAAACTGAATTTTTAAACAAACATCTGGAAAAAATCCGATGGTTGCATTTACATATGGCTAGAGAGTAGCGATACGTTACGCGGGATAATTATTTGCTTGCAATTATTGCAAAGTTTCCTTGAGCGTATGAACATATCCTCAAAAGCAGCGTTCCTCAAACATATCAATTTTGTCACTATTTGAAGCTGCAGTCATACTCAACTACCTGTAAAGGTACACATTTCTCCTATATAATAGCTCTACCGATATTCAACAGTATTGACAAAAAATAAGAGACCAACTGGACATGTGCACTTTTTATAGATCCGACTGATAGTCTTGACTTTATTATTACGAAAATCATTGTTTTTTAATTTTTCATCAATATTCAAATCAAAACTATCATTTCTTCGGAGTTTCTATAAAGGCGTTATATATTATTAAAGAATCTGAACAGGGCTGCTTTTCATAAGAGGTCTCTAAAAAGAAGTGTTCGTAAGGATTATTGAATAAGCTTTAAACATAATTACTTCCAGAGAATCTTCTCAAAACAAACTTATATCAATAAACTATATATAGTTCAAAGAATATATAACGGATTTTCTCAGAATTTTTGAGGTTAAAAATAAACCCTCTTAGATTGTTATGTGATATATAATTATTTTTAGGTAGACATACAAAATATTAATTTACCACAAAAAAATAATTTTTTGGGAGCATTTTGTATTTTACATAATTCCATTTACTAAAAATAAAGATAACTTTACAATACTTGTTTGCGTGCTACTTCTCGAGGTCGAGTGTAAACTTGAATAGTACAAGCCTATTCCGACATTGACGGTCGACGTAACCGAATATCATGTGATTTTTCAAAATGAATTTTCTTTAATAATACATATCGATTATTAATTAGTTTCTTATTATATTGACAATTTTTACATCAAGATCTCGAATTTCGAAATATACTTAAATTATTTCATTGTTTTACTAAATCAGGTACAGGTTGACTATAAAATCACACTAAAATGCGATACTCTGAGATCACTTACTTCTTCCATTAAGTTCGTCAGTAACAAGTCCCTAAAATGTCTACACAAATTGGCAAGACTATCATCTTCAACATATTTCTATCCAAAAAAAGACTGTATAGCAATTCAACTATCCAAAGAACCGCCTTAAAAGTCACGAACAAAGTTTCCAACCAAAAAAACCATTCGAACCGCAACTATCGCTATTCGAGGGATTTTCTAATAACAATGATCATTACGGCGCGGCTGCACGCATACCCTCCGCAAATCCGATTAATCAATGCTCCACTCGGGCCGCGACCGCGAGCTCATTTGCACGGAAAATCGCGCGCCTATCCACTTGTTCGAGCAGCCCTCGAGATGTATGCGGTGGGCGCTCGCGCGCGCGTCGTGGCTTTGCAAGGGTTATGAGCTCTCGCGAGCGCGTCGATCGACGGATATAAGCGGAAGTATGTGGGCTGTCGTCCGATTGATCCTTATTGCACACGGGGTGTTATTGTTGTTGTCGTTCGTGGACGGGGTACAGTGGGCTTGGATCAAGTTTAACACATAAGTGCTTGCATCTAGCGAATCTTTGATAATATAGATTCTGTGATGTCTACGGGTTATTTCCCAATCAAAGTTGAAATGATCGTTAGTGGGTCTTTTAAATAAACTTGATTTTCGTGATTTTTTCAGAGGTTATGCGGTATATTTACAAAAAACGATGAATTCGATTTGATTTTTTGGCTTAGATTATATATTTTAGTACCATACATGACCTTAAAATAGTTAAATACTTATAGGCTTGCGTAAAGTATAAAAAACTTTAATAATTAGTTCTCGAAGAACGACATTTTTTGTAATTATTGGACCGTATCTCTTATTTTGGTCGTGTAAAAGGTATGTTAGCATATACCATTTAAAAGATTTTTTAATTCATTACAATTATAAACAAAAGAAGAATATTTTATCTGCAATACTTCAAAACATACAACGGTTTTAAAATAAATAATTGTCGGCATTTTTTGCTTTAGTTTTAATTCGGTTCTGTAGGTCGACAGTTACTTATTTCACATGATTTTTTTATCTTTATCTGATAGAGGGGAACATTACACACAAATCTAAAAAAAATTCAGTACTTTAGCTTGAATATAACTGCCGTTCCGACGTTTTCAAGGATACAACTTTTTCTGCTTGACTGTTTTGACAAGTTGCACCGTGTAGGTATTGGGCGTATCGCAATAAAAATCACTTCCGTACATTTTTATCTCCTTTTATTAAACAAAATGCATAAAACTTTTATATTTAACATTTGAATGCAATTTCACATGCCATTAAAATACCATTAACTTGATTATTACAAAGCAGGAAGTATAGTTAACAATAAATTATAATGTTTGTTAATTCACTTGATATCATAAAACATGTATAAAAATTATAAACAATTTTTAAAAAGAGTGAAAGTTGATATATTTATGTTATATAAATCTTAAAAGTTATATTTTTGTAATACAAATCGGGAAATATTAATCTAAAAGTTCGATACCCCGAAGGTAAATTTAACATTGTTAATCGACTAGGGCCTTTGCGTAAAAGTAACATTTATTTCTTCCTTAATTTTTTTTCGTAGAATATCGGCTACCGTTCTGAATTTTTCTTTTAAATTATTTTTTACTAATCTATTAAACATACATTTGTTCAAATACATGAAAAAGAATTTTTTTTTGTTTTTTCTACATTTTAACTTTAATTTAAAATTCAGATTTTTGAGGTCAGAACTAGCTAGATCTAGTTCATCCATTAATATTAGAAACGTCTTAAGAACTACATTGTTCGACTGCCCGCAATATGTTTTACTTTCTTAGGCGTTAAATCATTTAAATAATTGATCATGTGGTATTGAATATATAGAATGATCAAAAACTTTAAAATAATAATTTATTGTTTGAAAAAAAATTAAATATAAACTATGATTTTTAAACATAGTCTAAAATACACATTAAAGGTACACTCAACATGCTTGATTGTGTGTACAAGGCTATGGACTACATAGTCCCATCAACCAGTAATATGGTGACTACATTGATGACGCGAACATGTTCGAAGCGGATATAGAAGTATGATATCTTCGGTCATCTAAGCACTATCGTTGCTAACCATTAATGGCTGGTCACTATAATAATAATAGTAATAATAATAGTAACAAGAAATTTGATGAATGTGTCCTGACAGTTTACGACTTTGTTGAGTGTATGGTATATGTTCAATGTTCATGTATATAGAATTTATAGCTCTCATCTATCCTGTATCATAAAAAGGGTAGATTTCGTTTTTTAGAATATTTATTATCCGTTGGTACCTCCATTAAAAATTTGAAAGTGCAAAACAAACATGAGCAAAATTCAAACGTAGTATTATAACGATAGTTTATAGTTCAGAACAGTAAAAATAAAAATTTTCTTATACTACACAAATCAATAATTCAAATCTATGTAAAATTGAACAAGTATATACCGCATCTGTAACATTTCTTTCTAATTTTCGGATATTCCTACTAATTCCTATTAATTATTATTTAATATGGCCTTCGTAATTGAGAATCCGGATTAACTGCTCATATTTTTGCTGCATCGCAATTAAAACCTCCTATACAATGAACTTCAGAACTTAAAAAAAGTAAAATAAAGGCCATCCATTGTCCTCTGGTATCTCCATTCAGTATTTAAATTATAGAATTACTTTTTTTAAAGTTCCCAAATTCATAATATAGAAAGTTTTAATTACGTTCCAACAAAAATTCAGAGTTTTTAATTACGAATGCCACATGAATAATATAATTCTTAGGGATTAATAGAAATATTCTAACTTTCGTTCAATTTTACATAGTTTTAAGTCTCCGATATACATGAATTTTTTGTAACACGTCTTTCGTAATTATAAAAATTCTGATATTTATTATTCTGACCTATAAACTACGTTTAAATTTCTACCATATCTGCATTTTGAAATTCTCAACAAAGATACCGGAGAACAACGTACGCTCCGATACTGCAGCTCCCCCCTTTCCCCCCTTAACCAGCATCACTCCCATCCTCCTTTGGCATCGCACTAAAGCCTCGCCTCGGCCTCTCTGATTCTCGTGTCCGCAGGAGCTGTACGCCTGGGACAAGGGCACCCTGCTGGCCTATCAGTTTCTTTACAAGGAGCCGGACGACGCGAGCGGCGCCGAGCCAAAGGACCCGAGCGCCCCCTACGCCAGTGCCAAGGATCGCCTCGACCAGTACAACGCGTAGGCCAAAACACGAGCCTCGCGTAACTGCGTTATATACATACGTGCGACCTGTATGCTGTGGGAGCCAAGAGCAGGGGAGGCGCCCGCGGCGCGATGACTTATTGCGCTGTCGTGCTAGACACAAGGGAGGGGGGGCCATCGGCGCCGACTCGCTGAAGATGAAAACAGTGAGAGAATAGGATGAAGTGTGAGGAAGCGCGAGGAGATAGAACGCTTGGGGGGATTTCGGATGATTTTACGTTTTGTTGCTGGGTTTTTTCTTTTGTGTTTTATTGCAATTTATTGAGGTTTCTTAGTGATTATACGTTTTAATACATTTTATGAATAAGCGTCTTAAAGAAATGTAATTACAAGTAAGAAAACTTACGTTTCGTCAATTCTTACATTTTTTTTACGGTTTTGTTAAAATTTGCTTTATTTAAAGAGACGCATTTACAATTTTATCATTTATTGTCAAATTGTAAGAAAAAGTAAGATAACGTTAAAAAACGTAAAAATTATCCGAAATCCAAAAGAAACGTAGGATTCTTATATTTCTTCGTGTTTTTTTTATGTTTTCTTACTTTCTAATACGTTTTATTACGTTTTATGTTTTTCAATAGGACAGAGTTCGAATAATAAGCGCAGAAAACTAATAGTCATTTCCGATTTTCTTGCTGATAAAATCAAAATAGAATTTCTGAAATTTAAATATGATACTATATGTATCTTAAGAAGATAAAATAAGTTTGATATTAAGCATATATTTATGTTTATTAATATTGAGTTTAGTACTACTATAACTTTTTGTGTAAATTTTATAAAACCATTTCTAGTTTCTGTCGCGATTTCAGTTGATATTTTTAGTAACGTACTGTCTTCTGTTTAGCACGGCAGTGATAATGGGATTACGGGAACAGAGGTTATATCGATTTATCGTGCATTGAATATTGCTGTACCATACTTTACGTACTGAGTACATATTTTTCACGAACTTTGTGACATTGGGCGAAAGATGTTGAATTGTCTTTTGGACTAAAATTCAGAAATCAGGGAATCGCGTAGCATTTTTACTGTTATTGCATATATTATATATATCATCATTTCCGTGTTATCGTATATTTCTTTTTGTAAGGATCGTTGTCAAAGTAAGATTAGCTCGAATCGCGCTGTATTATTTCCGTAGGCGATTTAGTAATTTTTAGTAATGGTACTTAATTATGTTAATGTAGACGATTATTAGAACAAAACGTTCAAATGCAATTATTTCTTTGTTATCAATTTTTGTTTTTTAATCAACCAGCAGCTTCTTACACAAAGCCTCATTTTTCCGTTTAGTTTCAAATAGATTCTGCATCATTTTTATTACAATTAATTCCAGAGCACAGAAATCATCAACTCTCACCCAACTCTCGAATTCAATCGTAAAACTCGCACTTCAGAGATGCACCCCAACACCGAATCCTCCATCCTCGCGCAATAAAAATAGCTCCACTCGTCCATTCATCGTCAATTTCGCCGGCTTATCATTTTCACGCGCCCTACATACAAACACTTGGCAGAATGAAATTCAATCGCTCGTCGCGGGCTCTTTTAAAAATTCATCAGCCCGCGCTTACGGATAATCACTGGAGCCGCGTGATTTTTCGAGTGTATGTTCTGGTCAGATTTCATGCGGCGAATGCTATGCTAACATATAGGTGCGAGAGAGAGAGAGAGAGAGAGAGGATAATCATACCTTCTCTCTCGCACCTATATATTAGCATAGCATTCACCGTGAATAATTCGCTGCATGAAATCGGACCTTTCGTTAGCGCCGGAAATAATGACGAGAGTCTCTGCGGTGTGCAGGCGAGTGAGGGAAATTGAAATAAAAAGAGAGATCGAGCAAGTGCCGCTGGCGTTATACGTGTATGGGCGATTCCGACGTAAATTGCACGGTTTATGCGTCAACGAGTCTGAAAATGATTATCCATATTTTTTTATCGTTCGACGATTTCTTGGCGGAATTTTAGAGGTAACTTGGGTCAGATTTATGGATGATTTTGGCGCTATAACAGTGCATAAAGTCAGCAGATTCAGTTGAAAGTGTGTCAGCATGGAACTGCCATTTTACTGCAGGACAAACTTGCTTATAACACTTTGTAAGTGTCAATTATTCATTTTGAGTGAAGTGACGGAAGTTTATTATCTATTATTTATATATTTATTTATTTACAGACGAACCCTTTTAGAAAATACAGTTTTTGACGGTGTGTAGGTACATCAACATTGAACTTACATAAACATATAAAACTACCGACTTATCTAAAGGCAGTTTTAAAAAACGGAGATAGAATAATTTGAGTTACAAAGTTATTAACTTAATATCACTAATAATTGCCACTTAAACATTATTAATCATTAAATTACAAAGTAATTGTTTATAAATCGCGAAGAAAAAGTCGCTAAAAGTCGAAAGATTTAAGCAGCATTGCTGAAAATGACACTTCTGTTTAGAGTACATTAATTTTATCATATTATCAATTGACAATAAGTAGTTCATTCACTAAATTTTAGTAATGTAGATTTAAAAAATTGTGAAATATTAAGCATACCTAAGTAATCTTATGCATTCATTCATTTTTAACCTGCATAACATTAATAAACGCAAAGTTGATCACACTGAGAAAAAGGATTCCGTACATTTAATGAATCATTTACTTGGACCCCCAAAATATTCTTTTAACATTTCGTCCGCTCGACAGCTGTCGGAAAATCAAGCGAACTGCGTCACATGATGGGAAAATACAAACGGAGTATAAAAGTTGAGATACTTTCTAAGCACGAAAATAAAAACAGAATCTATATATATATTTGTCAAATGCTACCAACAAGAAACTAATGTTGTCGTTATTTAACAGCCACATATGTGAAAGGTTAACTCGCATGCAGCGCGACAGCAACAATCAATATGTATCTCAAGTATATTTATAGGCATTAACTTTCAATGAATAATTTAATTTAATACAAGTAATCCCTTTTCTCAGTCAATTGCGCCGGAATCATCCAGACACGCGCGCTCAATGTCCCGCAGCGAAAAATGGCCCGAAATTATCATTTTTGCCGATTCGTTTTGTCACGGCGGCTGGTCCGGCCACACGAGCAGCCCCGTTACATCCCCACTTGGGTTTTGATTTCTGGCTCTCTCTCTCCGCTACATGTGTGTATCGATTTTGCGCTGGTTGCGCGGCAAGATGAAAGCTGGATTACAGGATTGCACTCTGTTTTTATTTTTTACTTTTTTGCGTTGGTTACTGGCTTTTGCTCTCGTTTCGCTTCTTTTTTTACGTGCATGCATTTTGCCCGTTTTGTTCAGCGGGGCATGAATCTGCGTACGATTATTGCGCGCGAGCGGACCGGCGGAATGGATTTTGTTTTTATTGAAATTATGTTTAATAGATGTGGTGATTTGCGTTAATCGTTGATCCGTGAAATGGGTATTGTATCGTGTGATAGGTGATTATTGTTATTTTGCGTGTGTAATTTTATCGAAGGCGCACTCGTTTTTTTAATTTTATATGAAAAATGTAATTAGTATGTTTAATAAATATTAGTATGTTTAGGAAAATTATATTCTATTCTTCTACTATTGTGTTTTCGCGTATTAGTTATTCACTATGTATTGGGAGTTTTCGTAGAAGTACTTCAGACTAGAATTTATATATAATTGTACGTGTCTTGTCACAGAAATTCAAATTGAAGCGATTTAATTTTATGCGATTAATAGAATGGCGGAAATGTGAGAGCTCTTCTTGTTACTATACTCAATGGTTTCTCTGAATGTAGAACGAACGAATCTAGTAAATAACGTTTGATAAACATTAAAGCGTTTTCGGGGGTGGAACATATTTATATAATCGTTGAAACGATACATGTATGTTTTATAATAAATGAAAATTTATCGACCGCAGGCATTAATGTCATGTTCATTTAATACCTGTCTACATCCATGTCCTCCATATTCTTTTTGTAATACAGAATGTAGCGCGGGAAATAGAACTGTCGGCCACGATGACGTGAAGTTGCAGCGAAATGTATTATTTACGTGTCAGATACCATTCAACGTATTTAAATATCATGTCAAAATTTTCAGTATGATTCAGCTAACCTCCTCTTGATTAACAACAATTCTAAATTTAACAAGTAACTTGGTCTTTCAAAGTAAATAACATAATAAAAATATTTAAAAAAGGGGAAAAATGGAAAGTATTTGTCCACCGCGGTACGCGATTTCACATGGCGCTAAGGTAAGTTGCATGTTAAAAGTTATTAGCGAGGTTAAAATAAACAAAAATATTTAAGAATGTGCAAGTATGCAGAATCACTACTATTTATAATAGTTTAAAATACAGGGAAAACTATGAATGCACTATTTATTATAATTATAAATAATTTTCATAACTTTTACGACGAAATCATAATTTTTCAATTTTGATACTGATTTCATGATTTTGACGATGCAAAAGGAAATATAAATGAAGTGAAGCAAATTTAAAAAAGGAGTTGTTATAATATAATATAATATGAAATAAATAAAAATAAATAAAAATAAATAAAAATAACCTAGTTAAAATACTGCGTTGATTTTTAAATAAAAAAATATTCAGTCACAGTCTTCCATGATTGATTTGACGTTAAATATATATAGGTATTCATGGCAGCATTTCTCCTCGCGAGTCACCTGAAGTCGAAACCCAAAAAAAACTGCAAAAAGGACGGGTTTCCGAACGAGAGGCATCTGATGGAGCACTATTTTAAGATCGCGCCATACCCGTACAGACTCAGTCCCGACCCTCCTATCTCAAGCCTCGAGCTGCTGATGATGCTCAGCAGAAAGGAATTCTTGCTGGTCAATCCGATTATAATTCCGGAACCCAAGCTCCAATTCAGAATCCACTACGACTACAGAAAAATATACAAGAATCTCAAATTGTAAAAAGCACTGTAAACGCATGTAAAAATGCAAAGATTTAATTAGTATATTAATTATTACGCATTGAATCGTAACGAAGTAAGTCTATTTTGTAAATTTTACAAGCTGTTGCAAATGTTTAAACACCAGTGATATAAAAAAGTAAAGTTTGATATATATTTTTAACTGCAATTTATTTGCGCACTTGAATATGCTATATTTATCAATTGCGTATTCTAAATCATTTACAAAGCGTTTCAAAATTTGGATCGATGTTTACGAAATTTTGAAAATGGACTTATTCCACTATGAATCTGAAATCTGCAAATGATAAAGTAATGCCTTCTGTACACCTACACTTTTAGGCAATTTTAAAAAGTTCATTTTGTACACAAATTCTTCTCTATTGTTTTTCATACTAAACAAGTGTTGCTTATAGAAACCCGGCAAATGCTACTCAACTTTAAAGGTCACATCAATTTCCACTCAAAGTCCAGGTGTAGAAGAAACACAAGTACCCAAAGACGCAGCATTGTTATTCCACGTCTGTGAAAGCTTCGCGACGGCGAACGCGCAGACAGACGAAACGACTCGAAATCGAGATAACGCAACGCAGCAGAAAAATAAGAGAATTTGAACAAAAAAAGGAAATCAGTGCGAAACCGGGAAGCGCGCCCCGGCGGCGAGCTTTGATCCGGAGTAGATACAGAGCGCGCAGAGCAGAAATGGAATTCAAAGGGAATGCGCGGGCGCGCGGAGGCAAAAGAGCGGAAGAAAAACGCCGCCGCCGCCGTCCCGACACTCACTTTGTTCCGCCGTCCGCGCAATTATCTCGCCTCCTTTCCGTCTATTGTGCTCCTCTCTTTCTCTCTCTCGCTCTTCCTTTGTTTGGTCTTTATTTGCCAGCCGGCGTTGTCGGGAAGCGCGACAAAGTCATTCCACGAGAAAGACGCGGGAAGGCAGAGGGGCTACTTGCCCACCCCCTTCTACAAGTTCTTCCGACGCCTTAGGGTTCGTTCAGGGTGAGATGTCAGGGATGGGGCTAGTTGGCTGTAGAGTGGATCTAACCGACTTACTGACTTGACTGGGTGTGGTGTGTTTGTTGTTGTCCTGTGCATTTAAGTGTAATATCGGATGTTGCAGAGAAAGGATAAGACTGTGATAACTTAACATTTTTTGAAACTTCATTATTGTACCTTTATACGCCAGGAAAATTGGTTGAAAAAAAGTTGAGACATAGTAATAACATCTTAATAAAGAATATATTTTATGAAGAATAGTTGTTACCCACCTGGTTTCACCAAAATACTGAATTTCGAGTTTTCATAAAATTGTTCTGTGAAAACGATATTTATAACAGCTAAGTAGTTTTATATAATAAAACTCTTCATTACGGAAACAATTAAAAATATTATAATTGATTGTAATATATGCTTTTTAATTTAATCGTCTTAGAGTAAGAAAAAGTGTTTCATCTACTAATATTGTCTGCGCGTGTAAATTGCATTAATTATGTCTACACAGAGGTTTAAGTTTTTGTAAAATATAATCAGTATATTGTTTTAACTCGTAAAAAATTATTTATTTCATAAACACACAAACTTCTTTATCAGGTAATGTATACAAAAATTTTCCAACGTTTTGAACATCTGATGACTCGAAGAAAAATATTTTTCTAAATTCTCCCATTAAGTTAATACATTTTAACAAGCGAAAGGCTCCGAGATTTGCCACCAAAATAGGTAAAATACGTGGACTTGTTTGTATGATAAATGTTAATATAATTAGTTTTTACTTATTTTCTTGGTTTGAGTGCAGGACGTCAGTACTCAACCAGGCTAGTCACTAAACATCCTACTATGAATCGACCCTTACTAAACTCTGACTCTCCCTCTCTCTTTTTCGTTCATTTTTCTTGTATTCTCCAGTCTACCGAGAAAGTTCAGCTCGCGCAAACCCCCTCGCCTCAAGGTCGGCCCAAGTAGAATCGGAATCAAGAGAGAGGCTAAATTTCGCCCGGACTCGTGAACAATGGAAGCACTTGAACTTTCTCTTACGGGCAGCGATAGCAGTACGAGTTGAAAAGCAAGCAATATATATATATATATATATATATATATATATATATATATATATATTTATATAAACGAGTGAGAATCCTAGCGCGTGCTCGCGCAGAGCCGGAAAATAGCTGGCTTGTAGGTATATAAGCACAAAGCCGAGAGTCGAGCTTGTGGCGGAACTTTCGCGCTGCAAAGGTGCTGTACTCGTGTATGTAGAGGTGTAATTACGTTATAGCTGTTTGGGTTCAACGCTTGTGTTTTGTCTATCGCTGTTGTTGTTGGTGTGGTGGCGGTGGTGTTGGTAATATCAACTTGGTATGTGGCTGATCTGGTTTAGGGAGATTTTCGGAATTTGAGAGGAACGGGGGAGAGTTGCGCAATATGGCCATCCAGCTATATTGGATGCAAATTTTGTTTGTCTGGGTGAACATACGAATTTTGTATTGAAACTGGGGTGTAGGAGTGGACAATTTTGAAGCAATGAATTGGTTCTGGTTATTATTGAAACTCGAAAAATTAAGGTTTTGCAGTATGAATATATAGCTTTTAGTAGGATTTTCTAACCTACTTACAATATATTTGGGGATTGCATAAACCAAAGAATTTTAATGCACTGTTCTTTTCATATGTATGGTGTTATTTAATATTCGAACTCACAATTTAGCTTTTTCAAAAGCATCTAACAATATGTTATTCCATTTATTCCGATCCAAAAAATGACTTTTCCGTATCTTCTTAGAATTAAAAAATGTTGCATCATCCGATTTTCTTGACACAGTCTTCATTTATAAGTTATAACATAGTGTATTTAATACACCAAGAATACTTGATTTAACAAAATTTAAAAAAGTATTATGGTAATTAAAATACATATTTATAATGCATGGTTTAAGATATTACTAAAAAGATTAACTGTAAAACATTACGTAGCAAAGTTGATTTTTTATATTTGTTGTACATTGTTTTTATTATGTATCAATACATATTGAGATACAAGTATTCATTTTTGTCATACAATTCTCCTAATTGTATCGGTCGGTTAATTATGCATCTAACAATGTTCATGTATTTATTCTAAGTAGTACGTGTAAAGGCATATCAAGATTCTGAAAGGCTCTTTTTATACAACACAAGATATGTGAATTTTATGTGACAGAATATTTCTCTGGAAATATTGTATAAGTAGATAAGGGAGGATTAGATCAGACTTTCCCGTTTTATATACATACACCATTCAGTTTATTTTGCGAACCTCGGCCGTTCTTTTTACAATTTTCCTAAGGGATGAGCTGATTTCAGATGACGAACATAAGAAAACTTTCAATGATTAGACCGAATCATATACTTTTCCATATATACTTAGGAAATAAAAAAATTGGTATTATATTTACATACACTGACAGAAAGGATTCTTTGCGGTAAAGAATATTTCTTAACCGTTAGGTTTTGTGGATTTGAATGCAGTCAAATGAATATTTCTTAATAGTTAAACGCATCGTCTTAATAGTTAAGAACTGAGTACGTGAGTAGCGTCAACGGCTGACCGCCTGACTTTAAGGTTGACTGAATTTTTCATATTCTTAAGATGTTTATATGACCGTTACATGTTAGTATAAGTTTTCGCCTGCCACGATTATGTCTACGTACAGGATCTTTTTATATTTTAATGCTTGAAAAGCATCATTATATGCTAGAAAATCTTCAAATAACCTTTCGTACTCGGCATGTTTATCTTACTTGTGCAGATTTTTCTTAAGTTCGAGTTCTTAACTATTAAGAATTCAACATTTGCGGCAAGTACGTGCATTTGCCAAAAGGAATCCTTTCTCTCAGTGTACTCTTTTATGTAAGTTTTTCCATTGCTTTTCTAGTAAAAAATACATCTTCATAAAGTAAGAATAAAATAGACTTTAATTTAACAAACTTTTGAATTTAAACATCTTCTCTATCACGACAGTAAGTTAATTTAATTTCAAATTATTTCAAAGGAAACGTATAATTCCTAAACAACGAAATCCACGGATACGGCATATTAATGTCCTTGAGCGTTAGGGTCAACGACGTCGAAAGGATCACTCCATCCGAGGATTCGAAGGGACAAATTGCCGTAGTAAAGCGCAGTACTTACTACTTAGCCTCCGGTACAACCCTCGCACGAACCAAATCGTGTCGTTGTACAACCGAGCGAGAGAGGGAGAAAGGGTTTACGTTTAAAATCACAATCCGCTCTTGGTTAATGCTCATGCTCCCGTGCACTTTTTACGACGAACTTCGCTAATTTCATTGCCAAGCTACACGCCCGCGCCGCCGGCCATTCCAAGTAAGTATATACATTTGGTCTGAAATATCACGGGAATATCTGGCTTTAAACCGAGCTGCGCGGCGGTCAGACTAAAACTAAATCCATCGCGACGGCGGGAAAAGGGATATCAGACGTGTATACCGTGGATACGAGTGCACGAGCCAACAATTACGAAGCGTATTATTGTCAGGAGTTTTGGAATTACACTGAGTTATTCCGAAGTTACCTCTGGACGCGTCGATGTATTTTTAAATGTGAATTATGAACTTTGAGCGGAAGTGCTGCACTTTGAATTTCCCTGGCAATTAGAGTAAAATCGCGCTACTTGCGTAATTATATTTGAAACCTTAAAATAGCTGTGTTCTTGATTCAACATCTGGTATTTCGAACAAGTTTTCGAAAGAGTCTTGGATTTTCAGAGAAACTATTTTAATTAGCGTGGAGAAAGCAGTATTATTAAGAAAATGATGATAACAAATTACGTTTCTCGTCTTTTGATCGCGATTTTAAATTCTCACTAACCTCCGGGCTATAGGTTGCATATAAAAGCCGCTGCTACCTGCATTTACAGAATGCGTTCTCAAATAGATTGTGATGCACAAGTTAGTGAAAATTTCATTTAAAATAATTGCTCACTAATAAAAAGAACTCTGCCAACTTTTTTAATAGATTGCTTTCTCAAAAGGAGCTATTCTAGAGTTTCTATTATTTAAATTATCACTTAATAAAGCTGTGTTAGGAGTAACACATTGGCTATAAGTATCCAAGTTCTGCTAGGTGGAAATCATAGATTTTCTTCAGAATATTTTCATATTTCATATTATATAAATCATGGTTTCTACTTCATTCTCTTAAACGCTGAATTAAAATATTAATAATTTTGCTTTTTATGCATACTCAGTAATGTATGATCAATTATTTAAGTGCCTTTTCAGCTTAGAAAGTAAAAAATAAGGCGAGCAATCGAACAAAATAGATTTTAAGACATTACTACTACTAATGCACGATTCACGTGGAAAGGTTAAGGTAGAATCTTTTTGAAAGAAATAAACATGTTAATCGAAATAGATTTTATATCTTAGAAATAGTTGCAGAATCGTAAAGATATCGAATAGAAATCATGTATACTTCCAAAATGAGTGCATATTTTTCATGTATCTTTAGTGCAAAGAAAACAATTCAAAATTTTTCGATTCATTAAAATATCCTGTTATTAAAAAGTAAGTATTTAATATTCAAAACTATTGAATAATATGTAACTCAAATTAAAATCGTGCATATCTAGATTGTGTACACGAGTTTTCGAATACTTACAGTCCAACTAGCTAAAAATTTTGTTTATTTTTTAAAACAAAATGTATACCACATTATTCCAAATTATATTTTTTCGCGAATACAGCATCAAAATAATTGTAAGCGAAAGCATTTTCGTATCTTTCTTTATTTTTTCTTATTTTCCTCCCGTATAAGCAGAAGCATTTTCCTCTACAATACGTCACGCTTCGAACGTATACCTATAGCCATAGCCTGCAGCGTCGAATAAGATTCAAAGGATATCGATAGCTTGTATCGGAGAACTTTAGCGAGCGTCAAAATTGCTCCATAAAATTACTTTGAAATCACACTACCGCTCGCGCGAGTCCCCGGCTCCCTGAAATTCGTCT